>CAWUFW010002467.1:1800000-2201560 GCA_963921515.1 Calotriton arnoldi | reverse complement strand
GTCCTCGTCGCTCCGCGTCGTCCTCGTCGGTGCTGTGTTCGTCTCGTAGCCGTGGATCGTGTTGTGGCGCGATTCGGAGCTTATGTGCGCCTCTCCCGGATGCTTTGACGTGCCGTGCGTAGCGACGGGTTCGGCGCGTACGGAAAGCGCATCGTACTTGTCCGGCCGGACGGGGCTGCATTTTCCCTTCCGTGCGACTCGATTCGGCGTTTCCGGATTCGCCTCGGTCGGAGAACAGGACCTGGTTTGGGTGAGTACGGCTCGGCCGGGATTTTTGCTGTTGTGCGCATCGTACTTGCTCGTTCGGTGTGCTGTACGGATCGGTCGGGAAACTGGCTTTCGCATGGCTTTTTCCCGACCGAATAGTATTGGGTGCGCCTCCGACCGAGATCGGAATCGGCCCCTAAGTGTGAGGCAGTGGATGCGCGTAAGACATGATGCAAAGGGGCCACTGTTGCAGGCTCCGATGGGTATGCAGAGCTACATTCTTGAATTCCATGTCGCAAGCAAGCGTATAAAAAAGTCTCCATAGTGGAAGGTGGGGGATTAGGGCATAGTTGTTGGAGAGTGCGAAATTTGCCATTAAGGTACAGGTCCCCCAGCAATGAATGTTTCGTGTATGTGCAACCTTCTTAAATATTCCCTCTTGTAGAAGTGATATCTCTGGGTGGTAGGAAAGCGGGAGCAGGGGGAGTATAGGCAGGGTGCATGTATGCGCTTAATAATGCGGGACCAGGCTTTGAGCGTGCAGTCTACAGTAGATGGGAAATGCCCACGAGGCTCAACCTTAGACAGAAGGACGCCGAATAGGATCAGCAAGCCAATGCTCAGTAGCCACATGAGATGTATAGCGGGGTGGATGAAGCCAAAAAAAAAGCATAGTGTGCTTGGGCAAAGATATAGTACAATTCAAAATTGGGAATGTTAAAACCTCCTTGTGAGTATGGTCTCATAAGCGTGTCCCATTGTATGCGTGGTTGCTTACCACCCCACACTAAGCGGATCAATTCTGACCGAAGGGAGGAGAAAAAATGCCATCCTGGGTCGTAGGGGATATTAAGAAATAAATACAAAAATTTGGGGAGGATTATCATTTTAATGAGGGAAATGCGCCAAGCCATGGTTAAAGGAAGGGCAATCCATCTATTGATGCAGCCCGTAATATGTTCCATCGCGCACTCATAGTTAAGTCTCATTAGCTCGTCGCGGTCTGTCGAGACTCGGATCCCCAAATATTTTACATCATCAACACACCACACGATGGGGAAATCCGTGTCAAATGGAGTGGCGGAAGCGGTCAACGGGAAGATCTGAGATTTAGCCCAGTTAATATGAATGCCTGATTGGCCTCCAAATTTAACGAACTCGCGCAAGAGTGGATTGAGGTTTTGCTGCGGCTCTTTAATGTATAAGGTGACATCATCGGCATACAGCGAAATAAGTATTGGGCGGAGGAAGCACCGCAGACCAACATGTTGGTAGTGTTGCCTAATCTTAGCTGCTAAGGGTTCCATAACCAGGGCAAAAAGTAGGGGAGACAGTGGACACCCCTGACAATTGCCCCGAGAAAGAGAGATCGAGGGCGAGGTGTGCCCATTGATCAAAACTTTTGCCGTTGGTGAGGTATATAAAAGTTTGACCCAAGAGACGAATCCTATGGGAAGTCCCATGCACTGTAATATTGTAAAAAGGTAGTCCCATTCCACCGAGTCCAAGGCTTTGGCGGCATCGAGGAATGCCGCCACCAGCGCCAGTTGCAGATCTACAGTCTGCATAATGGAAAAGAGTGTCCTCAGATTGTGGGAAGTAGCTCCTCCGGGGATAAATCCCGACTGGTCTGGGAGAACGAGGCCTTCCATCAGGAGACTAAGACGATTCGCCACGAGCTTAGCAAGGTTTATGCATCTGAGTTTATAAGAGAGAGTGGCCTATAGGATTCGCAGCGATCTGCTGGTTTACCCGGTTTTAGTAGTGACGTAATTAGTGCCTCTCTCATTGAAGCAGGAAGAATCTGCGTTTCTTGCGCCTCAAGGAAGACTTCCTTCAATACAGGGAGAAGCTGATCGATGTAAGTTTTATAGAAATCAATGGGAAGGCCATCGGATCCCGGTGCTTTTCCTGATTTCATTTGCATGATGACTGCCCGCAGCCCTGATGATCACCCAGCCACCCAAGAGCTATATCTTCAAGATAGGGAGTGAAATCAGGGGGGAAGTGCGTTGCGAGCTATATAGGCCTGCATAGTATGTAGCAAATGTATGTAGGATTTCAAGGCTATCTCTGCGGCGTATCCCGTCTCCATCTATCACATCCAAGATGTAGTTAGAGTAACGGGGTTGCCTAATATCATTTGCCAGTGCACGGCCAGGCCTCTCGCCTTCACCGTATTGCCGGGCGATAAAATATTTTTCTCTGAATTTGACTTCTCGTTCTGCAGTGGCGGTATAGTCCGTAAGTTTGTCCCAGAGTGTAGCCTTTTGGGTGCCAGAGTTTGCACTCCACATGTCATTTTCAAGTTGTTTGATTTCAAGTTCTCCTAATATCCCTGAGTACCCTAAAGCTTTTTTACATGCATGCTCCTCTGATAGTAGCTTTAAAAGCTTCCCAAATTGTACCCATGTGTAACAGGGCCCCTGTTTCTAGCAAAAAAATCAGTAATTTCTTCCCCTATTTCAGCTTTAAAGACAGCGTCCAATAGCGCCTCCAGTACCAGCCTCCAGCATCTCGGGGTAGCAATTAGGTTAGGGAGTGTTATCTCCAGGCATACCGGCGCATGGTCCGAGTATGTGCATGCCAAGTGTTCTGCCGACTGTATCCAAGGGCCCACCCCACGTGAACAAACCCAGTAGTCCAATCGCGACCAAGTGGAGTGCCCCGCTGTATAAAACGCGCCTTCCCGGTCAGTGGGGTGTACGTAACGCCATGCGTCAATGAGACAGTGCTCCATAAACAACCCAGAGAGGGCATCCCGGGCCTTGGGATAATGATGAGGAAGGGGTTGGATCGGTCCATGGCTGGGCATATGGCAGTATTAAAATCTCCACCCCATATGGTGTGTGTGGAGCCTACTTTGAGTATTTGTCCCCAGAGGGCGGTAAAGTGGTCAGGGTCGTCTGTGTTAGGGCCATAGCTACAAGCTAGGGTGACCAATTGCGTGCCCAATGTACCCCAGAGCATGCAGCTGCGACCGGAGGGATCACTGTATGTGCCACCCAGTATGAAAGGTGTATTTCTTTTTACTAATATGAGCGTGCCACGTGAATATGTCGAATAGGAGGAGAACGCCCATGCAGAAGCCTATTTACTGCCATAACAGGGAGGACGTCGGGGATCCATGTGTGTTTCCTGAAGCATCGCAATTTGTATGTGATGCCTATCCAGGTACGCCAATATTTGTCTCCGTTTACGAGGGTCCCGGAGTCCCCTGACATTCCATGTGATCAACTTGATGCGAAGTCGATCAGTGTGTGTCGCCATTTCAGGTATGATATGGTAATATGGTGGATCTGGTGTTGCAGAAAGGTAGTGTACCAATGCCTACAGTAACTGACATGTCAAAATGCTGTTGTCCAATATATAACAAAACAATGCAAAACATTCCCATCCCAACCCCTCCCCCAGTAAATGGCTTCAGTGAGTTAGCATTAGAACAATTAACTAACATCAACACCACCCCCACCCACATCAGCACCCCAATCGTGCCGGTATTAAGTTGCCCTCTCAGTCCCACCCAGCATTGTGGCCAGTGTACTCTAAACAGATAAGGCCAGCAAAGCAAGAGAAAAAACAACAATCGAAAACATAAGGGTAAAGGTAGCATGGGGGATCTCCCACAAGGGGGGCACCAGTGGGCTGTAAAACCTTCTTGTGTCCCAGCTCTTACTGCATTGCAGTCCCCAGTTGTTACAGCAGATAGGGGGATAGAGTGGTGGGGAGGGGAAGGGTGCTTGACGTTGTGTTTGTCAGCTCTATCAACAGCAGAACGTGATAGCCTACGTACAGAGTCATAAACCACAGAGTATGCTCAAAGCCCAAAGGGCACTTATCTGTCCGTGACCATCCTGGAGGAGAAAAGTTCCATCCTGAGGGGCCGCCGCAACTCCCATCAGGGAGAGGCAAGCGGTGTGCGCGACAGCATCTTCGCGGTACAGCATAGCGGAGCCCACCAGTGGTGAATGAGCCCCACAGCAGTTTATCACAGCATGTAACCCAGTGTCGCTTTCATTCCAAGGGTGGTGAGGAGGATCCGGAAGTACGATCCCGCTGTGGCGCGCGTCTCAAGCTGGTTTTTATGAAGTCTTCCACTTGCTGCGGATTCGTGCAGAAGATATGCTTGCCGTGATGTGTGATCCGAAGACGTGCAGGGTACAGGAGAGCATATTCAATTTGAGCCCTGCATAGTTTCTGTTTGACAGTGAGGAATTTACGACGTGCCTCCTGTACCACCATAGTAAAGTCGGGGTAGATGGTGAATGTAGTGCCTTCGAATTGCAGTGGTTTCATTTCGCGGGACTTCTGCAGTGCAGCATCGCGGTCTCGATAGTTAAGGAGACGCGCAATGATGGGTCTCGGAGTTTCACCTGGTGGGCGTCGAGGGCCCAGGGAGCGATGTGCACGCTCCACCACCAGATGTGGCGAAAAAGAATCGGCACCGGAGACCTTCAAAAGACGCTCAATATAGTACCCCATGCGTCCCGTGTTCGCACTCTCAGGTATACCTATTATACAGATATTATTGCGGCGGATTGTGGCTTCAATGTCTTCATTCTTAGCCGCAATACCTTTCAACAGTTTGTCCATTTGCGTCACTTGAGCCTGCACCTGAGAAGTGGTATCTTCATTCTCGGATATGCGGCGCTCAGCCTCCTTCAGTTGCCCATCATGTTTGTCTACATTTTGCACAAGAAAATCTAGTCGTGTATTCATCGTGTCCATCTTTCCGGAGAGGTCAGTGAGACTGTGCTGGACGGCCAAGAGTAGAGTCTTAACGTCATCCTCGGAGGAGTGCGAGGACGATTGCGCTTGATCCATATTGGTATGTTCGGGATCTGGGGAGGCCGAGCGCGTCGCAGTTTTTTTGGTGTCAAAGTTCAGTCGAGGCTGACGGCCATCGAGCTTTCCCATCACTTTTCCCCACGCGTCCAGGCACTGCCACAGTATGGACGGAGCCGCCGCACGAGCACGAGGCTGGGTGAGCTGTGAACTCTGCGCTTGCGGCCAGTATTGTGCTAGCCCAGTGTTAGGGAACACCACCAGGTGAGGAAGGAAGGTAGAGTAAGTCAACAGTAGGAGAAAGGCAGCCCCCTTCTGGATACAGATATCAGAGTACGGTCACCTGTGCAGTCAGCACGTTTCAGAAACGGACCCCCACATGAGCCCTGGTCATCTGTAAGGATCCCAGGTGTCAGTTCGCAGTGAGGGATGATTGATGAGCGTCTCAGCACGTATCGCAGGTCAATATGCCGAGGCAGAAGCCCTGATATGGTCGCAGCGTGTATTGGGGGATCTGATCCCCGGTGTAGTTGCAGCTTCCAACGTTGTCCCCACTAGAAATATGTTGCTGCTTGCCCTGTTGCCGCGATGGAGTATAGGTGTGCGTCGCCAAGGGGGCCGTGCAGGACGTGCCCTCAGTTAATGCAATGGCGGCGGCGGAGGAGTTACCCGCACTTAGCTCGTGGCCATTGAAGGGAGACGGCAGCGTTGGGCGCCCACCGTGAGTTGCGTCTGCGTCAGCGCATCAATTGCCAGTTCTCTGGAGTGGCTCAGCATACAGAGGTACACCGAGGCAGGTACTTGCCCGTGCGCCAACTCTGTCGCACTCGCTGCGAGCGGGTGGGGGTAGAAAATGGCGCGCCGCCAACAGAAGAGCAACGTCTCTCTGCCATCAGGCCACTCACCGTCCCCCGCTGGTTGCAGTTGTGAGCGCTTTGTGCTGGGGCACCAGCAGCCTGGCAGGAATCGTGCGGACGAGAAGGAGGCAGTTGACTACGCAGGGCGACTCCGAGCGGACCCGTCCCGTGACAGGCCCAGCGCCACGTGGGGTTCTCCGGAGCTCAATTGAAGACTGCCGCCGTCCGGGTTTCCAGCCTGCTCAACACCGAAGGTCCCCGCAACAAGGACGGCGCCGTAGTGCGCCTCCAGGAGCCCCTATCGTCCCAATTTGTTCCTCTGAGCGACCGGATGGTCTAAGAAGTCTGCAGGCAGTGGCAAATTCTGGTGGTAGCTGATAATTGTCAGGATAATTGCCAGATTGCTTCGTCAAGCGTCCCGAGCCTCACAGGTGTGCGGCCATCTTGGATGTGCGCCACCTAGCACCCCCGGCCATCTTCAACTTTGCCTCTAAACTAGGAAATAGACTCATTGCAGCTTTGTTGAATATCTACCAAGCCAAGAGTGTTGCGACAGCCTCTTACAGGGGCGAAATATGGGGGCACATCACCACTGACGCTCTCCAGGTAGCCGAGAACACATTTTTGAAGCGTTTGTTGGGTGTTCCGCGTGGCCTGTCTAATATGGTGGTACATGAGGAACTGGGAGTGCCTTATTTAAGTGACATTTTGGCACTCCGTCCCCTAACATTCTGGTTAAACATCTGGCTGAACGAGGGATTATCGTTGAGCCAGTCAATTTTAAAAGAGTGTATGACCCTTGACCACGCACTCAATATACCTTGGCTCCGATACATTAGGAGCAGTTTTGAAATGCTAGGACGAGTTGAACTGTACACCAACCCCGAACAAATAAAAAAAAGGATGTGGGGATAACAAGGGAGTCTTTTAGCAGTTTGAGGAAACTGGAGAGGGAGGAGCTGGAATTGCGGAAGCCTGGTGTCCGTAGATTCCTCATGTTAAAGACTACATCTCTAGCTGAGCCTTACCTTCTGGGGCTTTTATCTGTTTATGACCGTTTTTTACTGACCAGGTTTCGCCTGGATCTTTTTCACCTCCTGCTTGCCATACCTAGGGGAGTAGTATAGGTCAGTTGTTAGCACCCTGTGGCTGCGACAGAGAGTCTCCACAGGACTTGCTACACTTTGTGTTATTTTGTAAATTTTATGAGGTTCCCCGGAAGTTTTTTATTGTTCCGATTTTAAAGAGGATGAACTATAGGCAGGCTCGCCCAGCTCTTCTGTACCTACAACTGCTGAATGATGATTGTATTTTCTTTGTCCTTGGTTATTTGAAATCTGTGGTGAAGTCTTGACTAAATGCTAACAAGGGTCAGGGTTCAAGATTTCTTTTAAAATGTATATATACCAGTGGGACGTGATAATTTTAGTGGAACGCTTTTTGCATTTGTATTTTGCATTTTATTTTACAGATTACCACAGATTGCTGTGGAAAGTATTTTAACTGTGACAATTTGTGTTGATATTTTATTAAATTTGATGTATTGATAACTTTTATGGTTTTATTTTTATGAAACCGAATAAAGTTTACTTGATTGATTGATCAAATACAGTCAGCTGTCTTTTACAGCTAATGGATTTTGACTTCCATAAAAGAGTCCCAAGGCAAAACCTCCTACTGGACCAAACCTAGTGGTATATCCAACCTGTGCTCCATCACAGATGGCCTGAAATCATGCCTAGATCCTAGTCTACTGCAACCGTTGTCTACCATTGGCATTATGTGCTTTTTGGCCTAAATCTTTAAAAATGTATATCTCTGGTTACCCTTTTGGATGTTTTCCAGTTTATGCCATTTTGTTTATTAAATTATATATATATTCACTGAAAAAACCATAGGTTTTAGGGACAGTTATAGTTAGTTGGACATTGCACTCGTACAAAACCCGTGAAATTCCCCTGTTATAGTTAGTTCAGCTAACTATAACTCGCGCCCCGCAATGCACTGCTGATGACGTCACATATTACATCACTCATGACATGGTCAGTGACATCACTGATGACATCACTGATGACATCTCAAATGACATCACTGATGACATCACTGATGACATCATCCAGTGACTGTGTGTTTCTGTAAAGTTTAAATATGTTTAATATATATAGGGAAAGGCGTATTGAAGAATGAGTGGGTGTATAAGTGTCTGAATGGATGATTTAGTACGTGAGTGACTGACTCTACAAGTGAGTGATTAAACGTATCTTACTGAATGCATGGGTTAGTGACTAAACTGTGTGAATGTCTGTATCCGTCTGTTTGTTGGTGTGTAAGTGGATGCATGGATTTGCGAATAGCTACATGAGTGTCTATATGGGTTATTGATTGGTTCTCTGAGTATCTGTATGGCTGCCTGAGTGTTTGTGTGGGTGGGGTGTGTGTGACTCTATACATAGATGTGTGAGTGGGTGATTCACAGGGTGCATGATTTCAAGAGTGCATCTGTGATGGACTGCTTGGGTGGGTGAGTGTGTGTATGGGTGTGTTAGTGAGTGAATGTATATCTCAGTGGTACATGTGCGAGTAACTACATATGTAAAAGGCAGTATATATGTGTGTTAGAGTATTTAAATGGCTATAAGTGAGAGTGTGTTATTGTGAGAGTGGCTGTATGGATGCGTGTGTGCTTGTATCAGTTATTGTTTAAGAGCGTAAGAATGTGCTAGTATTTGTATGAGTAAGTGAGCTGGTGTGTGTATAACTGTATAGGTGAGTAAATGGGTGTGTGATTAATTTTTTGCATGACTGACTAGGTGTGTGAGTACCTCTATGGATGAGTGGCGGTGTGTGAGTGTTTATATAGGTGTATGAGTGCATATGATAGTCCTGTACTGAGTGACTGTAAGTATGAGTGACTGTACAGGTGAGTGAGTGGATGTGTGTGTAGACCTAAGAATCAGTGAGTGCGTATGTAGTTTTTGATGTTGGAGTGTCTATGGTTTTGAGAATGGGGGTCTGTAATTTAGAGTGGGTGTATCAAAAGTTATATTAGGGTGTGAGAAGATGCATGAAATTATCACATGGATGATGTCATCAGTGATGTCATTTGAGATGTCATCAGTGATGTCATCAGTGATGTCACTGACCATGTCATGAGTGATGTAATATGTGACGTCATCAGCAGTGCATTGCGGGGGCGCGAGTTATAGTTAGCTGAACTAACTAACAGGGGAATTTCACGGGTTTTGTACGAGTGCAATGTCCAACTAACTATAACTGTCCCTAAAACCTATGGTTTTTTCAGTGAATTTCAAAGGTTTTTTAAATGCTAATTTCTAACTATAACGTGTCTGAAACCTATGGTTTTTTCAGTGAATTTCAAAGGTTTTTTAAATGCTAATTTCTAACTATAACGTGCCTGAAACCTATGGTTTTTTCAGTGAATTTCAAAGGTTTTTTAAATGCTAATTTCTAACTATAACGTGCCTGAAACCTATGGTTTTTTTAGTGAATTTCAAAGGTTTTTAAATGCTAATTTCTAACTATAACGTGCCTGAAACCTATGGTTTTTTAAGTGAATTTCAAAGGTTTTTTAAATGCTAGTTTCTAACTATGCCAACAGAGGTAGGACATGTGAAGAAAGAAGAAAAAACGCACAGAAAGAAGCAAAAGATGTGCAGAAAGAACCAACAGAGGAGCAGAAAGAGGCCTTGTTGCAAAATCATCCTGTGCCCACAACTTTTTCAGACGGGTACTGGTGGTAACTGACTCTGACTAACCAGAGCCAGTGCACGTTTGCACAGTGGTGAAGGGAGGGGGCCTGAGGTGACATGTGTGCAAACGCGCCCGTGGCGCGTTTTAAGTTGCGGGATTAAGTCCCCTTGAATCCTGAGGGTCCCTGGGGTCCAACTAGCCCCCCAGGTACCTACAGTTAGGACCACAGAGCTGAGTTGCAGAGAGGCGTTCCGAGGCCACGCACCTTTTTCACCTCTCTGCAACGCACCTCTGTTGTGCTTACTGAAGGTACCTGGTGGGCTAGTTGGCCCACAGGATTCAAAGGGAATTAACTCCCCAACTTAAAACGCACCACAGGGCGTGTTTGTGCACATGTCACCTGAGGCCCGCCCCCTCCCTTCACCACTGTGCAAACGCGCCCCGTGGCGCGTTTTAAGTTGGGGGATTAGGTCACCTTGAATCCTGAGAGTCCCTGGGGCCCAACCAGCCCACCAGGTACTTCCAGTAAGCACCACAGGCCTGCGTTGCAACGCCTGTAACAAATTGTGCAGTTGTGTTTAGGTAGTGAAGAGGGTCGTGCTGGGGGTAGTGTTTTAGGGTTTAGGGTAGTGCAGTGGTGTTTGTGTAGAGTAGGGGGTCATGCTGGGGGTAGATTTAGGGTTTAGGGTAGTGCAGTGGTATTTGGGTAGTGTAGGGAGTCGTGCTGGGGGAGTGTTTTAGGGTTTAGGGTAGTACAGTGGTGTTTGGGTAGTGTAGGGGTCGTGCTGGGGTTAGTGTTTTAGGGTTTAGGGTAGTGCAGTGGTGTTTGGGTAGTGTAGGGGATACTGCTGGGGGTAGTGTTTTAGGGTTTAGGGTAGTGCAATGGTGTTTGGGTAGTGTAGGGGGTACTGCTGGGGGTAGTGTTTTAGGGTTTAGGGTAGTGCAGTGGTGTTTGGGTAGCGTAGGGGGTACTGCTGGGGGTAGTGTTTTATGGTTTAGGGTAGTGCAGTGGTGTTTGGGTAGTGTAGGGGTTCGTGCTGGGGGTAGTTTTTTAGGGTTTAGGGTAGTGCAGTGGTGTTTGTGTAGTGTAGGAGGTCGTGTTTTAGGGTTTAGGGTAGTGCAGTGGTCTTTGGGTAGTGTAGGGAGTCGTGCGGGGGTATTGTTTTAGAGTTTAGGGTAGTGAAGTGGTCTTTGGGTAGTGTAGGGGGTTGTGCGGGGGTAGTGTTTTAGGGATTAGGGTAGTGCATTGGTATTTGGGTAGTGTAGGGGGTCATGCGGGGTAGTGTTTTAGGGTTTAGGGCAGTGCAGTGGTGTTTAGGTAGTGTAGGGGGTCGTGCTGGGGGAGTGTTTTAGGGTTTAGGGCAGTGCAGTGGTGTTCGGGTAGTGTAGGGGGTCATGCTGGGGGAGTGTTTTAGGGTTTAGGGCAGTGCAGTCGTGTTCGGGTAGTGTAGGGGGTCGTGCTGGGGGAGTATTTTAGGGTTTAGGGTAGTGCGGGTAGTGTAGGGGGTCATGCTGGTGGTAGTGTTCTAGGGTTTAGGGCAGTGCAGTGGTGTTCGGGCAGTGTAGGGGGTCTTGCTGGGGGTGGTGTTTCAGGGTTTAGGGCAGTGCAGTGGTGTTCGGGCAGTGTAGGGGGTCGTGCAGGGGGTGGTGTTTCAGGGTTTAGGGCAGTGCAGTGGTGTTCGGGCAGTGTAGGGGGTCGTGCAGGGGTGGTGTTTCAGGGTTTAGGGCAGTGCAGTAGTGTTCGGGCAGTGTAGGGGGTCGTGCAGGGGTGGTGTTTCAGGGTTTAGGGCAGTGGTGTTCGGGCAGTGTAGGGGGTCATGCTGGGGGTGGTGTTTCAGGGTTTGGGGCAGTGCAGTGGTGTTCGAGCAGTAAAGGGGGTCATGCTGGGGGTGGTGTTTCAGGGTTTAGGGCAGTGCAGTGGTGTTCGGGCAGTGTAGGGGGCGGTGCAGGGGGTGGTGTTTCAGGGTTTAGGGCAGTGCAGTGGTGTTCGGGCAGTGTAGGGGGTGGTGTTTCAGGGTTTAGGGCAGTGCAGTGGTGTTCGGGCAGTGTAGGGGGTCGTGCAGGGGGTGGTGTTTCAGGGTTTAGGGCAGTGCAGTGGTGTTCGGGCAGTGTAGGGGGCGGTGCAGGGGTGGTGTTTCAGGGTTTAGGGCAGTACAGTGGTGTTCGGGCATTGTAGGGGGTGGTGCTGGGGCTGGTGTTTCAGGGTTTAGGGCAGTGCAGTGGTGTTCGGGCAGTGTAGGGGGTCGTGCTGGGGCTGGTGTTTCAGGGTTTAGGGCAGTGCAGTGGTGTTCGGGCAGTGTAGGGGGTCATGCTGGGGCTGGTGTTTCAGGGTTTAGGGCAGTGCAGTGGTTTTCGGCCAGTGTAGGTAGTCTTGCTGGGGGTGGTGTTTCAGGGTTTAGGGCAGTGCAGTGGTCTTCGGGCAGTGTACGGGGTTGTGCTGGGGCTGGTGTTTCAGGGTTTAGGGCAGTGCAGTGGTGTGCGGGCAGTGTACGGGGTCGTGCTGGGGCTGGTGTTTCAGGGTTTAGGGCAGTGCAGTGGTGTTCGGGCAGTGTAGGGGGTCGTGCTGAGGGTGGTGTTTCAGGGTTTAGGGCAGTGCAGTGGTGTTCGGGCAGTGTAGGGGTCATGCTGGGGCTGGTGTTTCAGGGTTTAGCGCAGTGCAGTGGTGTTCGGGCAGTGTAGGGGGTCATGCTGGGGCTGGTGTTTCAGGGTTTTGGGCAGAGCAGTGGTGTTCGGGCAGTGTAGGGGGTCGTGCTGGGGGTGGTGTTTCAGGGTTTAGGGCAGTGCAGTGGTGTTCGGGCAGTGTAGGGGGTCGTGCTGGGACTGGTGTTTCAGGGTTTTGGGCAGAGCAGTGTTGTTCGGGCAGTGTAGGGGGTCGTACTGGGGGTGGTGTTTCAGGGTTTAGGGCAGTGCGGTGGTGTTCGGGCAGTGTAGGGGGTCTTGCTGGGAGTGGTGTTTCAGGGTTTAGGGCAGTGCAGTGGTGTTCGGGCCGTGTAGGGGGTCTTGCTGGGGGTGGTGTTTCAGGGTTTAGGGCAGTGGTGTTCGGGCAGTGTAGGGGGTCTTGCTGGGGGTCATGTTTCAGGGTTTAGGGCAGTGCAGTGGTGTTCGGGCAGTGTAGGGGGTCTTGCTGGGGGTAGTGTGTCAGGGTTTAGGGCGGTGCAGTGGTGTTCGTGCAGTGTAGGGGGTCGTGCTGGGGGTGGTGTTTCAGGGTTTAGGGCAGTGCAATAGTGTTCGGGCAGTGTAGGGGGTCATGCAGGGGGTGGTGTTTCAGGGTTTAGGACAGTGCAGTGGTGTTCTGGCAGTGTAGGGGGTCATGCTGGGGGTGGGGTTTCAGGGTTTAGGGCAGTACAGTGGTGTTCGGGCAGTGTAGGGGGTCGTGCAGGGGGTGGTGTTTCAGGGTTTAGGGCAGTGCAGTGGTGTTCGGGCAGTGTAGGGGGTCGTGCTGGGGCTGGTGTTTCAGGGTTTAGGGCAGTGCAGTGGTGTTCGGGCAGTGTAGGGGGTCTTGCTGGGGGTGGTGTTTCAGGGTTTAGGGCAGTGGTGTTCGGGCAGTGTAGGGGGCCTTGCTGGGGGTGATGTTTCAGGGTTTAGGGCAGTGCAGTGGTGTTCGGGCAGTATAGGGGGTCTTGCTGGGGGTAGTGTTTCAGGGTTTAGGGCAGTGCAGTGGTGTTCGTGCAGTAAAGGGGGTCATGCTGGGGATGGTGTTTCTGGGTTTAGGGCAGTGCAGTAGTGTTCGAGCAGTGTAGGGGGTCGTGCAGGGGGTGGTGTTTCAGGGTTTAGTGCAGTGGTGTTCGGGCAGTGTAGGGGGTCGCGCTGGGGGTGGTGTTTCAGGGTTTAGGGCAGTGCAGTGGTGTTCTGGCAGTGTAGGGGGTCATGCACGGGGTGGTGTTTCAGGGTTTAGGGCAGTGCAGTGGTGTTCGGGCAGTGTAGGGTGTTGTGCTGGGGCTGGTGTTTCAGGGTTCAGGGCAGTGCAGTGGTGTTGAGGCAGTGTAGGGGGTCGTGCTGAGGCTGGTGTTTCACGGTTTAGGGCAGTGCAGTGGTGTTCGGGCAGTGTAGGGGGTCGTGCTGGGGCTGGTGTTTCAGGGTTTAGGGCAGTGCAGTGGTGTTTGGGCAGTGTAGGCGGTCGTGCTGGGGCTGGTGTTTCAGGGTTTAGGGCAGTGCAGTGGTGTTCGGGCAGTGTAGGGGGTCATGCTGGGGCTGGTGTTTCAGGGTTTAGGGCAGTGCAGTGGTGCTCGGGCAGTGTAGGGGGTCGTGCTGGGGGTGATGTTTCAGGGTTTAGGGTAGTGCAGTGGTGTTTGGGCAGTGTAGGGGGTCGTGCAGGGGCTGGTGTTTCAAGGTTTAGGGCAGTGCAGTGGTGTTCGGGCAGTGTAGGGGGTCTTGCTGGGGGTGATGTTTCAGGGTTTAGGGCAGTGCAGTGGTGTTCGGGCAGTGTAGGGGGTCTTGCTGGGGGTAGTGTTTCAGGGTTTAGGGCAGTGCAGTGGTGTTCGGGCAGTGTAGGGTGTCATGCAGGGGCTGGTGTTTCAGGGTTTAGGGCAGGGCAGTGGTGTTCGGGCAGTGTAGGGGGTCGTGCTGGGGGTAGTGTTTTAGGGTTTAGGGTAGTGCAGTGGTGCTTGTGTAGTGTAGGGGGTCGTGCTGGGGGTAGTGTTTTAGGGTTTAGGGTAGTGCAGTGGTGTTTGTGTAGTGTAGGGGGTCATGTTTTAGGGTAGTGCAGTGGTGTTTGGGTAGTGTAGGGGGTCGTGCTGGGGGTAGTGTTTTAGGATTTAGGTTAGTGCAGTGGTTTTTGGGTAGTGTAGGGAGTCGTGCTGGGGGTAGTGTTTTAGGGTAGTGCAGTGGTGTTTGTGTAGTGTAGGGGGTCGTGCTGGGGGTAGTGTTTTAGGGTTTAGGGTAGTGCAGTGGTGCTTGTGTAGTGTAGGAGGTCGTGCTGGGGGTAGTGTTTTAGGGTTTAGGGTAGTACAGTGGTGTTTGTGTAGTGTAGGGGGTCATGTTTTAGGGTAGTGCAGTGGTGTTTGGGTAGCGTAGGGGGTCGTGCTGGTGGTAGTGTTTTAGGATTTAGGTTAGTGCAGTGGTGTTTGGGTAGTGTAGGGGGTCGTGCTGGGGGTAGTGTTTTAGGGTTTAGGATAGTGCAGTGGTGCTTGTGTAGTGTAGGGGGTCGTGCTGGGGGTAGTGTTTTAGGGTTTAAGGTAGTGCAGTGGTGTTTTTGTAGTGTAGGGGGTCATGTTTTAAGATGCAATGCTCCAATACCTGACCAGTCTGCATTACATAAAACTGCAAAAAACTAAAAATAAAAAGTGTTTTGCACACTTTTGTCATTGGGCTATATGTGGGCTACATCTGGGTAATATTTGTGCTACATTTGGGCTCTTTTTTCACTGGTGGCCATCTTGGAAGACTTCTTTGTTATGAAGTTTCCTAATTTCTTCATTTACTGCAGTTTCCTCAGTAGGAAATGCTTTCAGTTTTTTACTTTGATTCCATCAAAAGGCATTCAGATGTCTCACATCTGCCATAAATTCAGAATGTTAGCACTCTAGTTGCTCATTAGATCACTGGAGTAAAGCTACTGCTCACCAGGGAGTTAACTGGTAGTCTGCTGCTGGTATTGAAAGTGATTGTTTCAGTCTGCATGTCAGAATTTTCTAATGAAATAGAAGAGGATTTGAGATCTCACTTAAAACATGCCCTAATTTTTCTTTCTGCAGCACTAACCATAATTTCTATTTAAAAAAGAACCCCTCATTTTGTTCCTTTTTAAATTAAATGTTTTAAGTGTTACTGGTTTATTCCAATCAAGATGGCTTCAGGTGTGCCATACTTTTGTCATAAGTAAGGCTGTTAGTGCTCTAGTTGTTCTTTAGAACACTCTGGGAAGCTGCAGTAGAACACAAAGGCATCAACTGGCAGGCTGCTCCTGTTGAAATATAACAGGAAGATATTTGAGATCACACTTGAAATATGTCCTAATTTTTCTTTCTACAGCACTAACCATAATTTCTATGACAAAATGAACCCCATCATTTTGTTCCTTTTAAATTAAATGTTTTAAGTGTTACCAGTTTATTCCAATCAAGATGGCTTCAGGTGTGCCATACTTTTGTCATAAGTAAGGCTGTTAGCGCTCTAGTTGTTCTTTAGAACACTCTGGGAAGCTGCAGTAGAACACAAAGGCATCAACTGGCAGGCTGCTCCTGTTGAAATATAACAGGAAGATATTTGAGATCACACTTGAAACATGTCCTAATTTTTCTTTCTACAGCACTAACCATAATTTCTATGACAAAATGAACCCCATCATTTTGTTCCTTTTTAAATTAAATTGTTTAAGTGTTACCAGTTTATTCCAATCAAGATGGCTTCAGGTGTGCCATACTTTTGTCATAAGTAAGGCTGTTAGCACTCTAGTTGTTCTTTAGAACACTCTGGGAAGCTGCAGTAGAACACAAAGGAATCAACTGACAGTCTCTGCCCTTGTTGGATGTACATGTTTTACTGAGAATGTCAGACTTCATTCTCACATGAGTGAGAAAGATAATGTGAATTTACAGAAAATATGCTCTCATTTTAGCTTCTGGAGCACCTTCCAAACCTCCATGGGACAAGCATGAGAAAATAGTGTTCTCTCAAACATGATTCATGATATCCCAGCAGAAGGTTTTTCACATGGTAAAATCACCTTAGAATACACCACAATTCCTAAAATTAGTATGGTACCATCAACAAATAAATTCTAATGTAACTAAAGCCTGTTATCACCCTTAATAGTTCTCCTTTTGGTGACCCTCAAAATCTTCTATTCACTACAATGCATTTCAATGAGGTACTATCATTTATATTGGTCCCAAGATGGCTGCCAGCAATTCCAGGATGAAGTGCTGACAGCCAATCAGATCTCACGATGACATGTGTGGTTAGGCTCCGCCCAGATATATATGTGACTTTACTTTTGATTTTCTCAGGAACTACTGAACGGATTTACACCATTTAAGCAAAAGGCACGACACTGAACCAAGGGCTGCCTCTTTGCCAAATTTGGTGTAATTCCGTTCAGCAGTTCGGGCTGTAGCTGCGACTAAAGGTTCCTATGGAAAAATGAATGGGGAAAACGCGTTTTGGGACCCCCTTTTTCTCGGCCCCCGCTTGACGTATCACCCCGAGACTTTCAGGATAGGAGCGGACCGGAGCGCCCCAACAAGTTGGAAAGTTTCGCGAAGATTCGTCAACCGGCGCCAACGTTATTTCAAATAGAATGTCGCGGATTTCCTATGGATAATAGGTTTTAACTATAACTATCTACTGGCGACCGCCAGTAGATAATATATTTTTAAATATGTTTATTAGGTTTTATACAAAACAAAACATGAGACTCCATACTGCAACGGTACCTTCTCAGTAACACACAGGGGTCGATTCCGATCCCGGTCGGAGGCGCACCTAATACCATTCGGCCGGGAAAAAAGCCAGGCGAATGCCTGTTTCCCGACCAATTCGCACATACGTCCGAACGAGCAAGTACGATGCGCACAACTGCCCAAATCCCGACCCAGTCATACTCACCCAATACAGGTCCTGTTCGCCGACCGAGGCAGATCCGGAAACGCAGAATCGAGTCGCACGGAAGCCAAAATGCAGCCCCGTCCGGCCGGACAAGTACGATGCGCTTTCCGTACGCGCCGAACCCGTCGCTACGCATGGCACGTCAAAGCATCCGAGAGAGGCGCACATAAGCTCCGATTCGCGCCACAAGACGATCCACGGCTACGAGACGAACACGCCAGCGACGAGGACGAGGCGAAGCAAAGAGTAAGACGAACGACACGAACCAACCATGAATCCCATCGTGCCGATCCTACCAATATTCTACATCTATTACCGGAACAGGCACGGACGCGTACGGCGCAGAAGGTAAGTCAGACACCAACCACAAAAACAAACTACACGTACCCGACATATCACACACACACAGAGGGATGCAGAAATTACTTACACCAGCAACAGCAGCACCATAGGGGCGGGATGGCCATCACCAATGCCACATATACACATAGGGGCCTGGATGCCCACCACCACTACCACCCCTACTCAGGGGGTGCCAGATGCCTACCACTACTACCACCTCTACCCATGGGGGGCTGGATGCCTGTCACTACTACCACCTCTACCCATGGGGGGCTGGATGCCCACCACCACTACCACCCCTACTCAGGGGGTGCCAGATGCCTGTCACTACTACCACCTCTACCCATGGGGGGCTGGATGCCCACCACCACTACCACCCCTACTCAGGGGGTGCCAGATGCCTGTCACTACTACCAACTCTACCCCTGGGGGGCTGGATGCCCACCACCACTACCACCCCTACTCAGGGGGTGCCAGATGCCTACCACTACTACCACCTCTACCCATGGGGGGCTGGATGCCTGTCACTACTACCACCTCTACCCATGGGGGGCTGGATGCCCACCACCACTACCACCCCTACTCAGGGGGTGCCAGATGCCTGTCACTACTACCACTTCTACCCATGGGGGGCAGGATGCTTACCACCAACAACACCCCCACTCACAGAATGGCCAATGCATGACACAACAAGCACACATCAACATAAGGAATGCAACAAAAAGACATCCCCCCCAACACCATGACAAGCGTGTGTAGACTGTGTCAAATGCCTACAACACTGAACATGACTTTGAACATACAATGTGACCCCCTATCACATGTGTCACACATAAATGTGTGTGGCCCCCACAATGCAAGCAGACCATGACCACTGTGGCAATGGGGTCTAAGCCCCCATCATCACAGTGACCAAAAGGTAAGTGTGGGGTCCATAGCTGAAGCACATTTTGCACATTGTGGCAATGGGGTCTAAGCCCCCATCATCACAGTGACCAAAAGGTAAGTGTGGGGTCCATAGCTGAAGCACATTTTGCACATTGTGGCAATGGGGTCTAAGCCCCCATCATCACAGTGACCAAAAGGTAAGTGTGGGGTCCATAGCTGAAGCAAATTTTGCACATTGTGGCAATGGGGTCTAAGCCCCCATCATCACAGTGACCAAAAGGTAAGTGTGGGGTCCATAGCTGAAGCACCTTTTGAACATTGTGGCAATGGGGTCTAAGCCCCCATCATCACAGTGACCAAAAGGTAAGTGTGGGGTCCATAGCTGAAGCACCTTTTGAACATTGTGGCAATGGGGTCTAAGCCCCCATCATCACAGTGACCAAAAGGTAAGTGTGGGGTCCATAGCTGAAGCAAATTTTGCACATTGTGGCAATGGGGTCTAAGCCCCCATCATCACAGTGACCAAAAGATAAGTGTTGACATAGAAAAAGCTGCAACTGCCAAACTGCATGGATGATTCCTGGTCACATAACAACAAACACATCAGTGGCAAAGTAGTGCCTGTGTCCCATAGCAACATAGATTGGGTGAGGCAAACAGTGCAGTGCAAATAAGACATACCTTTGGCCATGTGCAGACAAACATCACCCATGGGGGCTGACACTGTCAACATCCATCAATGACACAATGACAGAAGTGACCATCATAATGCAGACCCACATATTCGCACCAATGGGCACACAAATGTAGATACCCTGTGGAGACTGTAGATGTGAGGTGAACAAATAACATACCATGGCAGCAATGGGACACACAAACAATGATCATTGTGCTGACTGATGACCTAGGAGTCCCAGGGACAGCAGGTCAAACCCACCAAACAAAATACAGCCAATAGCACACTAAAGATATGCCAATGCAGTGGTGCAGATGCACAAACAGGCAGACCCACACTGCACAACAAACACAACAGGTGAGGGGGGGTGCCAGTGTCCTCAGGCAACCACACAACACATGATGAGGCCTGAATACCAATTACACAGATGCACATACAGTGCCACACAAAAGTAACTCATGGATCCAAATCCCCTATGTGGGCAATCAGGCATTGTTAGATGAGAGGGAGCACAAATTACACATGTCACACAAGCATGTAGGAACTGCAACTAACACAGCAAGAGACAGACCCACCACAGCACTATCCCCAGGGACCCCATATTGTGCTGACACTAGTCTGCATGATAATCCCACTGTGATGACAATGTCAGATGTCGTTCACACTGTGAAACCCAGCCATGTGTCCTGAGCAACTAACTACCATCACACCTACACAAGCTCCAACCAATCAGCACGGCCTGCCAGCCAAGGCCAATTTGGACGTAGGGGTCTGGCCGTGCAACAACTCACTTTTGCACACACTCAACACCACACACCCTGATCTCCACCAATGTGCAGCAGTGAAGCTCACATGGACTGGTGACATTGCACATGCACCCATGACAATACCAGGGGTGGTGGTGGGAACCAAGGTGCAGAAACCCATCACACATGGCCAGTCAACAAGACTTGTCAATGTCTGACACACAGCACAGTATGCTGTACATGGGCATGATGTGAAATCCACCACAATCAATGGGATCCTGGCCATAGTCACACAGCAATGAAGAAGCCAAGGTGACACACGAAGAACACACGTACACAACTACCAACATTGCAGCTCTGACCCTGAGGAGTGGCAGCAGTCACACACACAACGTGTCACAATCACTGTAAGCTAACACAAACTGTAAATCACATTACTCGTGTAAACAACAAGTGCCAAGGGGAATCCTGAATGTGTCCCATCTGCATTTGCCCACATCCCCAGCACTGACAACAAAGACAACCTGGGATGACAACCTCATGAACATTAGTTTGCCATGCACCCACATCACAGAGAAACCAGGTCCAAGATGCTGGATGAACACAGAACAACTCAGCAAGCATCACAAACAGGAACATCCCTAGGGACACAGCCTGTGTAGGAAAAGGGAAGGGAACACGCACAGCCATGCTTACACAACACAGGCCCACGCAATGTCACCAGATTACACACTGCCATGAGGGCACAACACTCCTGTGGAAGGTCCGCTGTGCCAAACCTTGTCTGTGCACGACCCAAACATGTCAGCAGAACACTCCGTCAGTGAGTCAACAACCACAACACACAGAAGGCTCTGCTCACATCAGCCTGGGTACGGGGGTGTCACGTCAGTCATCTGCACACACACCAAACACGTGTCAAGCAAGTTGCACTGTATGCACAGATGAGTCCTTCGACATTGATGTGCAAAACTGCATGTCCAGTGGAGCTGGGCACACAGTCAGGGAAATAGGAACATTGAACAGTGCTAAGCACACCAGATGTGCATCAGTGTAAGACAAAGATGTTCATTTACAAATGCAAAAAGGACATCCCTGTGTCAAATGCTGAACATTACACCCTCAGACTGTAGCAAAGGATGCCATAGATCCAGAATACAACAGGACACATGTTCCATGGACCACATGGAGTCCATCACTGCAACACTTCATCGTCCTGATGTGAACACTATTACAACTGCAAATGCAGGATGCTACTCATCCACATCATGTACATCAAAAGAAAACCCAAAAGTAAACAAAAAGAGGCTTTATTCAGCAAATGTCAGGGTAAAAATGGAGGTCCAAAAGAAACTAAGGCCAATGGCCAGTCCAAAATAACAGTACCAACGGGGTGAGAAGTGACAACTGGTCACACATTGCTTGCCTGCACTGGTACGGTTGGGGGACATCCCCCTTGGACGGGCATACAAGGGGCAGGCCAGGCACCACAGGGACAGGATCAGGGGATGGCAGAGTGAGGCAGTGAAGGGGGGGTGGGTGCAGGAGTGTCACCGGCAACTGCAGTGGAGGTGTCTGATTCAGGGGGGGCCGGCACCACCGTGGTACACAAGTCAGTTGGTGTGGGTGCCGCAACCACTGCAGTGGGCTTGACTGATGTAGTGGACTGGGTACCCACTGCAGTGCCCGAGTCAGACGTGGTGGTTGTGGACTCCACTGCAGTGCATGACTCCAAGGAAGTGGAAGGGTGGGCAGATGAGGTGGGCAGGACAGAGGGGGGGGGACCCGGTCACAACAACAGTGCCACTAACAGGTAGAGCATCTGGGTTGGGGGTGGAAGAGCAAGTGGCAGGGGGGTAGGGCCTAAGCAGTCTGGGGATGCGGTATCGGTGTGTGGGGGAACCTGGGGCAGGGTGTGGCGTGGGAACCTGTGCAGTGGGGGCGTGGGGGATGGAGGAGAGAGACTGGGCGCTGGAACTGCGTGGTGGTGGTGGTGGGGTCTTGCTCTTCCTGCTCCGGGGGACTTCCGAATGGGCTCCTGTGTCTGCCTGCGCCTGGGGGAGGGTGTCCGGGGGCGAGGGGCACTCCTCTCTGTGTGGGTGGACTTCCTCTTCCCCTGGTGTGCTGGGTCAGCAGGAATGGTGGGGAAGAGGCCGAGGTCACACAGGAAGACCTGCTGTGTATGTGTGGTAGCAGGCGAGGCAAGGGAAGGGGTCTTGGAGGGAGAGGATTTGGAGGACTGCGGAGTGAATCTGGATGCCTGTGTGTGTGTGTGTTCCCCATCACCTGTGTCTGTGGTATCAGTCCCCTGAGGATGCTTGTGTGCACGTCTTGCCTTACTCTTGGGTGTGTCTGTGCTGCTTGTGTCTGTGTGTATGGATGACTGTGCAGGTGTGCATGTGCTTTGGACAGGTAGGGGGCAGGAAGTGTGGATGGGGCAGAGGTGGGAGGGGTGAGGGACTGTTGGAGGAGGGACACTGCTGCCGTCAGGGAGGAGTCCATGGACCTATTGCTCCTCTGTAGGGCAGACATACCCGTCGAGATGCCCTCCATGAACGACACCAGCTGTGTCAACAGAGTGGTGTGTGCATGGAGGACACTCAGCATTGCTGTCTCCCTACATGGAGCTGCCGAAGGAGGTACACAGACTCCTCACTCAGGGCAGCAGGGGACACAGGGGCAGGGGCTGCGGTGCCTGGCACGAAGGAGACACGCTCCCGAGCACGGGAGCCTCCACGGACCTCAGGAATGGGAGACGATGGGAGGGCGGTGGTGGTGGTGGTGGTGGCGGAGCCAGACAGACTAGCTGGCCTTTGGTGGCTGCCGAGACCCGCCTCCACAAGGCAGTCATCCTCCGAGCTGCTGTGGTCCCCAGCTGAGGTGGATGGTGCTGAGGACTCCTCGGTGTGGCTCCCCTCGCCCTCCGTGCCACTGGGTCCCTCTGACCACTCGTCCGATGCTGACCCAGTCTGGCTCCGCTGCTCCTCCTGGTCCGTGGAGCTGTCCCCTCCTGTGGCCGTGGATGTATCTGCAAACAATTAGGGAAACAGACAAATATCAGTCACCTGCACTGACCGCACACACCACAGTAAGTACAGCACATTACAGAGCAAGCCCTGGCATCCTTAGTTGAACATTGCCTAAAGTCCTCGCACAGATTCGGGGAAGCCAATTGTCAGTCTGATGGTCAACCATGGGACTCACACCCCTCCTGCCCTTGCACCCATCTGTCTGGTGCCTGTCTGATGGTAAGACCCCAGTGTGGACACATGCACCACCTACACAGTTGTTGGACATTGCAGGGAACACGGTGAAGCATGTGAACATGCACACATCACATCTCTTGCCACTGAGTCAGTGCATGTGTCCGGATAAAGGGATGGCCAGATTCTAATTAGAAATGCATGTGATGCATACCAGCACCAGACACCATGATGCACCCATGTCCGGATAGTCAATGTGACAATGGGGTGCATGTTGCACATGTACCTCCCCTGCAGGATCAGTCCCAGGAAGTTGAAAGCCATGACACAGGAATGCGTGCAAAGTCATACATTACTGTCTCAAGTCACATGGCCATGGCAGCCAGACAACAACAGTCTGCACTGTGTCACAATCCGAGGGCATGGGGAATGCAAGTTATGTGACTGACAAGTGCACATGTCCATCCCCCAGAAACCACATAATCTGTACTACTATTTGACCACGTCATACCAACTGGACATATGGGGGACATGAAACACAACTCCCTGAACATGAGCACCTCACAGTGTGCTGTGAATGAAAATACAGCTTCCTGAAAGTCACAGTCGCAAACACTTGTGTGCACAGTCAAGTGATCAGACACCTATAAGTCACAGAAGTATCGTCTATCATGGTCACATCTCAGATGGCATGCTGAGCCCCAAACGATGAACATGCCAGTAGTCCTGACAACGAAGACACAGCACAGTGAGACAGAGGCAGACACCTGAGGGTACATTTCACTGACCACAACATGCCAGATGATACACGGGAGTGGGAGTACAGAGTGTATTGTATGCACTGGAGTAGGCATGACTGTCCAGCTCCACCTGTAAGAGGGATGAGTCCTGGACAGTAGGCAGGTGGCTAAGCATGTGTGACACACTGGATACACATACTCCTGAGGCCCAAATATTGTTCCCACCAGCAGCATGGGTGTGTGCCACATTCCCCAGGGACATGTGGTGAGTCAGAGCAGCAAGCGGACCACATATCAAAGTTACACGCAGATCACATGTCAGAACTTAGGCACTGTGTAGGCAATTGACCCACCCATGAATCGCACAACATAGTCACGGGAACAAATGCTGTCCCCCACCTTGAGCAAAGCAAAATGCAATGACACAGTCCCCAAATGACACAGTTTCCTGACTATAAGGGCCACACATATGCATATCAGAGGAGAAGTGGGCATGTAACAAATGAGGGACATGGGTCCTGGGCCACATGACTGATGTACTGTGGAAGTTTAACCAGGCCAGAGGAGGGCACATAGCATGTCAGACAAAGTGCACAGTGCAGTCATGGACTCACCCCCTCCTTGCTACTGTCTGTCCCTCAGCTGCCCATCCAGGTCAGGGAAGACCACTGCCAGGATCCGGAGCCTGTGGGGGGTCAGGGTCCGGTGTCCGCCCCTCCTGCGAGGAGGCGACAGCTTCAGCTGGACCCTTGCGATCCTCCGGGTCCAGCCACGAAGGTCCTGCCACCTCTTTTGGCAGTTGCGGATCCTGCGCCTGTAGACCCCCACGGATCTTACTTTCCGGGCGATGGTCAGACAGATTTCCTGCTTCTGGTGGGCATCAACCTGTGAGGATGACAAAGTGAAAAGGCCATTACTACACATGCAACATATCTGTGCATCACACAGTTGGATATACATGTCTCAATTACAGGGGCATATGATGTACACAGGCAGTGCAACAATGGCTATGAACAGTTTGCCAGCAGTCACTACATGGTATCATTGCATGGGAAGTAAACCTAGTTGGAATGCACTGTTACTGCACTGTACCAGTTCAGTGCATGTAACTACACACTTTGGGGTGTGACAACTACTCAGTGGGCATGCTAGCCAGTGGTGTGCACAGTGAAAGTCCTGCTAGTCAGACAACATGCACAATTAGTGATGCAGTGGACAGCACACTCACCTGCTCCCCTGGTTTCCCATACAGCTTGCTGTACTGTGGAAGGAGGCTGTCCAGCAGGGCCTGGTTCTCCTCAAGGCTGAAGGCTGGGGCTCTCTCCACAGTACGTGCCATTGCAGGAGCCAGAGGATGCATAAACAGCAGCAGTGTTGGTGGCAGATGTCGTCCTGGAGCATGTAGTGCAGGCAAGTGAGCTCTCAGGGGAACAGCCAGCATTATATGTGTGCTGCAGAGGCAGATACTGTCCCATGTGTCCAAAGTGATAGGTCCAAGTCGTTTGCATCTTCTAAATCTGACCAATCCATGGTATAGCAGCACTAATACACGCCCACAGCATCCTTCAAATCTTCAACTTCATGACACCCATGATTTTGCAACATTGTTGTGGCTGGCTAACTGAATTCACTGCATCAGACTCGTTGGAGCTTCGAAATCGCGTCCGTTGCCATGCCAGGCCCCAGCCAATGTGTGCGCACCGATCGGTCCATTGCTGTTCAACGCGTACCCGCGATACAACGCGTACCCGCTCACATTGAATGCAATGGGCTGGCCGGGCACACCGATCGGTCCATTGCTGTTCAACGCGTACCCGCGATACAATGCGTACCTGCTCACATTGAATGCAATGGGCCGGCCGGGCACACCGATCGGTCCATTGCTGTTCAACGCGTACCAGGCATACAACGCGTACCCGCTCACATACGATGCAATGGGCCGGCCGGGCACACCGATCGGTCCATTGCTGTACAACCCGTACCCACTCACATACAATGCAATGGGCCGGCCGGGCACACCGATCGGTCCATTGCTGTACAACGCGTACCAGGCATACAACGCGTACCCGCTCACATACGATGCAATGGGCCGGCCGGGCACACCGATCGGTCCATTGCTGTACAACGCGTACCAGGCATACAACGCGTACCCGCTCACATACGATGCAATGGGCCGGCCGGGCACACTGATCGGTCCATTGCTGTACAACCCGTACCCGCTCACATACAATGCAATGGGCCGGCCGGGCACACCGATCGGTCCATTGCTGTACAACGCGTACCAGGCATACAACGCGTACCCGCTCACATACGATGCAAAGGGCCGGCCGGGCACACCGATCGGTCCATTGCTGTACAACGCGTACCAGGCATACAACGCGTACCCGCTCACATACGATGCAATGGGCCGGCCGGGCACACCGATCGGTCCATTGCTGTACAACGCGTACCCGCTCACATACAATGCAATGGGCCGGCCGGGCACACCGATCGGTCCATTGCTGTACAACGCATACCAGGCATACAACGCGTACCCGCTCACATTCAATGCAATGGGCCGGCCGGGCACACCGATCGGTCCATTGCTGTACAACGCGTCCCTGGACAAGTCACTGGCATATGTCACCATGCCTGTCACAGGTGAACATATGCCAGCCACATATCCTTCCCAGGGAGTGAGGGGCACACCTACAACACCACAGCCTGTCCACACTGTATCCTAAGGCATGTAAGGCTGCATTACCTATTCCGTGTATGGGGGTGAACATGTTGTTCTGTGGGTGTCACTTCGGGGCAGCCACTCCCAGGCTGTGCACGTGTTCATGGGGACAGGATCCTCGGTGTGTCGTGCACATGACCACTGTGATGTGCAACTGTTCATTCCTGAGCATGTGGCATGGTCACATTTCACGGTGGTGTATGTGTATGTCATGTCACATACCCCCTGAGTCCCATGTGGGACGGTATGTATGTCCCAGGGTGACCCATTGGCACAATAGTGATGGTCCTCCACAGTCTGTGTGCATGTTGTGTTTACAATGTCTCTGATTCCATGTGCACAATGGGAGACAGTCTCCACATCCACGTTGTTTGTGCATGAACTTTGATGTTGTGCGTGTGTGTGTCACAGACGTCCATGTCTGTCCTGACGAGGCAACAGGGACCACTACCTGTGGGGGTCATGGTTGTTTTGCTGTGGTGTATTCATGATGCACCATGTCATGCCAGTGTCCATGTGGCAATACAGGGTCCCTGGGAATCTACCTGTTGATGAGCTGTGATGCCTGGGGCACATCTGTGCACACATGTCACTGTGGGGTGTGTTTGGAACGTGGCAGCAGTAGATGGGAACTGTGACACGGACTCATGATATCCCATGGCACAATATGGGACTTGTTGATGCCACTTGTTGAACTGTGATGTTAGATGTTGGCCATGTAGGTGCCATACATGTCCTTACGGAACTGCACACATCATGTACTTGTGTCTCATAATGATGTATCATGTGATATTGTGTATGGTCAATGCCACATATGTGGGGTGACTGACATTCTTTCTTTCTTCACCTAAGCACTGCAGGGCACCAGCTGTCCATAGACCATTCCCTGACCTTGCATCCATGGTGGAACGGGACTGCATCCGACGGTACCGCTTCACCAGGCCGCTGATTGAGGAATTGACGGTGCGCTTGGCCCCACATTTGCAACCTGGCCGGACATACCCCACAGCGCTGACCCCCAAGGTGAAGGTGATGGCAGCCCTACACTTCTTTGCCACCGGTACCTTTCAACACACTGTGGCGTCTGCTGGTGGGATGTCACAAACCATGTTCAGCCGTGTGCTCCGCGATGTTTTGGAGGCTATGTTGAGATACCTGAACCAGTACATCTATTTCCCTAGACCTCAACAACTCACTGACGTGAAGAGTGACTTCTATGCCCTGGGGAGGATGCCGCATGTCATTGGCTCCATTGATGGGACACATGTGGCTTGATACCACCACAGGCACATGAGCAGGCATACAGGAACCGCAAACATTACCATTCGGTCAATGCACTGGTGGTATGTCTTGCTGATATGAGCATCTCACACGTGTGTGCCCGTTTCCCCGGTTCTGCACACGATGCCTACATGATGAGGAGTAGTCGCATCCCGAGGATGATGTCACAGATGCGGAACCAGCGTGCCTGTCTTGTCGGTGTGTACTGACTTTGTACCATTGTGTGTGTTCTGCGATGTAGTATTCCACCCTCTTTTCCAAATCAGCTAATGTGCAATTGTCCATATGTAGGTGACTCCGGATACCCCAACATGCCGTGGTTGCTGACGCCCCTCAGGAACCCTGTGACACCAGCCCAGATGCGCTACAATGAGGCACATGGTCGGACCAGGAGAGTCATTGAGCGGACATTTGGTCTCCTGAAGAGCCGCTTCCGCTGCCTGGACAAGACAGGAGGGGCCCTCCCATATGCCCCAGCAAAGGTGTGCAAGATTGTCATCGTCTGCTGCATGCTACACAACCTGGCTGTGCGGAAGGAGTTGCCTCTCATACTGGATGACGATGATCAACATCCGCCACCTGTGGAGGATCCTGGCCTGGACCACGATGCCAGTGATGATGATGATGATGATGATGGTGATGTCCGCACACAGCTCATCACCAACTTCTTCAGCTGAATGTGAGTATCCGGAGATGTCATGTCAATGATGTGAGTATGCATGATATGTGTTGGTGGTGCTCTGGTGCTGTTTGAGTGTGGCCATGTGCTACATGACTGTATGCGTGTAGCGATGTGTCCTTACAGGTAGTCTGTACTCCCCAACAGTGTTGACATGCTAACTTGGTTCTGGGTGGGTATCTTGTGACATGTATTGGGCATGAGTATTGCAGTTCTGTCCTGTTCTTCAGTGCTTTTGACTGTGTGTCATTTCTGTCCTTCACAGGGTACTTTCAGAGTTGTTTGGTCAACTGTGATCCCCCAACACCGTGATTGAACTTCCAGGGTGGTAGCTGTCGTGTCCCTACAGGTGATGTGCACCACACCCATGGACTTCCTTCCTTCTACACTTGTTGACTGTGTGCCCACTGCCAGGTGGGATTACCTTGCATCTGTAGTGGTTACAACATGTTGCAAATGTGTAATAAACCTGTGCTTCACTTTGTGATGTGCGTTGTCTGTGGTCACACATCTGACTGACATTTGCTTACTGCACCAGTGGGCTAGTTGACAAAGACTGTGAATAGGTGTTGGGTCTGTGCATTGCACCGTATTTCCTGGCAACATCAGTGTAGGCGATGAGTCAGGTGGCCTTGGTGTGTATATGTTGTGTAGCCCTGGTGGTGTGTCTCCCTCATATGTGTCACGTTGCCATGACTCACATGCCTGTGTTGTACTTGCTGTAGCAGTTAGCATGCACAGTGTAATTTCGCAGGTCATCATCTCCATGACAGAAACCACGTTGGAATCACAACAGAGGCAGGTATGGTGTATTAGTGTGTTTATTGTCATACATGTGTGAGTATAGTGCACAGGATGGTGGGTGCTGTACATTGTGATTGTAATCCAAAGTTCCTAGATGATTTGGAAGTCCTGGTAGCAGAAATGTCCTGAGTAAAGTCCACAGTCATCTGATACATTGGTCCCACTTGTACTCCCCATGTCATGTGGGGGAGTTGTGTTGCATGCAACAGGGTGAACAATTTGCGCACAAAGGTGATTATCCAGAACAGGTTTTGGCTTCCTGGGGGTTGCGCATGGCCATCGGCCTCTCAGTTGCCCTTCCTCGGATGACCCCTCTTCTTTGGGGGGGGACCCTCAAGTGCAGGCTGCTGCGATGCAGGGGACTCTCCGCCAGAGTCATCCTCCCTCCCTGTGGCAGTTGCAGTTGTTTCAGCACCAGATGTTGTGGGCACACAGGGAGGTGTTGACATGTTGCTGCTCATCTGGCGGAGGCATTGTAATATGTCCCTATGCACCGCCGTCATCTCTTGCAGTGTGTCCCACTTGGACTCCATGCGGGACATGTGTAAGTCCAAGCGTGTATGATGGGCAGCCTGCTGCTGTCGTATGTCCCTGAGGATCCCCACTACCTGGCTGAGCTCTCCGGTGCTGGTCTGGTACGCATCGGCTATGCGTACCAGTTGTGGGTCATCATGCAGTCCAGACCCCTCTGCGAGCAGCGACCTATGTCTACCACCTCTCCCACCACCCCTGGCGACACGTGCAGTACCTGAGGTGGCACGCACAGGTGACCCTGGGCCCCCTTGGGGGTTGTTGGCGGTGTTGGTGTCCATAGCCCCACGTTGGGCAAGGGTCCGTGTGCTGGTGGTGGTGGTGGTCCTTGGTCTGTCCGTGTCGGCAGGGGTGGTTTGTGTGTTGTCAGTCATTGGAGGGGTGGGTGCAGGGGGTGCAGCTGGTGGTCCTGCTGGTGCTGCATGATGACTCGCTCTGGAGGTGCCAGGTAGGTCTTCGTCATCTGAGGAGGGCAGAGGCTGTTCCACACCAGTGAGCTCCGTTTCCCCTGGATCCTGGGACAGGGACTCCTCAGCGTCTGCTGCTGTGTCCCCATCATCACCTGTTTTTGGGAGACACACACAATGTATGTTATGTTTCTGCAGGCATCAATGGTTGACACACCTGACAGTTGTGACTGTACCTCTGGATGCGGGCCTGTACATTTGCATTGTCCTAAGTTGTCACAGTCAGAGGTTGATATTGGTGTAGCACATTGTCCTGCATACTTTGAGCATTTCAGTTTGAATGTTGGGGTGTGTACATGGTCTGCATTGGTTGTATTTGGTTGACATCTGGCCCTCCTTCTCCCCCCAGCCCAGTTATCCCAACATGAAGCATGCCACCCTTGCAGTGGGTTCAGGTTGACTCTCAGGATGTCAGTGAGTGGTGTCCTGCTGTTGGTGGTGCCCAGTTCCCAGCAGGGCCTTGTGCTCCCCACAGCAGTACCCAGTGTCAGCCATCTTGTCAGTTCTTTTCCACTCCCTGTGATGTGCGCATGGTTCAGGGTGGTGTTGATGGGACAGTTGTGGGGGTGACCAATATCTGTGACTGCCACTCCCATCATGCTATTGCCTCCACCCCCCTTCCCAGCATGCCCATACTTCCTTCCTTTTGAGTGTACTTCACTGTGTGTGAGTGTGACAGCAATGGCAAGATGGCTGACAGTGGTGTCCTGCTGTTGGTTGGTGCCCAGTTCCCAGCAGGGCCTTGTGCTCCCCACGACTGAGCACCAGTGTCAGACATCTTTGATGTGGCTTTTGACTCCCTGTGAGGTGTGCATGCTTGGGTGTGATCTTGCTGGGCCATGTGGGTGGGGGATGTTGGGCTGTGACTACCACTCCCATCATGCTATTGCCTCCACCCCTTCCCAGCATGCCCATGCTTCCTTCCTTTTGACTCTGCTTCCCTGTGGGGTTGTGTGCCTGTGCTGACAAGATGGCTGACAGTGTTATCCTGGGGTTAGTTTTGCTACAAGTCCCATGTGTGTCCCTGTGCTTCACACAGCATGACCCAGGGTTGTGGTTCTTTGTGGGATATTTGATTAGAGTGTGAGGCAATGCATTCTCCCAGGTGAGTTGTGTGGAGTTTGTGTTAGGGGTGTGTGTGAGTGGAGCTGCTGGTAACTATGGTCAGTGCTGTCAGTCCTCCTTCCCACCCAGCCAGATATCCCACCATGTAACGTGCTTCCGTTGCAGGGAGTGCAAGTTGTCTTTCAGGATGTCAGTCAGTGGTGTCCTGCTTTTGGCTGGTGCACAGTTTCCAGCAGGGCCTTGTGCTCCCCACAGCAGTACCCAGTGTCAGCCATCTTGTCAGTTCTTTGCCACTCCCTGTGATGTGCGCATGGTTCAGGGTGGTGTTGATGGGACAGTTGTGAGGGTGAACAATATCTGTGACTACCACTCCCATCATGCTATTGCCTCCACCCCCCTTCCCAGCATGCCCATACTTCCTTCCTTTTGAGTGTACTTCAATGTGTGTGAGTGTGACAGCAATGGCAAGATGGCTGACAGTGGTGTCCTGCTGTTGGTTGGTGCCCAGTTCCCAGCAGGGCCTTGTGCTCCCCACAACATAGCACCAGTGTCAGACATCTTTGATGTGGCTTTTCACTACCTGGTAGGTGTGCATGCTTTAGTGTGAGCTTGCTGGGCCATGCGGGTGGGGGATGTTGAGCTGTGACTACCACTCCCATCATGCTATTGCCTCCACCGCCCTTCCCAGCATGCCCATACTTCCTTCATTTTGAGTGTACTTCACTGTGTGTGAGTGTGACAGCAATGGCAAGATGGCTGACAGTGGTGTCCTGCTGTTGGTTGGTGCCCAGTTCCCAGCAGGGCCTTGTGCTCCCCACAACATAGCACCAGTGTCAGACATCTTTGATGTGGCTTTTCACTACCTGGTAGGTGTGCATGCTTTAGTGTGAGCTTGCTGGGCCATGCGGGTGGGGGATGTTGAGGTGTGACTACCACTCCCATCATGCTATTGCCTCCACCCCCCTTCCCAGCATGCCCATACTTCCTTCCTTTTGAGTGTACTTCACTGTGTGTGAGTGTGACAGCAATGGCAAGATGGCTGACAGTGGTGTCCTGCTGTTGGTTGGTGGCCAGTTCCCAGCAGGGCCTTGTGCTCCCCACAACATAGCACCAGTGTCAGACATCTTTGATGTGGCTTTTCACTACCTAGTAGGTGTGCATGCTTTAGTGTGAGCTTGCTGGGCCATGCGGGCGGGGGATGTTGAGCTGTGACTACCACTCCCATCATGCTATTGCCTCCACCCCCTTCCCAGCATGCCCATACTTCCTTCCTTTTGAGTGTACTTCACTGTGTGTGAGTGTGACAGCAATGGCAAGATGGCTGACAGTGGTGTCCTGCTGTTGGTTGGTGCCCAGTTCCCAGCAGGGCCTTGTGCTCCCCACGACTGAGCACCAGTGTCAGACATCTTTGATGTGGCTTTTCACTACCTGGTAGGTGTGCATGCTTTAGTGTTAGCTTGCTGGGCCATGCGGGTGGGGGATGTTAAGCTGTGACTACCACTCCCATCATGCTATTGCCTCCACCCCCTTCCCAGCATGCCCATACTTCCTTCCTTTTGAGTGTACTTCACTGTGTGTGAGTGTGACAGCAATGGCAAGATGGCTGACAGTGGTGTCCTGCTGTTGGTTGGTGCCCAGTTCCCAGCAGGGCCTTGTGCTCCCCACGACTGAGCACCAGTGTCAGACATCTTTGATGTGGCTTTTGACTCCCTGTGAGGTGTGCATGCTTGGGTGTGATCTTGCTGGGCCATGTGGGTGGGGGATGTTGGGCTGTGACTACCACTCCCATCATGCTATTGCCTCCACCCCCTTCCCAGCATGCCCATGCTTCCTTCCTTTTGACTCTGCTTCCCTGTGGGGTTGTGTGCCTGTGCTGTCAAGATGGCTGACAGTGTTATCCTGGGGTTAGTTTTGCTACAAGTCCCATGTGTGTCCCTGTGCTTCACACAGCATGACCCAGGGTTGTGGTTCTTTGTGGGATATTTGATTCGAGTGTGAGGCAATGCATTCTCCCAGGTGAGTTGTGTGGAGTTTGTGTTAGGGGTGTGTGTGAGTGGAGCTGCTGGTAACTATGGTCAGTGCTGTCAGTCCTCCTTCCCACCCAGCCAGATTTTCCACCATGGAACGTGCTTCCGTTGCAGGGAGTGCAAGTTGTCTTTCAGGATGTCAGTCAGTGGTGTCCTGCTGTTGGTTGGTGCACAGTTCCCAGCAGGACCTTGTGCTCCCCACAGCAGTACCCAGTGTCAGCCATCTTGTCAGTTGTTTTCCACTCCCTGTGATGTGCGCATGGTTCATGGTGGTGTTGATGTGCGCATTGTGAGGGTGGGCAATATCTGTGACTTCCATGATGCTATTGGCTACACTGACTTGCCCAGCATACACAGGATTCCTTCCTTTCAGTGGGCTTCACTGTGAGGTGGTGTTGTAGTGGTGGCTACATGTCTGGATGTGTTTGTTAGTTATATTTGTGCCACTGCCTAGCTGTAGTTGTAGTTGTGTTTGTACATGTGATGACACAGTTACATATCACTATGAGATGGCATGTGTTGCCTTTATCTGACTGACATACACATTTTGGGATGATTCTGTTTTGGTTGCTGTGGATTTGCTAAGGGTGCATGGTTTGACTCTCCCCTTGACAGTGATGTGTGTGTATTGTCGCACAATATTGTGTACATTTGTTGTGTACTCACCAGGCTCTGTGATGTTTTCTAGTCCATATACGCTCACTGGTGGTAGGATGGCCCGCACCTTCTCCTCCCAGGGCCTGAGGTATACTGGTTTGGCAGGAGGGCCACTGCCGGTGTGTTGGCTCAAGAGGTAGTCCTTCTTCAACAGGTCCCTGACCCTCCTGCGCACGTCATACCACCTGTTCTGGATGTCTCCCTTTGTGCGCAAACATGGTGATTGTGCGTTCACCCTGTCGACAATCCTCTCCCACATCTTGGTTTTCTGCGACATGGGTGTCTGTTGGACCAGTGTACCAAACAGCTGTGGCTCTATCCTGAGGATCTCATCTACCAGGACTTCCAATTCACTATCTAGGAACTTTTGATTCTTCTTTGGGGGCATGGTGATGGGTGGTGATGGTGAGTGATGTGTGTGTTGGTGTGCAAGTGAGGGTGTGTGAGTGTGTGTTTTGCTGGGTGTATGTGAGGGTGCTATTTGTTGAGGTGCTGCTGGTGTGTGGCTTGTGTGATGGATGAGCTGTGAGTGTGTGTGGTTGCTGTCTGTTGGTGTTGAGTGTTGGCAGGTAATTTGAATTTGCAAAGGATCATGGTAGGGATTTGTGTCCTTTATATGGGTGGAGTTGTGGGTGTGTCTTTGTTCCCTGTTTCCCCACCCAGTATTTATTGGCTTTGTAATTGCTTGTTTGGCCTTTTTTGTGTGTTTTTTCCTTAGTACTTTTTTGCATGTAGGAGACGTTCTTCTGACCGAGTCGGACCCTGCAGTTGTCTCGTGCGAGCTTCTCAGATTCGTTCACGCTGTGTTTGTGCTGTTTTCTGTGCTGCGTACGCGTCGGTCGCGGTGTATTGGGTTGCTTCGGCTCGCAGTTTTGTATGCGTGTTGGTCGTACGGCTTGGGCTCTGTGCGACTCGGTCGTGTTTTCCACGCGTTGCATCGTACTTGGCGGGTCGGAGTTCGCGGGTACGTTTCGTTTGGGATTCTTCCTGGTGCGTGTCGGTCGGTTCGATTCGCGTGGTTTTCCGGCCGGATAGCTGTTTTCCACGCGGTTCGGTCGTTCGGCTTGTGTTCCGTACGAGTCGGTCGGATTTTGCATGCTTCTCATCGTACTTTGTGGGTCGGGCTGCACCGGTACGTGTCGGTCGGAATGAATTCCGGCTCCGAGTCGGTCGGTACGTTTTCCGGCCCGAATCGGAATCGGCCCCACAGTATACAAAAGTATTATTACCATATGATCACCGGTCAGTGAGCAGACCTAACCTATGAGATCTTGTTTGCGTACCTCGTTCCTCCATCCACCAAACCATAACTCAATCCAGTCCCATCCTGACAGTGCGCAATAATGTGACATACTATCGGTGTAGTCCCCCATCTATTCGTCAACCTGAGGCATGTGTTGGTCAGTCGCTTGCGCCTCTTCCCCAGGAACAGACGGACCCTCCCCTTTGGTTGTCAAATAAGTTTTATACAGTTCCCAAAAGTTTTTCGGTCTATTTCGTGGTGGCAGGAGGTCGCTATAGTTTTCGGTTTGAGTGCTGCAATATAACATGTCACGTGACCACTGAGCCAATGTCGGGGGTGGACCTCGTAACCAGCAAATCGCTACACGTCTTTTGGCCAATAGCAAACCCATGTCAACCAGTCGTCTTACCCCCCTGGGTACTTGCCTAGAGTAGCTAAGTAACGCAAGAGCAGGTTCTGGGGCCAGCGGCAACTCAGCCACACGGCCCAGTTCTCCAAAGACTAATTCCCAAAAGTGAGAGATCACCGGGCAAGTCCAGGCTAAGTGAAAGAAATCTGCTGTCTGCGTATTACACCTGTCACAAGCCGGATCGCCCCTCAAACCATACCTATGTAGGCGCTCCGGTGTATAGTAAACCCTGTTGAGAAATTTAAAGTGTATCAATCTATGTCTCCCTTTCAGGGATTTGCGTTTCGTGCTAGTGCAGCAATATGTCCACATATCATCCTCTATGTCCAGTTGCAGGTCTCGTTGCCAGGCCAATCGTGCCTTAGTGTAATGATGTGCTCTATCTGACATTGAGAGTTGGTAAATTTTAGATACTATTCTGAGGGGCGACTGTGCCTTTATAACGTAGGACAAGGCCGGAAGCTCCGGGGGCTCTTGCATGTCCTCTCGCAGGATGTTCAGTAGTGCGTGGCGTGTTCTATGAAATTGGAATTGCATAAGTGGAGTAGGTGTCTCGTCTTCGGTCCCCATGTCGTCCCAGCCCTTAGCCCCACCATCAGCAAAGAGATCCCCTACTGTCTGTGCCCCAAGAGTGTTTAGTGCCGTCGTAACCCCTTTATCCTTACACAGCGGCAGCCAGCGGCACCAGTCTAGTCGAGCGAAGGGAGAGTACAGGATAGCACCGGCTTGCAACTGCAGCAAGCAGTGCCAAGCGTGTGTGGTCGTGTTGATTAAGTCAAGTATCCCCGTCCGCCTATCCGGGGGTGTGAACATCACGGCCGGCAGCGACAGAGGGGCCGCAACCACAGATTCTATGCGAAGGTGTGGAATGTCAAAGGGTCCATGGATCCAGTAGTATGCATGCGCTCCCTGCGCAGCTCTATAATATAATTCAAAGTCTGGGGCACCAAGTCCTCCCATAGAATACGGGAGTGTGAGGACCCGCCACTTGACACGCGCCTGTTTGCCAGCCCATGCTAATTTTACCAAAAGGGACGTAAGGCGTTGGAAGAACACCCGGGGCAGAACCATGGGAATATTCATGAAAAGGAACAGAAACCGAGGCAGTATAACCATTTTCATAATGGAAACCCTGCCCAGCAAGGATAACGGCAGTTGAGTCCATTTGGCGACATCATCATCTAATTTGTTAATTGCTACCCCATACTTTTCCCTGAACACAACTTCTGAGTCGGTGTGCACCCTAATGCCTAAATATCTCACTGCCTCAGTGGACCACTGGAGCGGGTAATCAGGCTCAAAAGCTACAGTGGCCGGCGTTAGGGGGAAAATAATAGATTTTGACCAGTTAACTCGCAGACCAAACACAGTACCGAAAAGCACCACTTCTCGAAGTACCTGGGAAAGGTTACTTTTTGGATTCCAAACGTACAGTAACGTATCATCAGCGTAGGTAGATACAAGTAACTCATAGCCCGGGAACCAAATGCCTTTGTGTTTATGATATTCTCTAAGTGCACAGGCCAGTGGTTCAGCCACAAGAGCATATAAAAAGGGGGACAGGGGGCAGCCCTGTCTAGTACCCCTGGAGATATGGATTGGGTCCGTTACCAAGTTGCCTATTTTGACCCTGGCCGTGGGAGAGCTATACAGAACACTTACTAACTGCAGAAAAACCGGCCCTACGCCCATCCCAGTGAGTACGTGTCTCAAAAAGGGCCATTCGACAGAGTCAAACGCCTTCTTAATGTCTAAAAAGACGGACACAGCTGGAACCTCCGGTCTGGTATGCTGTAGCGCGGCAAACACTGTGCGCAAATTATAAGTTAGGTTTCTGCCCGGTACAAACCCCGCCTGCTCTGGCGCCAGCAAGGTTGGCACCAGGGGGATCAATCGATTTGCTAGTATTTTTGCAAATAGTTTTGTGTCCACGTTCAGCAGGGAGAGTGGGCGGTATGATGCACATTCTTCCGGTGGATTACCAGGTTTAAGGATCACAACGATAATTGCTTCTGTCATAAAGGGTGGCATTGTGCCCGAAATGCACATATCATCAAAAAGCGTGGCCAGCTGCGGTACTAATAACTCGAGAAATACCTTATAGAAGGCCACTGTCAGTCCGTCCCCTCCTGGCGCACTTCCCGCTTTCATTTTTGAGAGGGCTAGAAGTATTTCCTCCTTCTCAATGGGACGCATGAGGAACTCCCGATGGGTGTTCGTTAGCCATCGAACTTTTATGTGCGCGAGGTAATCTAGAATGCGCTCCTCCGAACTGCCGTTACGAGAGGTATATAGGTCCGAGTAGTATTGTCGGAACCGGCCAGCCACGTCTGTCTCCTCTGTTAGGGAAACTCCGTCCGCTGATGTGATCTCAGTCACGACGGTCTTATCCCTTCGTTGTTTGAGTATTCGGGCCAATACCGCCCCCGGGCGCTCTCCCTCTTCGTATACGCGGGCAGTGGCGTACTTGCCCAGGTGTTTGATCTCTGTATCAGCCACCTCATGGTACTCTTCTTACGCAACTTTGATCTCTTGTGTGACTATCTCATCTGGTCTGGTCTTTTGGGTCTTTTCTAGGAACGTGAGCTTCTGTTCTAGATCAGCAAGTCGCTTGTGGACCGAAGAACACCTGCATGCTTGGAGATAGCCACCCCTCTTATATATATGTTGAACGCTTCCCACACACTCTGACAGCTGTCCACCGAACCCACGTTAGCTTCATAATATATTTCGATAGCTTCAGCCATTTCTTCCTTAAAGACTGCATCAAGCAATGAATAAGGTGGGAATCTCCAGGTGAAAGGTGGGATACGTTTTCTAGAGGATTCCATCACCAACAGCAGTGGGGAGTGGTCAGAATATGTATGAGGGAGAACCTTACACATACGAGTACTTTCAGTCAACTGCCTGGCAGCAAACCAGTAGTCTATTCTAGTGTGTATATCGTGATATGCGGAGTAATGCGTAAACCCCTATCTAGTTGAATACCGTTGGCGCCATACATCACTTAGATCAAAAAGCACCAGAGCCCCTTCCATTGCTCTAGCTGCCGCTGTAATGCGCCTCTCCGGGCCCCCCGATCTATCCAATGTCGGGTCTCTGACTAAGTTGAAATCCCCACCCCAGAGGAGCTGACCACCTGCGTGCAAGCTTACTGTGTCGGTCAACGTTCTGTAAAAGTCCGGGTTATCGTAATTCGGGCCATATACATTGACCAGAATTAGGTCCAGACCTTTCCCTTTACACCGAGTGATAACAAACCAACCCCCTTTATACGTTTCTAAAGGCTCTAGTGTTATTGCAGCCCTAGGATTCACCCATGTTAAAACTCCTCGTGCATGTGTGGTAAACCCTGCCACATGAATATGGCCATGTAGTCCTCTGATACGTAACATAGGGCTGTCTAGTGGAAGGTGAGTTTCCTGCAACAGTGCAACGTCAATGTCATGTCTTGACATGTAGTTCAGGACCTTACGAATTTTCCTGTGGTCGTTAAGACCTCGTACGTTTCAGGTGAGTGTGCTTAGTGTGTCCAAGCCTGTGTCCCTGCGGGACCTACCAGCATCTGTCATGGAATATATCTTGCCTGTTTCATCGGACCGTACGGTACTACATATGTTGAGTGTGCATTCTGTGTGTCATCACAAAGTGCAAAAGAAGCTGGGAAAAAACATTGTGAGTCTCTTTACCCCCCTCCCCCCTCCCATGCCAGGCTATACCCAACTGTGCCTGGACGACAAACTCCCACGGACCCCTCCCCAACAATCGACATTTGCGTGAAAGCAGAATCAAGTATCCCGAACTCAGGATCCCAACCCACCCCCCAAACAAAACTCAAACAGTGTGATTCACTCACGGGCAGATGTTGCTCACCAAACATGTGCATGTGCAGTAGCTAATCCCTGCACAAACTCTGCTCCACCACCCATGTCAAACCTGCATCTGAAACTAAAGCGAACCCTGCAGCAGCATCCCAGAACCCAATACAGCGGTAAAACCGTGTCCCTCGCCCCCTCCACTGAGTATAGGTAACAATATGCTGGCTGTAACAAGACTCCACCACCCAATGTAAAGCGTTTCAACAATAGCGTGACCCCCTGAGCCAAGGTCACCGCGGCCCTCCCAGGACCAATCTCGGCTGACATCACCGTGGGACTTGCAAACTGGAAACCCAGCAAGGTCTGGGTCAGTCTTGTTCATCTAGGCTGTCTACGACAGCCCCCTCCAAGACGTCTTGCTCTGGACTAACTCGCTGCTCCCTGGCCCACTCCTTCAAGGCTTTTTGCAGTGTCTTAGGATCTGTGAAGATCCGCGAGTGACCGTTCCTGTTAACTCGTAGCCTGGCCGGGTAGAGCATGGCGTAGTCTATATGCTGGGCCCTCAGCTGGCGTTTTAACGGAGCGAACTGTCTGCGTGCCTCCTGGACACGATCTGTGAAGTCCGGATACAATGAGACATTGGACCCTTCGTACTGCAAGGACTGCCTGGCTCTAGCAGCTGACAGCGCCGAGTCGCTGTCCCGATAGTTCAGCAGTCTCGCGATTATGGGTCTTGGAGTGGCGCCAGGGGCAGGACGAGGACCCAAAGAACAGTGCGCTCTTTCCACCACAAACATAGTGGAAAACGTGTCACAGCCAAGGAGTGTAACCAAAAGCTTCTCAACAAACTTTTCCATGTTACCTGTTGATGTTGATTCTGTAATGCCCATGATTAGCAAGTTGTTGCGTCGTGAACACGCTTCCAAATCTTCAGCTTTGTCCTGCAACACTTGGAGGACCCTACCCATTTGTTTGTGGCCGGAGTCCATCGATGTCTGTGCCTCCTCTACCTCCGTAACTCTGCGTTCCGCCATGTCGAGGCGCTCAGCATGCTTATCCAGTCTCTCTGACATCCTGTCCATGCGGTACGAGAGCGAATCGATTTTAGTGCCCAAACCTGCAAGGCTACCTTGTAAGCTTTTTTCCATAGCCACCAACATAGAGCGTATGTCACCGTCCAGCTCCTCCGCCGGCAGGTCCGGCGTGGGTTCATCCTCTTCAGTAGCATTGTCTCGTCCCTTTGACTTCCTTTGGTCGAACGTAATTTTAGGTTGGTTTTTATCTACTCTGCCCATCCTGCGCCGATAGCTGTTTCAAGCTGCAAGCACAAACGCCAAGCCCCAGAGTTGTTAGATTCAGCAAGGTGTCCTCCGGTCGACAAGTTCTTATACTCAACGCCCCCATCTGTAGATCTCAGGGACATTCAACGCCACCCCAGCACGGTCACAGCTCTCCACCAGTAGGTGAGATCCCGCATTCAGACATCCAGCACTGCTCATATCTGCACCGCAGCCAAGCCACTATAGCGCCAACAGGGCAGTCAGCACCCCGATGTTCCTGTAAATGGGGCGTCTCGCTTGTAACCATACTGTGCCAGGCTAGTTGCAATCGTCGCAGCACTATCCCTTACTCAGCAGCAGATGCAATCTTAATCAAGCAGCTGGTACGCTCTGGGGCAGACAGTTCACGGCAGAATAATAATATCCAGCTTCTCGCCTGGCGCTCCAGACCAGCATCTGTCCTCCACAATCGCCGAGCACAAAATGGCCGACTCTCAGTCTCAAGTAACTCCTGGCCTTACTGTATGTCTGGTACTCACTTCTGGACAGTAGGCAGTGTGGGCCCGTCGCTGCAGCAGGGCGCCGCTGTGTAGTCGTTATCTCCCTACCGTTCACTGATCCGCGGGTGATCGGCAGACAACAGCGCCTCAGCCCTGCAGCACCGCTTAGTTCTGTAGCAATATGGCGGAGTCGTCGACACTTCCCGTACACCTACAGAAATGTGGGAGGTCGATGCACTCCCGACAGCTCGCAGCAGGGTGGATGCAGTCCGGAGCCCGCCTGTCCCCGGTCGTCCACAACTCTTCGCGCAGCAGGGGGACTCAGCAGTAGCAGCGCGGGCGCGTCGCCGCCACACGCACACTCCATCTCACTGCAGACCGGGGCTCCGCACTCAGTAATAGGCCGCAGCGACTCGTGGCCATCCTACGAGCACAGCAGGGAGGTGGAAAGCCCAGAAGCAGCTCAATCCGTTACGGGGCCTCACCCGACTCGGTCAGCAGAAAAGCAGGCGTGTCGATCGTTGCAGACGCAGGATAATAGAAGGATAGTGTGGCGGTTTCACGGAGCCGAGCGCTCAAGCGGCCATTTTTGCGGCTCGCAAGCTCGCCCCCCGTTTATTAAATTATATTCTATTTTCATAAATTATAGTGGGATTTTTTTATGCTGATGTGTTTTTGACTTTTTAGCTGTTTAGGTATTGCTTTACACATTTTCTCTAGGTTAGCCTGTCTGCTCTGCACTGTAGCTACCTGGCAATGTGCTTTGTTTTAATTTTCTGAAACCCTTAACTGGATCTGACTAGATAGTGACCTTTTTATTTGAGGTGGACCTCAATCCACTGTAAATAATAAACTACTTTCTCACAGCGTAATTAATGTGTCTACAAGTCCACAGTATGTGGTGCGAAATATCCCCATGTCATAAGAAGTTATATGTTACTCATGAACTGCAGCAATTATTGTGCCAACTACTTGGGTGAAAAAGGAAAACATGGCTTCAGGCCTATCATTGTAGCCTGACAGCTACAGTGAAAAACCTGATGTGCAACTTGTTAAAAGAATCACTCCTAACAGGTAAAACCCCCTTTTAAATATTAGTAAGTCAGGCCTATGCAAATCTTGTAACCCATAAGGTAGGGTGCATGGTATTTAAAAGTGGGTCATGTAGAAAGTTAATGTTATTATGCCCCTACATTGGGAAGGCCTAGCTGTCCTATGTAGAAACCAGATTATAGGTTAAAACTGCTAAGAATAATTAAGCACCATTTTGAATAGTTATTCAAAATTCAATTCAAGTTGGGATTTCAATAAATATTAAGGAAAAGTAATGTTTATTAATTAACTGTCTGAACTGTCAAAAACCTAATTAGCATTAGTCTTTGCCAGCTACAAGACGACTCCTCTGAAGTCTACAGAATATACAGAGTGGAGGCTGTGGACGTTCTGTTGAGACTACATTATCAAATCCTACTTGACAGATTTGTTGAGCTTCAAGTAACACTTGGGGCACCCTGGGATGAAAGAGAACATGAAGCCAAGGCAATTTGGTGTCTGGTTACTGAAGTACCATACTTTTGTGCTACCAGAAGTCTGTCTCTGGGTTTGTTTTGATTACAATGCCTACTTCAAACAAATTCGTTAGTTTTAGATGTGGGAGGAAACTGGTGAATTCTCTATGACAGTCCTCCACACATGCTGAGACCTTGCAGTCCAATTTTAGTGTGGCTGAAGGCTTTTGCCATGGTGAAAAAATGTGGGCACGTTGCAATTTGTACCTGTTCACAGTAAGGAAACAGGAACTACTGGAAAAGTGTGTAGGGTTTCCTGTAGGAACTTTTAACCCATTGGTTAAGGAATGTCCAGGAGTCACCCTCTCTCACTAGCTGGAGCCAAGCATAAATGTGGCACCCAAAGGCACTTTCATCAGAACACTTCTGGACTTACAAAAGGTTACCAGGTGGACTGAACCTGCTGGATTTGGCATCTGTGACCTATGAGATTAACCTAATGTGGTTGGACCCCGTTCCACTTGAAATCCAAGGACAGGAATAGCTCCAAGGATTATAAAGCTGATCTCTTGGGAGGCTCCAGGAACATAAAAAAGCTGAAGAGAACATTCCTGTGAAAAATCACAGTTGACTAGTGGCAACTGGGCATGGACTGGACTTTGCTGTTGCCCTCTGTGTGACACCATGAGTGTCTTTATGTGCTCCCTCAGAGGTTCTGTGGGTCTTGGAAGTGTACTTCTCTGGTTATTTGGTCACTGGAAGAAGCTTGGAAACCTTTTGAAAACTTGTTCTCCATGGTTCCAGAGCTTCAAGGGAACAAACTGTGAAACATATCCAACTGGCAGTTCCACAGTGTCAGATTGAATTTCATGTTCAACCCACTTGGAGAACAGTCTTTCCTCAGAAAAATGATTTTCAGATTGGGACTTAGGCCTTTTTTTCATACTGCCCTACTTCTAGGACCTAGCGGGGACGTCTACTTGTGGCATCTATCGCAGTCGGCCTAAAATTGCACCTAGGTCCTGGTCTACCACAATCATTGACTATCATTGGTGCTTTTTGCACTTTGTGGTGCTATTCTCATTTAAAAATTCTAAAATTCATGTCTCCAATTCCCTTTATTGGATTTTTTGTCCTTTTGGTGTCACTTTGCTTCTTACATTTTTGTTTGCATTATAAATTGGAGTAGTATTTTTATTGGGTTCTGTTTTTAACTTTTTAACACATTAGGAATTGCTAAATGCTTCACATATTTTCTGTAAGTTGAGCCTGTCTCCTCTGTGCCACAGCGACCAGGAGTTGAGTTCAGGCTTAAATGACTGAAACATTTGACTGTACCTAACTAGATAGTGACTTTATTACTTGTGATGGGCACCAATCCACCCCAACTAATAAATGGGGGTGGGTGGAGCTCATGGAATTTCATTCTGCAGAATTTCATGGAGTTCCATAAAAACTCTGTGACTTTTCACAACGCGTGGAAATAGGCAAGCTGCACTGCTCATGCTATGATATAGTGCCTGGAACATATTCCATTATGAAAAATAATTTTGCTGGCACGCTAGTTGATTTTCTACTCGAGTTGTAGCCTTCTGACCGTGAACGGTTGCGTTAGAAAATCACACTGGTTGTCCTCCTAGTGTCCAGAAATTGCTTAAAAGGATGACAAATCTCAATTGTTAACTTACTGTTTTGGAGCAGCGTGCATGAAAGAATTCTGGTGGAATTCTTTAGAAAAATCCACATTACAAGAGTAATGCTGAATCACCAAAATTATGTCAATTATGAAGGCTTAGCGCAATATTTTGCTCACCCCTACAAATAAACCACTTTCTCACACTGATTTACTGCAGATCACCTTTTTAGTCAGCAATGAGCTCAGCTTCTCTGCTGAATTCTCTATCCTGCTGAAAAGTCACTCTGCATGCTGCTTTGCTTACTCTTTGATGGATGCCACACCAGGGATTTTCGGTATCCAGAGCTGGCCTTGATTGCTTTCATCATTTGTACTTGTTTTTGGAAACCGCAAATTTGGTTCCTTCAAAGCAATTTGGCACAAACAACCTGGCTGTTAATGCAGTGGTGAAGAAGGGCAAAAAGAACACCCAGGGAAAAGCCATTTGCACAAAAAAGAGGCGCAGTTGTAATGCCCGATTCCAGCTCTTGAGCCATGCAATGGGGACTAACATGCAGGAATGAATTTTACTCAGTTTTCACCCTTGCCTTCTCTCTCTTGCTATATGTATCTCACTGACTCTTTCTGTCATTGTTTTGAATTGGCTTTGTCTCACCAGACCCAGAATAATGCTTTGGAACAGGGGGTCCTTTTGCAAACGCACTCACTATACGTGCCCTGGAGCTACAATAATTTTCTAAGCCTTGAAAATGTATGAAAGTTACTTATCTTCAGAAGTCGATTTAATAGAAAATAAATTAAAATGAATAACAATGCCTAGCACTAAATCTTGAAAAACCAATGGTGAGAAATATGCATGGAGATGACTAATACTAGCACAGCCTTCATAATGTAGTGTATAATTTTCCTTTTTTGGCTCTCGAAAGAGGATTTAAAATTGGCACCCTTCAAGTGACTTACCTTAGCACGGGCATTTAATGGTTCACTCATAGTCATCTTTAAAACATGTTAAGCTTTTATGAAATAAACATGTCCCTATTTAAAACGCACCGAAAGTGTGTTATTTGAATTACTATAATAATCCCAAATTCTCTTGAAGTATTTTAGAGCTTGGCTTTTAGCAAAATCTGTTGTAGAAAATCCAAATTTTGGTTACAACACATTAAAATAAATATACACTTTTTAACTAGCACTCTTTCTAATGGAGATGTCTACTTCTCATTGAATTGGAGTCATTTTTGTTAAAGTTATTAATTTCTGCAAAACAGGCTCTTATGATCAACAGTTTTGAAGTTTGGAAGCGCTGTAAACAACAGGTGCTAGTTTTATCAAAATAATGATACTCACTTTGACAACCTCAAAAGGATGAAATCTAAAGTTAGTCTTCACCGGCTTCGAAATATTGATTGAAAGAATGGAGCGTTTCAGTACAGTGAATCTTCTTTCCAGATTTTTGGAGGAAGTGAATTTAAATTAAAGCTTCTGATGGTGTGTTCCATTTTGTTTGTACTGTATTTGTAATGTGTTGAGTTGTTCTTTATGGTGTAGTAATGCAAATCTTTTCGATTATGCTGAGCGATATATTTCAACGACATTTCTTTTTATTACATTAATGTTTTCTTAAAGACACCGATGTGAGCAAACCTTTAGTCAATTCAACTACATAATGTTTTCAATCAAAGAGCCTTGTCCTTTAGGAAAATACAATGTTTGTATATTAATGTGGTCCATGGCATATTGCAGCTTTTCAAATGTTTGTAGACTGATACAGTATTCCAAAAATGCAGAAACATATTCAACATAATGCAATTTTATGTAGTTGTGACTAAATAATTGTTGTCCCGATTGGTAACCAAATCCATTTCAGATGAGTGAAAAATAAAATTGTAATGAAATAAGCTAGCACAGCTGTTGGCATTTCTTCAGAGTAACGGTAAGAGTCACTTACATTTGGGTAATTAAGACCTTAATTCCATTAGTAAAATAGGTGCGCTTAAAATTGTTACATTAAGGGTTAAGTCAGAAACAGAAACAAATCTCTGGCCCAGAGCAAAGGTTTTATCACTCTGATTCGCATTATTGACTTGGCAGAAATCCCAATTCAGGTGGACAAGAGAGTGTTTGAGACTCATGATTAGGATATGTGTGCTCATTTTTAGTTTTTTCCATGGATTTCTCTATGAGCACATCTCATATATAGTGTAAGTCTACACTTTTGACTAGCCAAACGTGGTAAAGTTAGTGTTGGTAAGTGGGTTATTGGTAGGGGTATGCACCCACCACCAGTAATAAGGCCACCAACATGGTATAGGGTCGAGTAAAGGTCCCCTTGCTCAAACCTTGGTAGCTGCCAACGAGAAGTCAGGCCCAACTTAGAAGACAGGACTATAAAGCATCTAAAAACACCAACACCACAAATAAGTAAGAGACAACACATAATAAAACTTCCTCACCAATTAATACAAATAGGAACTATTTTTAAGAACAAATGGACACCAAAATGACAAAAATCCAATGTAGGGAACCAGAGATGTGAATTTTTATATATTAACCACTTTATAGGGCTTAAAAACATATAGCACCACTCTGGGATATCTGATAACCCTTGACCGGAACAAAGTGAAAGTTTGAGACTGACAGAGATGGAGCCCTGGTCAGATACTCTAAGCAGGAGGCCACAGTCATAGTTTTACCTTAATGCTGAGAAACTTTTCTGGAGCTTTTTCTTCCGATGTCGCTCGACCCTCCAAGGATGCCGGATTCAAAGAGGGTTACCGGCTTGACTTTCCACAAGGCCTCTATCAAATCCTGGAAGTATAGAGCTCCAAAGCATTCAGCAGGACAAACCTGAAATCCTGGATGATACAGGGTTGAAGGTACTCGGCCTGACTCTCCAGGTCGAGTCGGTCACCTCATGGAGCTTTTTCATAAAAGTTCTACAAACTTCAGGAGGTGCTTCCTGAAGCTCTCGTTGTAGGTTAAAAGTGTCCTAAACACCAATCCAAAGATCTGGAATCTCCTAGACGGTCTCTGGGATGTCTGGACTACAATTCTCACAATGCAACCGGCCAAATCCTTAAAAGGGTCCTGGACGAACTCCAGGATGGGGACTCTTGGTGCAGATGATGCAGGTGCGCTCTGTTAACCTGTAGTTTGCAGGAATTCCCCTCCTTAATCCTTCTTGAAGCAAGGTGCAGTCCCCAGGACTATAGTACCAGATTGTGCAACAGACACAGCCATTCAAAGTGCAGGCCTGTAGGTGTAGATCCAAATTCCAGCAGGGCAGGCCTTCATCTCCTTGTAGTTTCAGAAAGCAGATCTGAGAGACTATGCAGCTCTAACAGATTTATTCAGTGTTCTGGGGTGAAAAGCTGAGGGGCACCTCTGTCCAATGAGATGCTGGGTGCCACCCCAAAGCATGACAACTTCTTCCAAAGTGTGGCATTTCTTGTCCCAAAAAGCACTGCACTTCCAATATCCAACATGGATGATTTCTCTCCAGAGGAGTAAGATCTAGCTATACCAACCCACAGTGTGGCTCATTTACATTAGCTCTCCTCCCCCTGACCTCTGAAAATTCCTGTCCTAAGCCTGCCATCTGGCTGGGGCACAGGATGTGGAGGTTTGTACACCTGTCATTCCTTACTGATCTGCTCTCTTTGAGCTCACTTTGATTTACCCAGCCCTCTTTGCAGGACCCATACTCCTCAGCTTCAGAGCTCTCTCCATCAGATAGCCTCTGCTCCAGCCAGGCTACTTATCACCTAATCAAAGCAGCCGGGCTAAGCCTGTTAAGGCTTAGCAATCAACAGAGACCACTAGAAGGTTTACAGAAGAGAAAGTTCTATATCTTCTCTTCTGTAATAGTTACAGTAAATTCAATAGTGGCAGGTCGTTGCATTTCTCAATGCCAATATTGTAAGTACTTTAATATTATTTTATTTCTTTCCTAAAAATAGTTATATCTAAATAAAAAATTGAAATGTTAGCCTATGGAGCTAAGTATCTACAAGGCGAAAAAATTAAATATGCGGTTTCTCCCTCACCAGAGCATATAACATATCTTTTATAATGTCCCTGTTTATAGTTACATAGCTTCCCACCCCTGGGACACCTAGAGGGACCTGGGGTGCCTATTATGTAAAAATAAGGTAGATTATCATTTCTAAAGTGTCCATACCACCAAAGTCTAATTTGCACACAATTTACTTTTAAAGACAGTCTGCAAAGCCAGGCTGCCTTTAAATTGACAGCAGGCACTCAGCAGTGCACATATGCAAGTGCAGGAAATCTGTTGGGCCTCTAAACCTCCATGCCCCATTACATACTTCGGACTTTAGGTAGTTTGAACCCCCCAGCCCTATTACCTACTGGAGACTTCCAGGGTCTGTCATTGCCAATTGTACGCGTACCTTATTACATGCACCTTTTTACACTTAGCACTGGCCCAGGGTCTGGTTAGCAGATCCCAGTGTACAGTCAGAGTTAGTTACCACCAGGATCTTTTAGCAAAAAATGGGAGTGAACAGGGCAAAAGGGTGACTTTCTAACAGCTAGTCAAAAGTGTAAGTGTAAATTACACATGTAAATTACACACAAGTGTAAATTACCTGTGGATAGCCCCCAAGGATTTTTTTGATGGGGGTTCCTGAAGGAGGTGCGTATATTGGCAGGGTACCTGATATCCTTTTTTGTAAATGTTTTATGGAAATGGGGATTGATTAGCAGATGGGAAAAAGCTAGAAGTATAAAGGCTTTTTTATGTATATTGTTTTGTGCTTGAAAACATAGGAGGGGATGAGTGGAGGGAGTCTGAAGGCAGCACGAAGAATATGAGGAACTGCATTTTTTATCAAGCTAACCTAACCAAGGCACCTCTCCCCCTGTACAGCGGATCCTTGGGTTCAGTATAGCAGTTGTAAGCTAGAGGGCCTGCACATTATGGCATTGCAGAATGCTAGCCATCAATAATGAACAGCTTTCTACCCCAGTTGTCAAAGAGAATTGTAGACTTCTTCAGGTTTGTGTTGTTGTTTTATTACCCCACTTGGGACTCATCGATGGAAAGCAGCCCAGTAAATGATATCTTCCATTTATAATTCAATATCTTGTACATAGTCTCCCTAGGAAGCCACTAGAAAGGTCACTAGATTTATAATGTAGTTATTAAGAGCTTTGTTACAAGAGCTGTCAAAAATGAGTTCTGATTTTTACTTAGGTGAGTGCTCATCAAACAGAACTGCTGAGGTCTCCGGAGATGTGATGAAGGAGATGGAATGGCAGGTGACAGTTCATTGTCTCCCGCTTTATCTCCCACCTCTTTGGACCAAAAGGATGCCAGAGAATTTAGGTAGTACGCTTGTGTCACCATCTTCTGTGTCTTCTGGGATGCTGACATCTTTCTCACTTTCAGCACGGTGCCAGCTCTGCATAATCTCTTTAAGAGGAGAGATCACAATCGATGAGCCAGGAACAGGATGGTTGAAAGAATTTTTACATTTTTTAACAAGTGGTAGATGAGGCTGCCAATAGAGGTGGTGGGGGTAGCAGGAGAACAGACATTTCATTTTTTTTGTGGAGGAAGGACTACTATCAAAGTTGGATGAAACAGAGGGACACTCATTGTTGACTTTTTAAACTATTTTGGGAGGAGAGATGGGAGAAAAGAAGGAGGTGAGGGAATGTGACGTAATCAGGTTCTTTTTTCAGTTCATGAGGGGCTGAGGATTTTGGAGAGGATGCAGAAAGCATTCATATATCTATGGTTGTATATATGTATAAATGGGTATGAATATATATGTGTCATTTTCATAGTGAAAACCTAGCTAAAATACAGGGGAGAGCTGTACAAGATGAAAGACAGGGATACAGTAAGTTAGTGTTAGCAGAGGTCATTGTTTACTTGGAAAGGAAGTGTACTGTTATTGCATTGTGTAGTGCTCTTTAAAGAGGTGCTTCTTCACCTCTCTTGTAAACTGACTCAGAGTTGGGGGTCACCCTGATGGATACAGGGATATTTTTCCAGACGGCATAGCCAGAAAGACCCTTCTGTCTTGTTTTTTTTTCATTTTCACAACCCTTTTTCTCCAATCTGATGGTGTGCTGGCTGTGGGAGTGCTGTGTCTTCCTTCCCACCCTGCCTCACTGCCCGTACCTGCACGGGCCGCTCCTGCACAGGAAGATTGACAACTTAATTAAATAAGTCACAAATCTAGGGAGTGGGATAATTCAGTTTTTTTCATGTATTTCCATGAATTTTCAGCAAAATCACGAGAAATTACATAAAACTCAAATCCATCATTTCGCACTATATTTTAGCATGCAAAGCACCCCTGTGTCAATTTTTGACACAAGGACACGTCATGTTAAAAATAGTGCAAAAAAGCAAAGCATAAACGAAAGCCGCTTGCGTTCAGTTTTTCCTATGCATCAGCATAAGTTTTACTGTGAATGGTGCCTTCGCAGTCAATATTTACCATGGTTGGTACGTAATTATACAAAGTGGTATAGTTTCAGGAAGTTTGCATAACAAGCATACCATGAAATTCCTGAAATTCAAGTAATTCAAATTGTTCCCAACCCTACAAAAATCCAGTGCATTATTCCGAAATTTCAACAAAGGGAGCAACACAGGTCACAGATATGAGCACAGTATCAACCACAATCGATTCCGCTAAATCCCTAGGAGTAACCCTGGATAATAAACTAAATATGCAGAAGCACATCAGCGCTGCAACAAAAGGAGCAAATTATCAGATAAACACTCTGAGAAAATTGAAACCCTTCATACCCGCAAATGACTTTAAACAAGCAGTCCAAACTCTAGTAATTCCCAGAGTGGAATATGGGAGTGTCACTCTTTGTGGCCTTCCTAAATCAACGACCGCTCCGCTAAGAGCCGCAATCAATACAGCCGCTAGACTCATCACTGGCAACAAAAGAAACTGCCACATTTCCCCTGACCTGCAGGCCCTCAACTGGTTACCTTTCGAGGCCAGAATCCACTTAAAAATCGCTTGTATGACACATAAGGCATTGCATCACAAAACCCCGAGGTACCTAGCGGAGAAACTAGTACTATCGGGTGGTAACAGATCTACCAGGAGCACGGATAATCTTCTACTTAAACCACAACGGTTCTCCAAGAAGAAAACATATAATCGTACCTTCTCAGGAATGGCTCCCAGGATTTGGAACTCCTTACCCCCAGAAACAAGACTTAATCCGTCCACTGCTTTATTCAAAAAGGAAGTGAAATCGATATTCATGTCTAAATTCCCTTGAACATTCTCTTATACTCTCCTGTAGATATATGCTAACCGCTAATAGTTAACAATATTTCATTCGCGGGGGCGCTAGAGGGCGCCAAGCAAGATGGCCGCACTGATGTGAGGCTCCTGCAGTTCGGGGACAAAATCCAACATAAATCCGCATTATCCCGGCACATTATGCAACGATGACCACTTCCCAGGCTCTGTCGGACCCTGCTCCATATTAGGTGTCAGGATCACGAACGCAAGTACACTGCCTGCCCCCCCTTGCGCAGACCGTGTGCGACACCCGCATGCAAAAAACTACACCTACCGGCATGCAATGCGAGTCGCGCATCACGTGACTCGGACGCCTCGCCGGAAAAGAATAATTACAGCGGAAGCCTGGAAGCGCCGCCGATTATTCTCTACCCGGGACGTGTATGGGATTTCGTCTACGAAATCGGCAGACCAAGCTAGGCGGTAAGAGTGCTAGAGCACACATTTCCGAGCCGCCAGAGTTCAGTCTACACGGAGTTAAAGCCTCCGTTCATCTCCGCGGACTCCTCTGTTGGATGAGCCACGCTGTTTCTCAGCGGTCTCTTGCAGGGGAGTTTAGGTGCCAATGATGCGCTTGGGATGCCCATTCCCTGTTGGAGAAACTGAGAATCATATTCCGGTTTCATGCAGGGAAAGTAAGCACCAGCGATATCACCGGCATTAGGCATTTCCATTCTTTGCAGTCTTTGTATGGAAAGCCCTGATCAGGCAACATTGTTTGTTACGTTCCGAGACATTGTATGGGGCTAATATCAAGCCGTATATGCTTATGTGATTAACATTTCTTCTTTGAAACTTACACTAGCTGATGAGACGCTAGGATCGTGTGACTGTTAACACTCCTGAGCGCTCCTCGCTAGGGTTAAAGAAGTCAAGCCTTGTTTGTCCAGGGTCCATCATACTCCTTTTGAATTACGTGATTTTGGTTGTTCTTTCTTTATATTTTCTAGTCCCTTCAGAAGAGAGATCGAATAGAGGGGTCACATCTTTTGCATCACAGACATCGAGACACAGGATCTAGAAAAGAAAAGGTGTGTTTTCACTCCCATAAGAAAACAATAGAATACAGTGCGGGCGTAGAGGAGAATAGAAACCTTTCTTTATAACGCACTCTCTTTTCTTGCATTTATTTAGAAAAGGTGTTCTGCAACAGGTCATCACCCTCTGCTCTCTTCTGATGTCACCGTTTCACTGTTCTTTATTTCAGGTAGGGGTTGTAGAGTAAAGTTAATAGTAACGGGATGGGGTAAGGGAAAGCAAAAAACTTACGTTGTTGTCTTGTCATCCTCACAGATCTCCCTCCACGCAGTTCCTACCCTTTCCTTCCCCCGCTCAATTACCTCAATAGTCTGAGAGCATCACGCTATTCCAGACTTGGGGTGGTTCAGAGGTGGGCCCCCTTTGAGCATCAGCACGACCCCGAGGAATCGAACAGAGAACCCTGTCAGAATAATCGGCCCACGAATTGGCTTCCTCCTGGTCGTGCTGGGTTCCTAGATGGCCACCTTGGAGGATGTGATGGCGGCGCTGGCGCTTGTTCAAACAGAACTAGCTGCTTCACATCAAGAAACAGCGGCCCTACATGTCAGAGTAGATAGACTACAACGTAACCCGTTTAATATAGGGGAAACCCCCCATCCAGCGTCGGTAGTTGTGGAGATGCCTGCCCAGATACCGTTGGCTCCTCCGGAGAGGTTTTATGGGGACAATAAGAAAGTACAAGTTTTTCTTACCCAAGTATTACTCCACTATACCTGCAAACCGAAAATGTTCGCCACTAACCAAGCCAGAGTGGCTTTCCTGATTTCTTATCTGGGTGGGAGGCCGCACAATGGGCAGTTCCCATTGTGCGGAGAGACGATCCCCTACTCTACGACTGGGACGAATTCAAGCAGAGCTTTGAAAAAACTTTTGATCGACGAGCCGAAAGCTTCTCTGCGGACAGGGATCTACTGGAGCTACGTCAGGGAAACACCGATTTGATAAGCTATCTGAACAGTTTTCGGAGACTGGTGGCAGAAACCGACTGGCCAGAAGCCAAGCAGTCGGCTATATTCTACCAAGGGCTCACGGACGAGCTAAAAGATGTTCTAGCCCAGATTGATCCCCAACCCCGCACCTGTGCGGCTCTCATAGACCTCACCCTCCGCTTAGATCACAGGATGCGAGAACGCAGAGGAGATCACAAAAGGAAAGAGAAATACGTACCATACGGTGAGCGGGCTTCTGGCATCGATAAAAGCACCCCTAAACCCGAACCCATGGAGATTGGAACAGTGAGAGCGTCTTTAACTCTTAGCGAAAGAGACCATCGTCGCAGACAAGGTCTATGCTTGTACTGTGGAAAAAAGGGACATTTCCTGCGTGAATGTCCGGTCAAGCCGAAATATGGTCGTCCTCGAATGGGGCAAGCAGCCGCAATGACAACTGAAAAGAAGGAGGAAAACTGTCACGCTTGACGACTCAGGAAGGGACGTCTTCAAGCGGTTGTGCGATCCCTTCGGTGAACTCATCCGCCGTTATGGAAGCGGATCATTTCTACATAAAGCTAACCATAGTAATTAATCAAGAACCCAAACACATTCGAGCTATGGTCGACTCGGGAGCCACCGGATGTTTCATGGACCAAGAAGAGGCGCTACGTCTAGGGGTACACCTGATCCCTAAGCCTATCCCAGAACTGGTGTACGCAGTGGACGGGAAGGTTTTAGAATCCGGACCCATTCGGTATAGTACCCCTGAGTATGAGCTCATTTACGACGAATACCATAAAGAGTGGTTGTCTTTCAATATCATACGGGCTCCACAGTATGGAATTATACTGGGTCTTCCCTGGTTACAGAGACATGAACCTTCTATTCAATGGACCAACAAGACATTACAAATGGATTCCACCTATTGCCAGAGCCACTGCCTCCAGGAAGCGATGCGACCGTCGAAAATCTTAGCAACCAGACACCACATCGCAACAGCTGCCGAAAAGAACGTGATCTTGCCGCAGTGTTATGCGGAATACGATGATGTCTTCAGCGATACAGAGGCAGAGGTACTGCCTCCTCACCGAGACTACGACTGTCGTATAGACCTGGTCCCAGGGTCAGTGATCCCATGTGGGAGGATATATGCTCTTACGGTACCAAAGAACAAGTACCTACGGGAATATTTGGACAAACACCTAGAACGGGGATTCATACGTCCATCCCGATCTCCAGCAGCCTCTCCCCTCTTTTTTATTCCAAAGGCAAACGGAGAATTGAGATGCTGCATCGATTATAGAGCATTGAACGCCATAACCATAAGGAACCAATACCCACTTCCGTTGATCCCTGTGCTCCTGGAACAAGTGCGGACTGCGGTCATCTACACGAAGCTAGACTTGAGAGGGGCATATCACTTGGTCCGAATGCATCAGGGCGATGAATGGAAGACCGCCTTCAAAACGAGGTATGGACTGTTCGAGTATCTGGTTATGCCTTTTGGGCTCTGTAATGCCCCTGCGGCGTTTCAATTTTTTCTAAATGAGGTCCTCAGAAAGTACCTGGACCACTTCGTCGTGGTCTATATAGATGACATTCTCATATATTCCACGACGGAGGAAGAACATGTAATACATGTACGTCTGATATTACAAGCGCTGCGACACCATCGTCTATTCTGCAAAATCACAAAATGTGAGTTTCATGTGACCACGGTGGAGTTCTTAGGGGTTATGCTCACTCCCTCTGGGCAGGTCATGGCAGAGAGAAAGGTGAAGGCCATTGTTGACTGGCCCTGTCCTCACAATGTAAAGGAGATCCAGAGTCTACTGGGGTTCGCAAACTTCTATCGAAGATTCATACGACAATTCTCAGACATGGTTGCGCCCCTCACCAGATTGACACGAAAAAAGACCCCGTTCCGGTGGACTGAAGAAACACAAAAGGCGTTCGATCTTCTAAAACAGTCATTTACGTCGGCTCCGATTCTTACTCATGCCAACCCTGATCTACCATTTATCGTGGAGGCCGACGCTTCAGATGTAGCAGTGGGAGCTGTGCTCTCTCAACGGCAGGAAACCACCGGGTGCCTTCATCCCATTGCATTCATGTCCCGGAAGTTGAACGCCGCAGAACAAAACTATACAATCGCAGAAAAAGAACTCCTAGCGATCAGGGACGCCTTCCTGGAGTGGAGGCATTGGTTGATGGGGGCGGTGCATCGGGTAACAGTCTACTCAGACCACCGTAATCTCCAGTTCATGCGGGCCGCTCGCCATCTCACACCCCGCCAGCTCCGGTGGATGTTATTCTTCGCGGAATATCATTTTGTGGTGACCTTCCGCCCTGGCGTGGACAACAAAAAAGCAGACGCCCTCACAAGACAAGACTCCTTTCCGCTTCATACCGTCACACCAGAGGGTTCCATCATTGAACCCGGTAAAGTGGTGTGTGCCGTACAAACCGATGACTTCCTACAAAAGGTACGAACAGGAATACGCACGTTTGCGTGGAAAAGCTGGCTCCAGAGACGACCGGACTGGCAGATGCGACAAGGTCTCCCCATAAAAGGCCAACAAGTACTGGTTCCCACAGGTATGCTACGCAGAACAGTGTTTTCATGGTGTCACGATAACCCATGTGCCGGACACCTGGGAGGCACAAAAACCCTGGAGAAAGTGCTACGCCAGTTTTGGTGGCCAACAGTGCGTCCGGACATTTTGACGTGGGTACGGGAATGCCCAAAGTGTGCTCAAATGAAATCCGACCATCAACGATCACAGGGGCTCCTACAAATCATGCCCACACCTGAAACACCATGGGAAAGATTCTCAGTGGATTTCATCGTGGGACTTCCCAAGGATCAAGGGAACACTGCCATTATTGTAGTCATTGACTATTTGTCCAAAATGGGCCATTTCATAGCATGCAAACAAGCACCCTCAGCAAGCCAGTTGGCTAAGCTGCTGTTAGTCAACATTGTTCGGCTCCATGGCCTTCCTAAAGTCATCGTTTCAGACAGAGGGGCCCAATTCACTGCGGGTTTCTGGAGAACGTGGTGCTCCGAACTCCAAATATCGTCTTCACTCTCTACGAGTTTCCACCCTCAGACCGATGGACAAACCGAGAGGTTAAACCAAACCCTCAAACAGTTCCTAAGGTGCTACGTTGATACTAATACTGACGCGTGGGTGGACTGGTTGTGGGTAGCGGAAATTGCATACAACAGTGCCAAACACTCCTCCACACAGCTCACCCCATTCTACAGCACATACGGGTTTCACCCTCGGTTCACTCCCTAATCGTCCCTAGCACTAACACCAGTCACCCAGACTTACGTAAAAGATTACAGCTTATGCGCAAAACATTGCTGACCACGCGTAACAATCTGCTCAAGGCTAAAGATAGATACAAAGCTCAAGCTGATAAACATCGGAGACCTGGTCCTTTGTACAAAAGAGGGGATTGGGTTTGGTTGTCAACTCGAAACATAAGGTTTAAAAGGTACAGTGTTTTTAACCCCAAGTTCATTGGCCCTTACAAAGTGATTAAGCTCATAAATCCAGTAGCAGTGAAAGTGAAGCTGCCAACCCATTTCCGGATTCATCCGGTGTTTCACGTGTCCCTCCTGAAACCCTCACATGGCCCGGTGAAAAAGAGGCCCGATCCTGTTTGGGTTCAAGGAGATCAAGAATATGAGGTTCGGAGTATTCTTGATGCCAAAAGAATACGGGGAAGCTGTGGTATTTGGTGGCTTGGAAAGGCTATGGTCCTGAGGAAAACTCCTGGGAACCGGTCGGGGTGGTACACGCTCCTAGATTAGTGGCCAGATTTCATCGTGTACACCCTGAGAAACCCTCAGGCAGTTAGTGTCCCCGGGGAGGGGGGATGTGCTGTCAGGATCACGAACGCAAGTACACTGCCTGCCCCCCTTGCGCAGACCGTGTGCGACACCCGCATGCAAAAACTACACCTACCGGCATGCAATGCGAGTCGCGCATCACGTGACTCGGACGCCTCGCCGGAAAAGAATAATTACAGCGGAAGCCTGGAAGCGCCGCCGATTATTCTCTACCCGGGACGTGTATGGGATTTCGTCTACGAAATCGGCAGACCAAGCTAGGCGGTAAGAGTGCTAGAGCACACATTTCCGAGCCGCCAGAGTTCAGTCTACACGGAGTTAAAGCCTCCGTTCATCTCCGCGGACTCCTCTGTTGGATGAGCCACGCTGTTTCTCAGCGGTCTCTTGCAGGGGAGTTTAGGTGCCAATGATGCGCTTGGGATGCCCATTCCCTGTTGGAGAAACTGAGAATCATATTCCGGTTTCATGCAGGGAAAGTAAGCACCAGCGATATCACCGGCATTAGGCATTTCCATTCTTTGCAGTCTTTGTATGGAAAGCCCTGATCAGGCAACATTGTTTGTTATGTTTCGAGACATTGTATGGGGCTAATATCAAGCCGTATATGCTTATGTGATTAACATTTCTTCTTTGAAACTTACACTAGCTGATGAGACGCTAGGATCGTGTGACTGTTAACACTCCTGAGCGCTCCTCGCTAGGGTTAAAGAAGTCAAGCCTTGTTTGTCCAGGGTCCATCATACTCCTTTTGAATTACGTGATTTTGGTTGTTCTTTCTTTATATTTTCTAGTCCCTTCAGAAGAGAGAGATCGAATAGAGGGGTCACATCTTTTGCATCACAGACATCGAGACACAGGATCTAGAAAAGAAAAGGTGTGTTTTCACTCCCATAAGAAAACAATAGAATACAGTGCGGGCGTAGAGGAGAATAGAAACCTTTCTTTATAACGCACTCTCTTTTCTTGCATTTATTTAGAAAAGGTGTTCTGCAACAGGTCATCACCCTCTGCTCTCTTCTGATGTCACCGTTTCACTGTTCTTTATTTCAGGTAGGGGTTGTAGAGTAAAGTTAATAGTAACGGGATGGGGTAAGGGAAAGCAAAAAACTTACGTTGTTGTCTTGTCATCCTCACAGATCTCCCTCCACGCAGTTCCTACCCTTTCCTTCCCCCGCTCAATTACCTCAATAGTCTGAGAGCATCACGCTATTCCAGACTTGGGGTGGTTCAGAGGTGGGCCCCCTTTGAGCATCAGCACGACCCCGAGGAATCGAACAGAGAACTCTGTCACTAGGAGCCCGCTACAACAACTGGCTGCGCCCCGCAGATAATAAAAACATCGCCGACTTTCCCCGACTACGCTCCCTGCAATGGCGGAGGACCGCGCGGCCTAGACTGGCCTGTGCGTGAGGGGAGCTGCCTGCTGAGACCGGGAGCCTGTGGCTGTACAGCGATGAGAATCGTGCGCATCGCCTGCCCCGCTGACCCCTGGGGGGCGTCTGGACGCTGCCGCCTGCTGACCGGGGGCTCGCCGGGACGTGGGCCTTGGGCGAGGAGCGTGCCGATCGGAGCGGGTCGCTGGAGGCGGAGAGGAGGAGCCCCTCTTGACGGAGGTGAGTGCTGCTTAGGCCCCCGCACGCGCCCCCCGGCCCAGCTATCCCGGTGCGGGGGAGGCGGCGCGCGCACCGCTCGGGGCCCTGCCTGGAGGCTCCGTGACTCGCTGCTGCGGCCCTCCGGGGGACCAGGCGGCCCCGGGGCTGAACAAACTGCGAAGGCGCACGAGCCGCTGCGGAGCTGCCCTGGCCCGCTGATGCGGCTTGGAGGGGGCCGCGACGCGAGGACGCCACAAAACCCTACCTTCCTCCGCCGTGTTCCCGGATCCATCTGAGGGCCCCCGCTGACGCCGAAGAGAGGGAATAAGACGCCATTTCCCGCACCGGTGGGGGGACTCCGGCTGCCGGGTCCATCTTCCCTGCGGCCTGACCGGCGGGCAGAGAGGGCCGACACCATACCTGCCCAGCTCTCGCGGGGCGCCCTAACTCGGAGGCGCTACAAGAGGCATTACAACGCGCCTGTGTGACAACGCCCATTGACCGAGTGTGTCTCTCTGCGGCTCCGCTGTTGGGGCCGCTGGGTGCTTGGGTGCGGGAGCGGCGGCTGATGGAGCACTGAGTGGGCCCAGCGGACTGGGACATAACCGGAGACGGGCTGAGGCACTCCGCACATTACCACTGCTGGATGGCAGATACCAACCACTGCGGGGGGATCTACCGCATTATCCACACGAGGCCTACATCACTGGGACTGCGGACGTGGGGCGCCGCCAGGAGAACGCGGGGCCTACATCCCCGGCTGACCCACCGAGCGGCATCCTGCTTCGCGCTATAATCTGTGCGGCGCCTTCACCTGAAACGCGGTACGAAATAGCCTCGGCCTCGACACTATCTGGGACTATACAATCCACAGACCATGGGTAAACCTGACGGAAGGCAACCCAAACTCACCTTTGATACCCGGAAGACCTCCCGCACTCAATCAGAACCAGATGATGACCGAGCGGAGGCTCCAGCGCCCTCGGCGGCGGATCTGAAGGACCTGTTGCTAGTAATGCAGTCGAGCCTCACATATATAGAGTCCAAAATGGACTCTATGTCAGCCAGAATGGATGGCCTCACGCACAAAGTTGAAAAACATGACGATCGTCTCGCCGAGGCTGAAAGACGAATATCCGATTTGGAGGACACGGCTAGCGCCAACACCAATCACACCCTTGACATGGACAAAATACTGAAAGTTATAGCTGCAAAAAATGAAGAATTGGAATCCCGCTCAAGGAGGAACAACCTCCGAATCCTAGGAGTGGCAGAGTCAACGGCCACCGGTAAGATGGAGACGTATGTTGAAAACCTGCTCATCACCCTATTCGGCAGGGAAGCATTCTCCTCAAGCCTTGTGGTGGAAAGGGCGCATCGCTCACTGGCGGGCCGCCCTCCTCCAGGGGCCCCCCACGACCCATCATAGCTAGGATATTGAACTACCGCGATAGAGACACGGCCCTCCGGCTCTCTAGAGAAAAAGGACGTCTCAATCATCAGGGGATGGAGATCTCTATCTTTCCCAACTTCACCATGGCCGTACAGGAGCAGAGGCGGAAGTTCCTCCAAGTCAAGAAGAAACTCCAGCAGCTCAACATCCCATATGCTATGCTCTTTCCAGCCTGCTTAAAAATAACCTCTCAGGAACGTCCACACTTCTTCACTAACCCCCAACACGCGCTGGATTTCATAAAAACTCTACCTAAGCCGCAGGAGGACCGCTCACTCCCGAGGAACCCGGCGGACGAACAGGGAGGCGTATCTGACATTGAATAGCCTTACACCCTATGGCAACGAGACCCCTGTCTCTGCCGTTGGACCTCCTGCTGATCCCGAGGCACTACTGCGCTGCCTGAGGGGAGTGTCAGGCCCGGCTGCTCCAGGCACGCGCACCTGCAGCTCACCTCGCATTAAATCTTTACCAGCTAGACACTATGCTGCCTCCCCTTGCTTACCAATCCGCATAGCTCCCACAGTGTGCTGACAAAGCCTGACTGGAACTCTCTCTCCTGGAGCAGTGAAGGAACAGCTGGCTGACGATGACGATATTCACGTATTCACGAGAGGCCTGCTCTCTAGTCATGGGCTAACACATTTCATAATGAAGGCCTGTACCATACTTTAACTATGCCGGACTACCATTGCTATCCCCGAACACCCTCGCTCTTGCGAGGAGCACCTGGTTGCCCTCTAGACGCTACCCACCAGGTGAACCCTACATTCTATTGAAATGGGATTTAGTCTATTACGTAGTCCCCGGTTGGGACTAATTTGTTTAAAGTGGGATGGGAGGGGGGAGGAAAGGATCACGGCAGGTTGGGATTGCTGTTGTGGGTGGCGGGAGGGATTGGGGAATGTTATTATGTCCTTTTTTTTTAGTTTTGTTTTGCGTTCTTGCGATAAGAGATGGATGCGACACACAATGACATACGCTGATGTACATGATCATTTTAACCTACTGACCACATGATGGCATCCCGACCTAACACACTAGAAATATAACTTTCTGACGTGGAATGTGCGAGGCCTGGGGGATCCCCGCAAACGCCGCCGCATTCTGGCGTATCTAGACCGACACGACATTCACTGTGCCATGCTTCAAGAGACCCATTTACATCCTCACGCCTCCCCCCCCTTCGCCACTCGATGGGCTAGCCACCGAGGATTCTCATGCTACTCCTCCTACTCGCGAGGGACCGCGATCCTTATAAAACACTCACTCCCATATACCCCTCTTGGCTCCTACGCAGATCCACAAGGTCGCTACATTCTCTTATGGGGTAGGCTATTGGCACAAACGATCACGCTAGCGTCCTGTTATGGCCCGAATACGGATGATCTGGATTTCTACCGGGTATTATGGGGCAAGATCCAAGATATTGGCACCACCCACCTGATATGGGAGGGGACTTTAACGTTACTATTTACCCGCACTTAGACAGGTCACACCCACAACCACACCATTACACTGCCGCACACCTAGCTCTGAAAAACATTGTTGAAGATCAAGACCTGGTAGACCCCTGGAGAGCACAATACCCGCTGGATCATCAGGGGTCTTGTTATTCCACTGCACATTCCTCCTGGTCACGTATTGACTACTGGCTGGTGGACAGGGGCCTGGCGACCTGGGCATCACATACCTTGTATCTCCCCCGTACCTACTCTGATCACTCCCCGGTCCTACTGTCCCTCAGCCCACCACAGACGGAACCCCCATACCTATCCTGGCGCCTCAATCCGCAATCGCTTCTTGACCCAGTTTTTAAGGCGGAGTTGGAGCAAGAGATAACTGACTTTTTCCTCCGTAATGAAGGCTCGGTCTCGCAATATTCTACCATATGGGAGGCTTTTAAAGTCACCATACGAGGTGTATGTATTGCTAAAAGTGGAGGAGTACTCAAAGATATCCGCAACCGACTTCACAAACTGGAGACAGATATCAAACAAACCGAACTACATATACAAGACACCCCCTCCCCTGCACTGCAGGCGCACTTGCGCGCACTACTCACTGACCATCAGGAAACAGCGGATCGAGAGTGTAAATTCAGAGGGAAATACAACACGGCTCGCCGATATGGCGAAGGGGATAGACCAGGGCGGGCTCTGGCCTCCACTATTCGACCCCCCCGATTTTCTAACACAGTGCTGACTATTGAGGACGAGGATGGTTAGACACACACAAACTCATCCGACATACTTGCAGCCTTCAGAAGATTTTATAAAACATTGTACACCTCTCACCGACAGACCCCGGCAGACTTTGATCCCTTTTTTGAGGACACTGCCAGAGCCTGGTTGGGAGATGGCCAAAGAGAGCTTCTCCTGGCACATCACGAAGACAAAGAGATCATTTCGGCAATTATGCAGCTACAATCCGGAAAGGCTCCAGGCCCAGACAACCTCCCAGCTGAATTTTATAAAACATACCGGCACTTACTGCTCCCGAAACTGAGACATGTATTTGAGGAGGCCCGAGAGACTGGCGCTCTTCCCCCCTCCATGCGAGAGGCACTCATAATTTCTCTGCCCAAGCCCGGCAAACCAACCTCGCATTTAGACTCGTACCGGCCCCTATCCCTAATAAATACGGATGCCAAAGTCCTAGCTAAGCTCATTGCCAACCGCATCCATCCCCTGATGCCGGTACTGGTCCTCCCGGACCAGTCGGGCTTTGTTCCCACAAGAAGTACAGCCCACAACCTGCGAACCCTATTTGCACTGATGCATTACATTGACCCGGATGCTAATGCAGCGGCTATATTCCTAGATGCCACTAAGGCATTTGACTCCCTAGAATGGGATTATCTCTCCTATGTCCTGGTGCGCATGGGATTTCAGGCCCCCTTTCTGGCTTGGATTACCCTGCTATATACTGGATTACGTGCCACTGTAGGGATCAATGGGCTCCGCTCTTCCTCATTTCCACTGGGCAGGGGCACTAGGCAGGGGTGTCCATTATCCCCCTCCTTTTGCCCTAGCAGTGGAACCCCTGGCTGCTAAAATCCGACAACACTACCGCGAACATGCCATAATTTATCCGGAACGACAAATACTAATATCCTTATATGCAGACGACATCACGCTATACCTGCGTGACCCTGAGATAAGCCTGAATCCCATTCTTCACCTGTTTCTGTTGTTTGGACAACTGGCTGGAGTTAACATCAACTGGAAAAAGTCTCAGATCTATCCCCTCACTGCAGCTACACAAAGGTTCCATCCAGACTTCCCTCTTGATTGGAGCGCTGACACTCTCACGTACTTGGGGATAATCATTTCCCGTAGCCGCGAAGAACTCATGCGGGCTAATTATGGACGGGCTCTGGACTCTATCACTGATAAAATAACGCGCTGGATCGCGATGCCCCTGTCCATGGCGGGTAGAACGGCTATAATTAAAATGGTGATTTTACCTAAATTACTATATCTCTTTGTGAATATCCCGTACGCTCCCAGCCGTCACTTCTTCTCCGCGATAAAGACTCAACTTCTCAGACTCACATGGGGGGGCAAACAAGCCAGGCTTCGGTGGGACATACTTACACGGCCGTTTGAAGCTGGCGGCTTCGCTATTCCAGACATGGAACTATACTTTAGCTGCGCACAGGCACACTAGGCCACATATTGGATGAAACCCCCTCCCTTCATGCCCCATCTGGCAATAGAAGATGGATATATGAATCCCACCCCAAGCACTGCATATCTCAGTAACGCAGCAGTCCCGCGCCACCTAGCCTCCACCACTGTCCAGTGCACCGTTAGCGCATGGCACGACCTCGCTAAAGCTACAGACAACACACTAATGTACTCTCCGCTTCTGCCCCTTTCTGGGCGGAAAGACATCCCGGTGACGGAAGCGGGCGGCTGCCGTCGACTCCTTCGGAAACTCTCCATCCACACCTGGGGCCATTTATATACTAAAGGAACATTTAATACCTCTGAGGAATTCTTTAAGGATGCAAATCCCACCCCCTTGGAACGCTTCTACTATATAAGGCTCCGACAAAACATAAGATCTCTTACGCCCACCTTTCCCCTAGAGCCCCCACCCATGCTTCCGCTTCATGCGCTACTGCAACAGGACACCCCCGCACATGTAGTGTCACTTCTATATCGCACGGTTCAGAACGCTAGGGAATATGATCCCCCCCCGGCTCGTCAACGATGGGAGGAGGAATTGAGATGCCCTCTGACTGAGGAACGAACAATGGACATTCTGCTATAGGCAAACGGGCAAAATATCCGCTAGCAGCAGATTCCGCATGATCCACTATAAATACATACATCGACTGTATTACACTCCCGCACGCATGCACCGACTAAAGATACGAGACAACGCCCGATGTGAACGCTGCGGGCATGAGGGAGCGGACTTTATGCACCTGGCCTGGGACTGCCCCCCTGTACAGGAATTCTGGGCGGCGGTCCTGACTGCACTAGACCTCATGACGGGAGTCCATATCCCTGCAGATCCCCTCACGGCCCTGCTGGGATATACTAAGCCCCTCACAATTAAAATACGCAGATATGCCTCCCTTGCGCTCCTTCTAGCCAAACGGAGAGTTGCTTGTAGATGGGGCAGGGGACGGGCGCCGAAATTTAAAGACTGGATGCACGATCTGATCTATTGTCAAGAACAACTACTTACATATGCCGACCTTCAACCCCCTTCGTCACGGCCAAGAGATATCTGGGGCCCACTACACACTTACTTAATAGAACATACAGCAGACGAAGACGACACAACGTCACATTAGACGCATGGCACCCCCCCTTGATGGTGTGAATACTCTTGCCCTGGCACATATCCCCCCCAATAACTGTGACGGGACACCACAGCAGATGCTCCGCCTATACTAAATGTTTAACCTTGGTCATAATGTACATCTCACATCTGATGGTTTCTGAGTATTGGTGTATGCATCTTTTCTAATTGCTCTTGTTGTTTTCATGAAATTATTCCGCTAGAACTTAACGCAGCCTGAATATAACACACTTGCCGCTAACGTACCCACATTATCCTCACAACGCGGCCGGCCCGAAAGGGTTGTAGGCGACTTGCTGTGTATCTTCACATCTGACTCAGTTATCACCCCCACACAGATGTCACTATGATGCCGATTACAATATGGATTTAGACAGATTGCTGCGCAATGAGCCTTATTTTGGCTTTGTTTGTAATTTTTATTTTAATGTCTTAATAAAGGTTTTTGAAATTAAAAAAAAATATATATATATTTCATGCGCATAATTCAGTGTTTTATATATATATATGTATATGTCATCCACCAATATCTGTATTCGCATAACTCTATGTTTTCTATATGTATATGCCATCCACCTATATCTGCCTTGTGAAGCGCTCTGATACCCGCAAGGGTCTTGTTCGCGCTATACAAAACTGTCAAAATAAATAAAATAAATAAAAATTCTTCAGGCAATCCTGGCAGCTCTGGCAAATAAGATAGGAGAATTTGGGTTTGAAGTTTCCCTGCTCTGACAAGACCTCAGCAAAGTGGAGGACTACGTGACGGAGACTATGGGACATCTAATCACAGCAGAACCGCAAAACCATCTGTTGCCCAACTGGATTGATAATTTGACAGAAAAAAGTGCCAATACTTGGTATACTGTGAGCCCTGGATTAACATTGCCCTGAAGTAAGGCCCATAAAATTTGAGTATCTTATGGAAACACTATCAATGTACTATTCTGATTCAGATAGGCAACATTTGGCTCTGTGGTAGAAGCATTGATGGTTAGCAATAATAGGCAGGGTTATGATGCATATTATATACTAGTTTCTTGGATTCCTTAAGGACCATTCAGCTATTACCTTGAGACTCAGACTGATGATCCACAAACTCAGACTTACGTAACCATTTATTACTTATGGCCAAGGTGATTCTAAAAGGGCATTGAGGGAGAATGCTCAAAAGTGCTGACGGTGCAAGAATTCTAGCACGGAATGCGAAGAAATGGATGGCAACAACCATGGGGGACTGAGGCATGTGGCAGGGAGGGCTATGAGATAAAATGACCATGAAAAGACCCACTAGTAGCCCTGCAATGAGAGGAATGGCGCGGAATTGCCAAACTGGGGCACAGAGGTACCTCAGGTAGGGATGAGAGGCGGCCGCATCAGATGGAATTGGTTCTGAGCCTTCAGGAAGAAGGCCCTGTTACTTGGAAGTAGTGTTGAGCCTCTTGGTCGAGGGCTCTGTTTGGTAAGAAAAGTAAATTAGGAGAGGAGCTACAGGTGAGTAACTGATGACCAAGCACAAGGACCAAGCGCTGGCTTTCTCTCTGGGCTGGTGGCAGGCTGAGCCCAGAGAGGCACTTCGGAGGTGGGGCGCCTTGCTTGGTAGACGGGCCGTGATGCGGATGACTGGAGGCCGAGATCCTGGCCCCGGCCGGTGAGTTGCTGCCCCAGCCCATGCGGGTGCTCATGAGCGCGCCCTGCCTTCCTGACTCTTGGCTGGGGCTGCCCTCCAGAGGCCTCTGGACCTATGCCTGGGGCCTTGTGAGCTTGCAGGTAGGGAGTGTGCCTGACGTGCCTCCTCTTCTTGTTCCATGCACTTTTGGGCTGAGACTTGACCACATATGGGGCTTTAAGGATCTGGGGCCTGCCCTGGGGGCTCATCACGTTATATTGCATAAGGGCGCCTCTGCTTTTCCCCCTACAATGTTGGCCAGCGGTAGACAGGTTAGAGGATACCCCTGAATATAGATACTGTGGCCTCCTCACTTGAGGGGTGGGGCTGTTGTCCAGATGGGACCCTCGCCTCCCCCTCTACTTATGTGAAGCGTTGTGTCTGTGGATGCCTGGGGACCACAGCATTTAAGGTGTGCTGTGGGCTTTGATGGTCTCCACTGCCCCCTTGGAGTGCTTCCTGGACCTGCTGCCTCTTTGGAGGCCTGTTTTACTCTTGCCTTAACCATCTTGCTTGCCTGGGTGGTGCAGCAAGGCTGTCTCTCCCAGATGTGAGGGTGGGCCCCCCTGGTCTGACTCTTTGAAGGGCTCCCGGGACGGTGGGGCTCCTGCTCCAGGGACTTCACTACCATCACAGGATCTCTATCCTGACTGGCAGCTCTACTGTACCTGGCTTGTGAACCTTGGTGACTGACCCATTCTGTGATCACCTCACTCCTGCTTACCCTGGCTGCTTGTGCTACTGTGTGACTAGCAGCCCGGGGGGAACACCACTGCACTCTCCCCTCACTCTGCCAGAAACCACATTTCATATGTTCTAATGCTGCTCATGCTGTCTACTGGTAAGCGGGCTGGTTGAGGGGTTCTCTCTCTTACAGGGCCCTGTGGACTTGGGTCCTACTATATACAACCTATTTCTGGCCGACCTGACACCACAGGCACTTGATGACTGCAACTCCCATGCCCAGAGGCTGAGGGGCCAGGCACTGTCAAGTCTTTTGTATGCCGTTGACATAGTTTTAGTCAGTCACACCCAGATAGGCTTACAGAATCTCCTGAATACAGTACAGGAATACTCTGATGACAACTGACTGACCGTCAGCTTCAATATGACTCGTACTATGTCAATAAACTATATTGGGGAAAAGTAATCGGCCTGGCACTGGGGCAAGACCCAAACTACAGATATAAATACTTGCGGTTGATTGATGAAATGCAAGGTATCTGTGGACACCAGAGGGAAACAATAAAACTGAAAGTCCAGGCATTGACAGTGTTGCTACAAAACCTAAAATCAAAGTAGAAGGGGCCAACACTGTCCCCCTCCTTCAGGTAGTGCAAAGCAAACTCTTACCAACAATAACATATAGCAGCAAACTCCAGAGGGGTATGGATGCCAAAATCCTGGACAGCACCCTAGTGAAAGCGTATAGAATCATCTTCAGCCTACCAAAGCACATATCCCCGGCACAGATGAGGCTGGAATTCGGTTTGCAGAAACAGTCTCTGGCGAGGACATGTGCTGTCATCATCTTCTGGGATAAAATCAGGCCGGCTGCTCCTGGCACTCTGAACTACCATTTATGGCTGGAGCTGCAATTGAGGGAAACATTGCCTGCTAGAATTTACCTCAGAGATTCCTTCATTAAGATGGGGCTGACCCAGCTGTGGGAAGCCCCAGCCAGCCATTCTGTGTTTAAAAAAAGGTATGGATATCGATAAAATCTCAATCGCTAGTGGAAGTAAAGGTGGCTTTCTCTGTCAGAGCTCATGCCTGGATGGCAATAAACACCTATACCACTCCAGCACCCCAGATGTACCTTAGTCTAGGCTTTTGTAACGAGCACTTTCTGAGACATTGCCTGCGTATGCTGCCCTGTGCCCTGTTCCTTACCCATTGGCAGAGGTTCCCTACAATAAAGGTCTACCGTTTATGCAGCACATACAAGGAAGATATGCCACACTTGCAGGTGCTTCTGGAGCAAAGAACGCAGCTGCTTAAAAGTCCCTTCAACCAAAGAGGGATTTGTTCCCGGGGGCAGGCCGTTCTGGCTTGCTTCGCCTCTGATGATCTACAGCTGAACTGTTGACTAGTAAAATTCCTTGCACCAGCGAGCAAGAAAATGCCAAAAGGGGGCACTGGGCCGCCGGATCAGGACACTCCGGGAAACCAGCCATAGCAGCATCCACACTTATTGTGAAAGAGAAGCAATGTCTAAGGGGCTGGTATGCTCTTATGGTCCTTGGCACTCGGCACTTGTTATCATCTAGGCCCTGAAGGGGAGGGGGGTTTTCTGGTGTTTGGCAAATGGATCAGCTCTAAGTAGTGCACTGAAAATCTTTTGTACTGTATATTTGCATTGTAGTCTTACAAACATTTGCACTTGGCACTTTTAGTGTTTAGTCCTAGAGCCAGGCTGCCGAGCGGGCCCCTGTTAGTTAGGTCCTAGGATGCTTGTTTCTAGTCCACGGAGGACCTAACCTAGCAGTTCAGGCTGGACTGTTCCCATTGAGTGCAGGGTCAAGACTAATTTGCATATGGCTAGGTTCAAACTGAAATGGCATGGGGAGCAAAAATCGATGGATTTGGGCCCAGATCTCTGTACTGGGGTGAATGAATGACATTGTTCTACAATCTGTCCATCAATTGTTCTTTTTGTATTTGTCACCCCTAGTGGGGCGGGTATGCCCAGACGTGAGTCCCAGGCTCTCCATGCCACTGGAGTCAAGCTATCCTGGCAGAGGAGGGGAGAAACACCGAAACCGGTCCTAGGATGCTTGTTTCCAGTCCAAGGAGGACCTGGCCTGACAGTTCGGGCTGGACTGTTCCCATTGAGCGCAGGGTCAAGACGGATTTGCATTTGGCTAGGTTCAAACTGGAATGGCATGGGGAGCAAAACAACAATGGATTTAGGTCCAGATCTCTGTACAAGGATGAATGTGTGATATTGTTCTACATTCTGTCCATCAATTGTTCTTTTTGCATTTGTCACCCCGAGTGGGACGGGTATGTCCAGACGTGGGTCCCGTGCTCTCCATGCCACTGGAGTCAAGCTATCCTGGCTGATGAGGGGTGAAACCCCGAGACCAGTCTTAGGATGCTTGTTTCCAGTCCAGGTAGGACCTGCCCTGGCAGTTCGGGCTGGACTGTTCCCATTGGGTGCAGGGTCAAGACTGATTTGCATAGGGTTAGGTTCAAACTGGAATGGCATGGGGAGCAAAAAAACGATGGATTTGGGCCCAGATCTCTGTACTGGGGTGAATGTATGACATTGTTCTACAATCTGTCCATCAATTGTTCTTTTTGTATTTGTCACCCCGAGTGGGGCGGGTATGCCCAGAAGTGAGTCCCATGCTCTCCATGCCACTGGAGTCAAGCTATCCTGGCAGAGATGGTGTGAAACCCCGAAACCGGTCCTAGGATGCTTGTTTCTGGTCCAGGGAGGACCTGGCCTGACAGTTCGGGCTGGACTGTTCCCATTGGGCACAGGGTCAAGACGGATTTGCATTTGGCTAGGTTCAAACTGGAATGGCATGGGGAGCAAAAAAACGATGGATTTAGGCCCAGATCTCTGTACAAGGATGAATGTGTGATATTGTTCTACATTCTGTCCATCAATTGTTCTTTTTGCATTTGTCACCCCGAGTGGGACGGGTATGTCCAGACGTGGGTCCCATGCTCTCCATGCCACTAGAGTCAAGCTATCCTGGCTGCACTGGGTTTTCGCCTAGCTTATCTCACATAGCCTCCATAGTTTGCCAAGCCTTCCTTTAAGTTGATGCCATGGAATATGAATGGCCTCCTGGGCTGCATCAAATGCACTGCTGTCCTGCGCTTTCACAAATGCTTTCAACCAGCAGTCCTCATGCTTCAGGAGACTCATTTGCTAGGGCTCCAACGAACCTTTCTCTGCCGGTATGGGTATGATAGAGTGTTACACTTGGGGTTCAGTCAGGGCTCATGGGGTGTGGCCATACTGCTCCACAGTGGGTTTCCTTCGACAGTCTTTAACTTGCACATAGAACCCCAGGGGCATTATGTGGTGGTGGAGGGTCTTCTAGAGGACCTCCATTAGAACTCTAAGTTTACCTCCCCAATCAGCCCCCACCGGGATGTTGTTCTTGCTAATGGCCTTGCTTGCCAGTTTGCCCAAGGGCATTTCCATCCTTGATGGTGAGTTTAATGTAGTGCCTAATCCTGATCTTGTTGCATCTGATCCCCTTAACCAGGGGTGTAACTCCCAGGATTGTCAGCTCTCTGCTTGGACAGATGAATTGGGTCTCTGTGACAACTGGAGGCACCCTTGGGATCGGGTATACACTCACAAATGCGCCACATACAAAACTGACACTTAAATTGATCTTTTCCCGCTACCAGCCATGGATCTGTGCTAAGTAGGCAGTGTGGCCGTCCTCCGAGGGGTATATGGGATCATGCCTCCATTACTTTAACCTTTGACACCGAGTACCGTACCCTAAGGACCATATGGCATCTTAACCACTCCCATGCATCAGATGGCCGGAAGACGTCCAACTCAATGGTGCTCATGTGCGTCGGACAGCTCCCGTTCATCCACGCACATGGCACTGGAAATCCCTCTGTTGCAGGCACAAGAAGGATTTCATTTCTTCCAAAACAGCCTCGGAGCAGGGGAATTGCTTCCCCAGCTCCCTAGGCTGCTTGGATTTTCAGTGAAATGATGATCAGCGCGCATGGCGCGCTAACGTAATTTCACTGAAAACGAAAGTGAAATGAGCCCATTTCACTTTCACTGCATATGTGCTTGCGGAGCTATCTCATCCCCCGAGCACGTAGGCAGACCGGTGTGGTATCATTGGAAAGGAGAGAATCCCTAGTGATCCCTGCTAGACACCAGTGAGGGGGGTCGGCCTCTTGGGCAAGGGATTTTGCTCCCCCTGTTATTTTTTGGGTAAATTTAGTCTGCCCTTCCCTGGGGGCAGATGGGGGCATTAGCCAGACCCTCCAGGATTTCGCGATTTCGCGATTTGCAAAACAATCACGAAATCAGCAGTTTTTTAAAAGCCCAGGATTTTTACAAAACTGCCCACGAAATTTGGAGAATGCGATAATTTTCTTGTGAGAGTGCATTCCTCCAGTGGTAAAGAGAATAAGCCCTGCTGTAGATTTGTAGATTGTGTGTAATTTGCCTTGGGCTTTCTGGGGGGTGGGACCCTTACGGGGATGATCAATGCCATCACTCATCACTGAATGTGCACGGTCCCAGAGGGAAAGTGTGACTGCTTGTTGTTTGTCTGTTGTCCCGGCAGTCCTTCACCTATTTCCGACTTGAGATTTGTGGCAGAATGTATGCCTTGATTCCCAGGTCTTCTGCCACCTGGTGGCAAAGAACTTCCTGTTTTGAAAGGTTTACATTAGAGTATGCTGTTTAAAGGTGCCTCAGGCAGTACTTTTGTACGCTGAGAAGGTCTTGGCCAGAAAACACTGGAGATGGAAGTGATTATATAAATAAATGAACTAAGAGAGAAGATGCAAGAAGGGAGAAAGAAAGACTTAAAGACAGAAAGAAAGTACAAGCCTTTGCAAAGCCTATAGGTCTCACCTTTGGGACATGCTGGCTTTGCAAATACCTTTAAGTCATGCTGAACAGCGCCCCCAAGCTAAATATGAAAAAAGACTATCTCGTTATTTTGTCAGCCAATAAAAAACAAACACCCACAAAAGCATTTTTTTAAAGCGGGTCAGGGACCCAACACAGACGTGGGTGTGGAAGCAACAAGGGACAAAGTGGGTTGGGAGATGCAACACAGGCAGGGTTGCACCGAAGCAATCCGAGGTCCGGAAGCGACACAAGGGTGCGTTTAAAGGGGAAGCAACATGGTGGATGGAGGGCGTAGATGGGAGGAAACGCGCAAGAGGAGAGCAATGAGAAGCATGGGGGGTGGGAGAAAAGCAAATAGGCGAGGGAGAGAGAAAGCAACGTGGAGCTGGGTTAGGGGGAAAAGCACACATGCAAGAAAACAACATGGGTGGGTGAGCACACAATGGCGAGCGCATCACAGAGGGGAGGTGGGGGAGAACCACACAGGTGAGAGAGCAGCACAGAGAGGGGAAGAGAAACACCCTAGGAAGACAGGTGGAAACACATGCACTCTTTTGAAGTGTTTAAAGAAAAAGAAAAAAGTAGTGCATGAAAAAGTGAGGAGTGTTAGGACACAGTAAGATGTCCATGCTCCAGGGAAGAGACAAACAAGAGATGAGGAATGATAGCCCACACGCTAGTGAATAAGAAGCAAGAAAATGAGAGTACAATGAAGCCAACCAATGATAAGCAATGGTCTGGCTTTAAGCCCACTGTAAGCTAACAATGCATCTAAAAACAAGGAAGAAAGAAGGAAGGGAAAATAGTGAATGAGTAAAAAAACGTAAGTGGCATTTCAAGAAACACTAGCTAAATGGAAAGGAGGAAGTTAGGGAGAATGTAAGAAAAAGGAAAGGAATAAAAGATAAAGAAGGGAGGTTAAAAAAGGAAAGAGGTACAGCCAGGAAGGATTGGTGAATCCCTAGCGTTGAGAGATAGGTAACCTGTGGCTCAGAAAATCACAAACATTGTTTACATGGTGAAGCTAAGATCACACTTAGGTCTACTAGTTCCAGAGTATGTTGTTTAGCCAATGGGACACATTTGTGGCACTGACCACTTTTACTACAGTAGAAAATAGCTTCTACAGTCCACCACTAGGAAACATCGCCATCAACAGATCAAACTTTGGTAGATCAGATATTATTCTTGATGCCTCATTCGAAAGGGTGACTGCACACAGGGACAGATAAAACATTCCAGAGACTTCAGTGCCCGAGCCCTGTCTTTTCCAGAAGTTATTTAAACCTTCGCTTCTCCTGCACGCCCTTGTTTCTACCCCTCTGTACACAAAGTCCATCAGAATGAGAGTCTGTTAATTACCAAATTGCTGATGAGACTACCCATTCACGTTCGATGGTAACTTTTCAAACAATCTGGGACCCAAAATTGGGTCCTTTGATAAGTAATACTTTGGCAATACCGAATGCGAACATAACAAACACTCTCTGACACTCTAAACATGCCTATTTCAAAGTGAAATACTCTGCAAAAAGAGTTTCCATTGATTTAAGGCTGAAAAGGGATGATTGCGAGTAAAATAAAGTGCCGCAATAATGCCGCAAAATTGCAATTTTTGTGCCGCTAAATTTCAGTTTTTGTGCTGCTAAATTTGCAAATCTATGCCGCAATATCCTGGGGGGTCTGATTAGCCTCCGATCTGCCCCCCCCCCGCCCCCCAGAGGGCAGAAAGCCAATTAGGCATCAGGGATTGTTTGCTTTTTTATACGTAGGGGTGGGGGCTGTCCAAAATGGGCATGCCAATGCCCTCACCCCAGCAAACACAAATTGGACAGTATTTCAGTCCTCCTGGGGGGCAGATGGGGTCAATAGCTCCTAATCTGCCCCCCTGGGGCAGAAAGCACACTAGGCACCAGTGACAATACTTTCTTTTATACTTAGTGATGGGGGTAGCCCTAAATGGGCATGCTGATGCCCCCACCTCCCCAAATGCAAATTGGAGAGTCTTTCTGCCCGCCCTGGGGGCAGATGGGGGCGATAGCCCCTGATCTGCCCTCCTAGAGGGCAGAAAGCCAACTGTGCACCAGGGATTATGTGTTTTAAGAATATGTGGAGTGGGGGCTGCCCAAAATGGACATGTCAATGCCCGCACCCCTCAAACACAAATTGGACAGTATTTCATCCCTCTTGGGGGGCAGATAGGGTCAATAGCCCCTGATCTTTCCCCGGGGGGAGAGAAAGCCCACTAGGCACCAGGGATTTTTTTTTCTTCATACAAAGGCATGGAGCCTGCACAAAAAGGGGCATGCCAAAGCCCTCACTCCACCAACACAAATTGGAAAGTATTTCAGCTGCCTGGGGGGCATATGGTGTCAATAGACCTCAATCTTCCCCCCCCCCCCGGTGCAGAAAGCCCACTGGGCACCAGGGACTATGTTTTCTTTTATACGTAGGGGTGGGGGCAGACCAAAATGCACATGCTGATATCCCCACCCCCAAACACAAATTGGATAGTATTTCAGCCCCCCTGGGGGGCAGATGGGTCAATAGCCCCTGATCTGCCCCCCGGGGGGGCAGAAAGCCCACTAGGCACCAGGCAATATGTTTTCTTTTATACGTAGAGGTGGGGGCATCCCAAAATGGGCATGTTATGCCCCCACCCCCAAATACAAATTGGACAGCTGTCCTGCCCACAGGGGACAGATGGGGGCAATAGCCCCCAGTCTGCCTCCATGGGGCAGAAAGCCAACTGGGGGAAAGGGATTTTGTGTTTTTTTAATGCGTGTTGTGAGCTCTGCCCACAATAGGGATGCCAATGCCCCCACCTCCTCAAATAGAAATTGGACAGCCTTTCTGCGCCCAGGGGGACAGAATAGCCCCAGTTCTGCCTCCCAGTGGGCAAAAAGCCAACTGGGGACCAGGGATTATGTGTTTTTTGAATACGTGGAGTGGGGCTGCTCAAAATGGACATGCCAATGCCCCCACACCCAAAAATACAAATGGGACAGTTGTGCTGAACCTCTTGGGGGCCAAATGAGGGTCATTACCCCGGGAGGCAGATGGGGGCACTGGACCTCAATCTGCCACACCAGGGGTGCAGAAAGCCAACTAGACACCAGAGACTTTTTTTTATTTTATAAAAGAGGGGCGGGGCTGCCCACAATGGACATGGCCATGCCCCCACTCCACATAATTGGGGACCAAATTCTTTCTGCCTCTCCTATGGGGCAGATGTGGCAATAGCCCCTGATCTGTCCCCCTGGGGGGGCGGAAAGCCCACTAGGCACCAGGGACTGTTTTTTGCTTTGTGTAGGGGAGGGGCCTGCCCATAATGCATAGGCCTAGTGCCCGTGACAGAAAATGGCCAACAACGCACTGTGGAGACTTCAAAATTATCGATCACAAAACTACCTGGTTTTGCCAGGGGGACACCTGAAATTTTGGTCCCGGGCTCGACGGAAACTTATGAAACCCAGACAGTATTGAAAACTAGACACCTGGGAAAGTCCAGGGAGGTGTGGCTTGCATGGATTTCCAAGGTTTTTTTTACCCAGAATCCACTGCAAACCTCAAATTAGGCTAAAAAAAGCATGTTTTCCTCACTTTTCTTGAGGGAAAGTTGTGGGATCACTGGGGCGCCGCAAGTTTACTATGACCCAGCTTTTCTCCTGGTCACCCGATAAAAATGGTGCCTCACTTGTATGGGTAGTCCAAGTGCCCATGACAGGAAATGACCCAAAACATACTGTGGAGACTTCAAAATTATCAATCACAAAACTACCTGGTTTTGTGAGGGAGTCACCTGTGTCTTTGGTCCCGGGCTCAGTGGCCTCTAGGGAAACCTACCAAATCCAGACAGTTCCGAAAACTAGACAACTGGGAGAGTCCAGGGAGGTGTCGTTTGCGTGGATCCCCCAAAGATTTCTTACCCAAACCTCAAATTTAGCTTAAAAAAATCACGTTTTCCTCACTTTTCTGTGTGGTAAAGTTGTGGGATAACCGGGCTGTCACAAATTTCCTACCACCCATCGTTCCTCTAGGTCTCCCAATAAAAATGGTAAATCGTTTGAGTGGCTAGGCCTATTTCCCGTGACAGGAAATGGGTTGGGACCAAAAACGCAAGTGACATCCTTGCAAAACCAGTTTATTTTGTGCTAGATAGCAGGACACCTGTGTTTTTTAGTTATTTTTTTTTTTTTATTAAACAACCAAACAATTCTGTCAGTAAAGTGGTAGGCCAACTGTCACAGTACTTTGACATCAGCTTTATCTTAGCCATCAGTTAGTTGCAATACACAGTTTTCAGAACACAGCATTAATTACAAATTCAGGGCAGCACTACCCGCTCTGGTACAAATACCCCCCTCCCTCTGTGCACATGTGCCTGGTCCATGACTTACAATCCTCTGTATTTAGTCCAATTCCCCCAAATGTTATCGCACTTCTTAGGTCACCCCCTACCCTGGAACACCACCTTTTCAGCACTACAGCACCAGTCCAGATCGTCTTTCCACTTTTCAACACTCGGCGCCAACTGCCCACCCCATTCTAGTACGATATTCCGCTTAGCAATAATACCGGCTGTCATAAGCCATATCCTAGTATATTTCGCCCATATATCCTCCCCCGATATACACAAAATGTGCCATTTCGCCTCACCCGGGACTTTCAGGTGGCACCTGTGTTTTTGGTCGTGGGCTTAGCAGCCATATAGGGAAACCTACCAAACCCAGACATTTCTGAAAACTTTACACCTGGGGAGTCCAGGGAGGTCTGACTTTCGAGGATCCCTCACCATTTTCTTGCCCAGAATCCCCTGCAATCCTCAAATTTAGCTAAAAATATAATTTTTCTCACATTTCTGTGTAGGATTATCGCACCGGCACCGACCACCCAGATTTCCCCTTGGTCTCCCGAGTAAAATTATACCCCACTTGTGTGGGTGAGCCAAGGGCTTGTGACTGGGAAGGGCCAAATAGTTAGAGGTTGAGGGGATAGCACAGTGAGCTCTCAGTGCTATATTTTTTTTATATACGCTTTAGGCTGATTCTGCATTGGACACTCTCACAAGTGAGGTATCGTTTTTATCGGGAGACCAAGGGGAACACTGGGTGGAAGGAAATGTGTGCCAGCACAGTGATACCACTCAGAAATGTGAGAAAAATTATTTTTTTAGCTAAATTTGAGGTTTGTTTGGGATTGTGGGTAGAAAACTTTTGGGGGATCCTTGCAAGTCACACCTCCCTGGACTCCAAGGGAGGTCTTTTTTTTAAAACTGTCTGGGTTTGGTAGATTTCCCTAGATGGCCGTTGAGCCCAGGACCAAAAGTGCAGGTGACCCCCTTGCAAGACCAGGTTGTTTTGTGATATATAATTTTGATGTCGTCACAATTTGTTTTGGGCTCCTCTCTGTCGGGGGACTTGACTTACCCACACAAGTGAGGTACCATTTTTGATGGTATTCGGAGACCTGGGGTCAGCCGCGGTCTGTGCAGGTAACAGCAGTGGGGCAGTGGGGCCAGGCAAGGGGGGATTTTGAGGGACGATGCAGAGGGAAAATGAAATAAATAATTAATTTTCCTTTGGCATCGCCCCTCGAAATCCCCCCTTACCCGGCCCCAACGCCCCACCGCTGTTTCCTGCATGGACCCCAGCGGCCTGGAGTAATGCTGGGTGGTAGGAAATTTGTATCAGCCTGGTGATCCCACAACTTTCCCACACACAAATGTGAGGAAAATGTGATTGTTGTAGCTAAATTTTAAGTTTGCAGGGGGTTCTGGGTAGGAGAGCTTTGGGAGATCCATGCAAGCCATACCTCCCTGAACTCCCCTGAGTGCCTAGTTTTCAGAACTGTCTGTGTTTGGTAGGTTTCCTTAGATGGCTGCCAAGCTTGGGACTAAAAACGCATGTGTCTCCCTCGAAAAACCAAGTTTTTTTTTGATCGATAATTTTGAAGTCTTCCCAGTACATTTTGGGCCACTTCCTACTGCAGGCACTAGGGATACCCACACAAGTGGGGAACTATTTTTATTGGGAGACTTGGGGGAATGCTGGGTGGGTGGAAGTGTGTGGCTCCCCGCAGATTACAGAACTTGCCATCACAGAAATGTGAGGAAAATTTGCTTTTTGACAAAGTTTGAGGTTTGCAAGTGATTCTGGGTAACAAAACCTGGTGGGAGTTACACAAGTCACCCCATCCTGGAGTCCCCTGTGTGTTTAATTTTTAAAAATGTACAGGTTTGCCAGGTTTCCCTAGGTGCTGGCTGAGCTAGGGTCCAAAATGCACAGCTAGGTACATTGGGAAAAAAGGATCAGTTTTCAATACAAAAATTTGATTTGTCCACATTGCGTTTTGGTCCGTTTTCTGTCATGGGCATTAGGTCTACCCACACAAGGGAGGTACCATTTTTATCGGGAGACTTTGGGAAATGCTGGGGGTGTTGAAGTTTGTGGTTCCCTGCAGATTCCACAACTTTACCTCACAGAAATGTGAAGAAAATGTGTTTTTTTTTTACAATGTTTGAGGTTTGCAAGGGATTCTCGGTAACAGAACCTGGGGAGAGCCACACAAGTCACCCCATCCCGGATTCCCCTGGATGTTTAGTTTTTAAAAATGTACAGGTTTGCTAGGTTTCCCTAGGTGCCGGCTAAGCAAGGGTCCAGCATCCACAGCTTGGCACATTGCGACAAAAGGGTCAGATGTCGCTGGAAAAATGTGATGTGTTTACAATGCATTTTGGGCTATTTCCCGCTGCGTGCAATGGACCTACCCACACAAGTGAGGTACCATTTTTATTGGGAGACTTGGGTAATACATAATAGTAGAACAAGTGTTATTACCAATTTACTTTCTATACAATTCTGCCTTCCAAATGGAAGACAGTGTAAAAAAGAAGTCATTTTGAAAAAGGCCCTCTAATCAACATGCTCAAATTCGCAGATGTGCAAATAGCCACTGCTTCTAAACTCCATATATTGTTCCCATTTTGTAAATGCATAGTTTTCCTTGATACCTATTTTTCACTTTTTATATTTTAAAAAATGATTTGCGGTATACCCGGTACACAATGAAAACCCATTGCAAGGCGTAGCTCAGTTATTGGCTCTGAGTACCTCGGGTTCTTGGTGAACCTTCAAGTCCTATATATCCCACAACCAGAAGGGTCCAGCAGATGTAACGGTATATTGCTTTAAAGAATCTGCAATACTAAGAAGAAGTTACAGGTGAAAATGTAGGCACAAATTGCTGTTTTCAATGGTTTTTTATTTCAACTGCCACTTTCTATAGGAAAACCTTGAAGGATCTACAAAAATGACCCCTGCTGAATTTAGAATTTTGTCTACTTTGCAGAAATATATAGCTTTCTGGTACCCATTATTGGTTTCACACCCATTTCTTCCTCTAACTGGAAGGAGGTTGAAAGCACAAAAAATAGGAAAAATTAAAGAATCAATCAGGGTTATTAAAATACATGAGGAAAAGATAATAAACCCTGCCGCCATCATTGCACGTACTATGAGTCATTTGCTACTCATTGGAACGATATATGCCCATACTGTTGTTGTACCTGTAGAAGGTGTAATTCCACAGTGGATACAGGTCATATCTTTAACTTGTTGACGCTGCCGACTCTAAAACCCTTGATGCAATATCACTCCCACTGACATGAGATTTCAGCATATATCGTTCAGCCGCGATATGCCATTTATAACTGTCACAAACCGCAGGCGTACATCTAAGTGACTAGCGCCAATCCATTTAGTAATGCTCAGCTTGTGTCGATGGTTGTGGTCAACCTTCTTGCAAGTAGCGGTGCAGGAAGTAATAAACAAACATTTCAGTCCAAATGCCACACACAATGCTGAGCACTTTGCAGAATGGGTGTTCCGTCACAAGTGTGGCCACTTGCACATAATACAGAGACCGACTCCACATGAAAGGAAGCGGAGCACTCAACAGATTGCTGAGACTTTATTTATTGCAGAAACGTTTCGGTAAAAAAGCATTTCTCAATTAACATATGTTGTTAAATAGAGGCATATTGCATACCAAGGGGCCCATTACGATAACCGGCGGTAAAAAAACCGCCATCCACCATAGCCTGAAAAGACCGCCCGCCAGCACCATGGGAATACCGACCGAGCAATTATGATGACGCGAAGCAACCACCGCCCGCTGCGGAAAAAACACACAGAATACCGCCCGTCCATGTCAGAGTAGAAGATAATCCGTCCGCCACGGATGCAATACCGCCCGAAAACCCAAATACGACCGCGCTGACGAACTAGACACCGGCTGTCAAATTATGATCCCCCCGACATGAGCGCGGTAAACCAACATATTTCCCGCCCGCCACGGTGAACAACAGAGATGAATAACTGACAAGGCGGAAGGCCTGGCGGCCACGTCCGTGCACGGAAATCATTGGCGGCCCAAAGAAATACACACAAGACGGCCAACAAGTCCACACAGCAAACTACGCCAAAAATACCCAGACACATAACCCATCCCAAAGACACATCCCCCTGGCTAAACCAAAAAACCACAAATCCCAGGACACCACGCACAACACACCTGAAAACGACAGCCCATCATGACACACCCACATAGGTGAGTACAAAAGCAGCCCCTTCACAGACCACAATCCCTTGCACCACTACAAAGCCAAGACTACAGCAGAGAACCCAGAGAGCCACAAAGGAAAGCAGCATACCACACGCACGCACACATCACACTCATCACCAACAACACCACCACCATCACCACCTAAACACCGGCACCACTAACCCCCTGCACATCACACACCACCACACCAGCTCCACAAATACCAAACCACGCACCATGGCAACACAACGAATGCCTAAGTTCACTGCCACAGAGTTGACGGTCATGGTCGACGAGGTCATCAAGGTGCACCCACAAATCTATGGGAACCAGGTCCAACAGACACCAGTAGCCACCAGAAACAGGATGTGGAGCAGGATCGTAGACCAGGTGAATGCAGTTGGGAACGTGCCACGCAACCGGGGAAATCACCAAGAGGTGGCAGGACCTGAAAAGCGTGGTCAGGAAGAAGGAGGCCAAGAACCGTGAGCTGGCTGACAGGACTGGCGGCGGAAATCCCGCGCCATTCAAGACCTTCAAGGCGTGGGAGGAGAAGGTGCGAGGCATTCTACATCCGGAGAGTCTCACCGGAATACCAGGGGAGTGGAGGCTGGTAAGTACAAACAAATGTATACCAGCACACCGCTATGTACTGTCATGCACTACCAGAATGCCATAGCTCCGAGGGCCAAACACCCCCATGTCCAGTACACAATCCACAAGACATCCCTCACACATGCAACAGACACTCACACACACTCAGCCCATAGGCACCAACAAACAAAACCATGGGGGCATGTGTACAGTCAGCTAGCACCACAACTCCCACCAGCTCCCCTTGTAGCCCAGATGCGCCGGAAGGAGCGCTCCCCACACCCACACCCATGTGTCAGCCATAGCTGCACAAACCAACAAGTAACAGGTAAGTAGCCTTACCACAAGGTCCGTGTATCGGAGGGGGGACTGCAGAAGTACAACCCCCACCAGGCCCCTAGTCCTACAGCGCAGCAAGATGGAGCACTCCCCACACCCATGTGTCAGCTATTGCAGTGCACACCATCATCCCACAGGTAGATATGTTACCTGACATGGAGGGGTGTCTGTGGATGGTAAACCATCACCACAACTCACAACACGGCCCCCACTCCCACAGACCAGCAAGATGGAACACCCCTCCCTCTCATAACCATGTGGTAGCCATTGCATTGCTCCCTCCAAACCAACAAGTAGGTAGACTACTGTACGTGTCTGTAGGCATGAGGGCTGTACTACGACTAACATTTGGGACACGTCACGTAGCAGAGGAACAGGTAGCACTGCTCCCTGTCAGAATCATGTGACTAATGTGCACACGGACATGAATTACAGAGTCATAGCCCACATGAGCCATCTCAAATACAGTAACACGTAAGGAGTCACGTCTGCATGCACAAGTTTCACTGGAGTACTGACCCACATGGCGTGCACTGTGCCAGTCATCACACACATCAGCAACACCATCCAAGTCTTGTCCATGTAGTCGTGTCTGCTTGTTCCGTTGACATCGTACAACATCACCCATGTAAGTCTATCTTGTCTCAATGTAACATAGTGGAAGCCCAGTAATGTCACATACACCACTGGACCCATGAACCACACAGCTACACAATGCACATTCAAAATCTCATCCATCACATCTTTCAGCCCAAGTGTCATGAGAGGTATATCATCTAAACAGTTGTCCCATATACAGTAGTTCAGCAAAGATTCCTCCCGATGACCAATAATGTGTCTGCTGTGTCTGAAGCGCACGTCACACTGTGAGTTACAACATACAAAATATAGTCAACACCCCAAGAGCACTGCATTGCTGCACATGGCTGAGGGTAGCACGCACACCAAGGAATTGTCCCATCTGCAATACGTTGTGTGGCACACAACCATTACTCACTCACTACAATGTTTGCAGTGTAATGTCCCTAAATGACAACAGTGAGCAGATATGCTGGGTAAGTCAGACATACACACACCTTTGTCTCTGTAGTGTCGTGTGGCCAAAACACATGTCCCCTTCTGCACCCATATGTCACAGTATGTACCACAGTACCATATTTCAACTCTAAAGCGTTCATGGGGCTGTACCCTTTTGCCATCTGCGTTTCTAAGCGTTGCATTTGAACCCCAAAAACATATATCATCTCAAAAGCGTTCATGGGGCTATACCCCTTTTGCCATCTGCGTTTCTAAGCATTGCATTTGAACCCCAAAAACATATATCATCTCAAAAGCGTTCATGGGGCTATACCCCTTTTGCCAACTGCGTTTCTAAGCGTTGCATTTGAACCCCAAAAACATATATCATCTCAAAAGCGTTCATGGGGCTATACCGCTTTTGCCATCTGCGTTTCTAAGCGTTGCATTTGAACCCCAAAAACATATATCATTTCAAAAGCGTTCATGGGGCTGTACCCCTTTTGCCATCTGCGTTTCCAAGCGTTGCATTTGAACCCCAAAAACATATAGCATCTCAAAAGCGTTCATGGGGCTGTACCCTTATTGCCATCTGCGTTTCTAAGCGTTGCATTTGAACCCCAAAAACATATAGCATCTCAAAAGCGTTCATGGGGCTGTACCCCGTTCACACCAAAGCCACAAAATGTAGGGGTACTGCAACACACACCAATTGGCATTTCAAATCCGTCCCATGCCATATGCACCCATCACACTATGCCATTGCCTTGATCATGCACACACATTGTAGAGCCATACACACGCATCTGGGAAATCAGTGCACAACTGTGCACAAACTGTGCATGTCAGACATCTAACACAACCCTTGCAAGGTGCAACACAATAACCTTTCGTCTCCGCCCCACAGGTGACGAACAGCATGATGCTGGGGAGGGAGACAGCAGCCATCACAGCCAGTCCACAAGCCCCCCACCCGGACTCACGGATGTGGAAAACCTGGACACCTCTACGGACGAGGACTCCCGACCAGGCACATCTGGTGTGGCAGGGCGCAACAGGTCCCCAGGACCCCTCCTACCCACCAACCCATCTCCCAGGGCTGGTGACCAGTCCCAGGCCCCTGCTGCCACGGTCATTGCGGCCACCACCACCGCCGCAACCACCACCACCATCACCACCACCAGGGCCTCCCTGACCACTCACCCTGCGCAAGTGATGGCACGCACCTCGACATCTACCCTGGGAGCCAGAATGAGGCCCCGGGTGACCAATGTGGCGAGTGGGCAGGTCGGTGGCAGCAGTTCAGGTGGGAGGAGCAGGGTCAGGCCAACGCCATCAGAGCCTGGGAGCCAAGCCCTGCCGCAAATCGCCAGAGTCCTTGGGGCCTATGAAGCGGCCCAGGGACAATGGGCCAGGTCAGCTTCCGACATGCGGGAAGTCCTTGGGGTGTTGAGGTCCATGGACGCCCACATGGGCCAACTTGTGGACCTCATGGGCCAGCTACTGGTGGCGGTGAGGGCCCAATCAAGGCCAACCACACCACCTCCGCCACCACCTGCTGGGGCGCAGGGACGTGCAACATCCAGTTCCCCTGCGTCCACAGCGAGTGGGCAATCCTCAGCCACCACCAGCAGCCCACAAACACAACCCCCCCTCCCAAACGTGGAAGGGGCCGTCCGAAGAGGAAACAGGTGTCCAGAGAGGACTTTGCACGCTCCAAACGCCAGTGAGTCAGCCAGCCATGGTGGCCATCTCCTGCATTCACTTGGACTACCATCCTACCCCACACTGCCAGGTGAATGGCATGTGTCTGTTGGACTGCGGACCCAGAACAACATGGGTACACCTTGACCATCACGCGGACATGACCGTCAACTCATTGTACAGCATGCGCCACTTCCTTGATCACCTTGCCCACAATAACATGTCACCTTTAAAATAAATACACCTGTATCACATTCTGTGTTATCTGCTCTGTTTATAATCAAGGATGCGCAACCGTCACCATGATCAGAAATGCATCTGTAGTGTGGTATGTCGATAGGCCAGGAGAGGCTGTAGAGACCTAGGGGTGAAAAACAGAACAAGAGTCCATTGAATGTGTGTGTCACACACTAATCACACAGTACTTGTCATCATGTTCAAGCAATGTACACACATCTCACAGAGCAACAGGGCACAATGCACAGCCACTGTCAGTGGCATACTACCCTGGACATGGACCATTGCCACACAGCACTCAGTGAACAATAGGCCGCCGTGACAATGCACACATACACCTACACAACTACAGCGACATCAGCCGTCGTACATGGTCACTCACCGTCAAGTGAAGTAGCGGGCGATGAGCTGCTGATGCTCATTCACTGCTTCCTCCTCTCCACTGTCCTCATCACTGGACACGGCTTGGCCTGCAGGCGGGGGCCTTGGCTGATCACCGTCATCCACTATCAGGGGGATCTGCCTGCGAATTGCAAGATTGTGCAGCATGCAGCATGCCACAACTATCTGGCACACCTTCTGTGGGGAGTATGCCAGTGCACCCCCGGTGCGGTGTAGGCATCTGAATCTGGACTTCAGGAGTCCAAAAGTCCGCTCTACCACACGTCTGGTCCTCCCATGTGCCTCATTGTATCTGACATCAGCTGGTGTCCGAGGATTGCGTAGTGGGCTCAGCAGCCAAGGCCCATTAGGATATCCAGAGTCACCTGGGTGTGAGAAACACGGAGAAACGTTGCATTTCCAACAGGATACAAGACAGCATGTCACACCCAGCACGCTACACGAGTATGCATACTCACCAACAATCCATGCACGGTCCGGTTGCAGATTGGTCATCATACGTGGGAGGATGCTGTGGCACATGATGTGCGAGTCATGGGTGGATCCGGGAAACTTCGCACACACGTGTGTGATGATCATGTCCGCCAGGCACACCACTTGCACATTCAGGGAGTGGAAATGTTTCCGGTTCCTGTAGATGTGCTCCATGGCCTGTGGTGCAACAAGGCCAACATGGGTGCAATCAATTGCACCAACAACGTGGGGGATGCGTCCAAGGGCATAGAAAGCACCCTTCACTGCCGCCAAATCACGAGCCCTGGGGAATCTGATGTACCGGTTCCTGTAGAGCATCATAGCTGACAGGACATCCCGTAGCACCATGCTGAACATGGGCTGGGACATCCCACCTCCACTGCCCACCGTGTGTTGAAAGGATCCGGTAGCGAAAAAAGGCAGTGCAGCCATCACCTTAGCCGTGGGGGTGAATGCTGTAGGATACACCCTGCGAGGACGGAGGTGGGGTTCCAACATTGCACATAGGTGATGCAGGGTGGGTCGGTCCAGACGGAATTTCCTTATAACCTCAACATCCTCCATGTCTGCCAGCAATTGGTAGGGGCGATGTATGTTTGGTCTCCTCCTAGGACAGATGGAAGTGGACACATGTCAATGCAACACACCACATGGCATTTTCACACACACAAAACAAAGATCACTGACAAAGCAATAGAATCACAGAACAGCTGACAAGTAGGGACAGCACAGCTACATTACTCTTACACAGGTCCCCTTACCAATAGCAATGACCACTGACACAAACCTTTGCTATGAGCATGCACATGGGGATTTAGGCCATAATAGCTTGAAAGGCATGATGATGATTTCAGACTGCATATGTGGGAAGCGGCAACACCACGGCAATATACCTAGCTGCTGTGCCTGACACAGCTTCCGAGGCTGGGTGAGTATGGCACACACCAACAACACAACGTACACAGGCTGAGTGGTACACCAATCGCAGCAGCTTGGACACGCTGAAACAGCCCCAGGGGGCTATATGAGTGTGGGAGGGTGACAGGCATTACCACAGCTTCCAGGGACTGCTGACTGGCATCCCTCAACAACACCTGCTGCTGCTGCCACCTATCCACCTTCATGTCGACTACTCTGATGATATGTCCAGGTCCACTCACCAGCGAGGAGCTGGAGTTCCTGGATTCCGAGCTCCATGTCCAGGTCCACTCACCAGCGAGGAGCTGGAGTTCCTGGATTCCGAGCTCCACGCACACTGCTCAAGGCTATTACTTGCAAAAGTCGTGTGTGTAAGACAACTACTGTGTGTGTGGGAGTGCATGTGGGGGACACACATGTCATTGATCCGCAGCACTATGAGTCAGAGCCTTTGGGGTTCCAACATGCACTGCTTACCATGCTTACTACAGGTGGAAGGGGTATGTAGGCTCTCTGGCGCTTTCCCATGCATGTCCCTCCCGAGTGGTGGTACATGGCATTTTCATGTCAGACATCTAGTGACGCAGCCACTTGGCAATGCATTATTCAGGGCAGTTATTGCTTGTGTGAATGGCTGGCTGGGTCCCTGCTGGCCTTCTCAGTCTCGGCAGACCTGGGCTGCACATTGACCGCTCAATCCTAGAAGGAAACTACACTGACTGTACAGTGGGTTACATGTGTCATTAGTTCACAACTGTCAGGAAATACGCAAACTCAGCCCTGTCGATTTGACACTCCAGGCCTTGTGATAGTGATGTGTGTGAGAGATAGTGGCACTGAATGTGACCTCCATTGCGGGGTGAGCCATTCACAGGGCGAGTACGTTGAGGGCTGCGCAGTGTTGGACACAGTGAGTCCACCCACAAAGATGTGTTGCCTTGTGATCTATGTGTTGGTCTACCTGACACTGGACAGTAGATGTGGGCAGACTACACATTGCTCAAAGTGCTGGCATCCTGCATGTGAATGGGATGGACAGGTACTGTGTACACACTCCCACCAGCATGCATTCACGTGTGGTGTACACATGCTGTTATGCCATGTCCGATACCTTCTTGGCTCTGTTACACATCTCTGAGTATTTTGGATGGGTCAGCATCATGCCACTGTGATTGGTGGATGTGGGTGATGATGAGAAGTGTATGAGTGATATTTCAACCCTCTTGTGTACCATCCCTGCAGTCGGAAGTCCTCCAGCCCAAGGCCTTGTGATGAGCCATTGCATCCAAGTTGATGCCTCTGTGTAAGTGTAACCGACAGTGCAGCCAATTCCACAGAGGGTGTGACGTCATCTGCCGGATGTGCGACTACGTGGCGGAGACGAATCGGGGGATGCCCCCTCGTATTGTCAGGTTAGCACGGTGCTGCATTTCACCACTAATGGTCTGCTTCTTGACAGTCACACAGCCTGTGCCGGATGCATGTTTGTAGGGGCATCAGCAGCAAGCAGGTGTACAGTATTGTGGGATGGTCTCTTTTGATGTGAGAGGCAGCATGTGTCTGCAGCCTACCCATCATCTGGGTAATGTGATATTTGTTGTGTGATGCAGTGGGTTGTAAGTGTACTCTGTGCTGGGTTCATCTGACATGCATATGCGATTCCTGAGGGTCAAGATGTAATTTGAGCACTCTGCATTGTCAATGCGTTCAGAGTCGTAGGCCTCAGGAACAGCCTGTAGTATGCTGGAGTGGCAATTCCCATGTATGTTTGAGGCACTGTGCCTACTCTGATTTCGTTCGGACGTATGTGTGCGATGCCTCACCTCATATTCCTGATACTTACACATCCAGCACACTCTGCAACAGTAGTTGTGCTCGTGCGAAAGACAGATGTATGGCATGGGCTCATGACCATTGTGGACTGTCATGTTGCAGTCTGTGTGAGTGGTGTCCCATTCTGCTCCATGCAGGTATGTCCTTGGCCTAATTACGTAGTGGTCATCCTTGCCACCATCAGGACAGTGGGTGTGCACACAGCGATTTGTGGCTATGGCCGCAGGGTGACACAGGCCGGGTGTTGTGCTATGTGCACAACACATGTGCCACTTATTACGGCTTCATTTCCTGTACGCCTGCCATTACGTGTTGATTGTGGTAGCTGTATACAATTGCACAGGTATCGTGCAACATGTGGATTTGGGAATGTTCTGTGCTGCCTCCCTTGCACATGTCTGTTTAATTGATGCCAAATGAGTGAGGCCACCTCGCTCTCCCTCATGTAGCATCTCCTGTGGGTGCTGAGGGACAGGGGTCGGTCAACAGTGGTGAGGCATCGGATGAAGCAGCTGCACAGGAGCTGGGTGAGACAGATGTGACCTGCGCCTCGGAGGGGCCAGACGTGTGCTGGATGAATCACAGGCCGAGACGGCAATTGCTGCATCATCTGAGGACAGAGGTCATGCATCCATGTTTGCTAGCACAGGGGACATGGACTCTGGCTCCTCTGCAGCCACGCGGAGGCCAATGCCCACCCTCCCATCTACTTCCACTGGTGCAACACGTGTCGGCACAAGGATGAAGGATAGAGTGTCCTTCACACCAGGCACAGCTGCCCCTGCACATGTGACCCCTGCTGCCCTCAGTGCTGGGTCTGTTGAGCTTGTGCGGCATCTCTGCGTGGGGCAGACAGCTCTCCTCATTAACTTCATTGCCCATGACATCACCTTGCCGCAGGTGACAAAGTTCATGGAGGGCCTACATGTACGCGTGGGTGGGCTACACCAGACTGTCCAATGGTTGTCTCCCCCAGTCTAGGTGGGCCTTCAACTGGGCCACTCTCAGGCTGACATTCCTGACCCTTTCTCCACCCCCCTGGAAAGTGGCACATCTGACAACAGCAGGGCACGAGTCCCAACAAAAGAGGTGTTGGGACGCTGACGTCAGGACAGGAAGTGACGTCACGAAAGGTGGCTTGCACCATCAGACTCATTGCCTCCCCTCGCTCACCCCTTAGATGCGATTGCATCAGAGAAGCCAGCGCGTGAGCAGCAGCTCCAATCTCGCCCCAGAGAGGCCAAAGAGTGAATGTGTGGCTCCATTTGCTCCAGTTATCGGGCTCACGGTAATATAAGTGAGGGGACGCCGTCCACCCGCGTGGTACCCCGACTCGAGCCCTGGACAACAGTGACAATGCATGGCAGTCTCGGGAGTCCGGATACACCACATGCAACACACAGAAGCTGTAGCTGCCCTAGCGGGCCAGGCCGCAAACACCATCCCAAACGAAAGGTAGACACACCCCGGCGCGCATAGTCATTACATCCGCTGCCATTGACAAGGGATCCATCGAGTGTGATATGGGCCTCAGGGTGACGGGCCTCCCAGCCATCCCAGTGTCATGCAACTCACACATTTCGCAAAGCCAATAGGACACTTTGCCTGCACACCAGGGCTCGAGTCGGGGCACCACGCGGGTGGACGGCGTCCCCCCACTTATATTACCGTGAGCTCGATAACTGGAGCAAATGGAGCCACACATTCACTCTTTGGCCTCTCTGGGGCGAGATTGGAGCTGCTGCTCACGCGCTGGCTTCTCTGATGCAATCGCATCTAAGGGGTGAGCGAGGGGAGGCAATGAGTCTGATGGTGCAAGCCACCTTTCGTGACGTCACTTCCTGTCCTGACGTCAGCGTCCCCCCACTTCTTATTTGGGACTTGTGCCCTGCTGCACACTGAGAATGTGTTGCCTGCGAGATGTGACCAGGAGCAGGGCACCATGACCTCCGACCCACCAAGCTCCACTGCCATCCCGTGCCCTGGGTAGCCTGTGCAGGTGGACAATGTAGGGGGTACACCTGGAGGACAGGGGATGTAAGTGCCTTGGCAAGGGCCTGGCAGACGCACAGCAGTATCCAGCATGTCCCCAGAGGGAGGGCCAACATCTACACCTGATGCAGCATTGATTGTGTGCCCGCCTGTTGTGCCCACACAAGTTCACATTCATACCCAGACAGGTAGGCTTTCCAAATAAACAACACAGTGGAAATCTACCCCTCCGGGATCCTCCCCACACAGTCTGTTTCAACACTGCATGGGTGCACCTACCCGTGCCACCCACCCACCTGGGCCAAGCAGCCCTCCCGCTTCACATGCCACATGTGTGTCTTCCACAGTTGTGCTTCTCTCTCAGGGCGGACCTCCAACTGTCCCGTAGCACACAGACAGCACCGAGTCGGACTGGCATCCTGTTTGAATGGTAGGCACCCTCACACAACTACCTGTGACACAGTGGTGGCTGTGCTGGCTATTGTGACTGCCATGGCAGTGTTGCTGGCCATGGCAGGGTACACTCACACACAATGCATACGCAGCTTTTCATATCACTACTCTGCACATCGGACTGCCCACTGTCCCTGGTGTTGTACAATGTTGCCACCTGTCTATGTAATCTGTGACTGGATGCTGTTGTTCCTGTAGTGGGTTGTGTCTGTGTAGTTGCTGATTGCAGTTGTTACTGTGTGTGCATAGTTAAGTGAGGCACATGCCGTATATGGTACCTCAACAATTGCAATGTCTGGTCTCACATTCCTATGTGTATTATACGTGGCTGGGACTTCACTTCTTTCAGACTCCGCTACTTGTGTGTGTGATGAAGACGTATGTCTGTGACACGGATTGTCTGTATGTATTTGGTGGTATTTCTGTGAAAATGTATACGTGTCATGTTTGCGTGCAAGCAAAGCACAGGGTGTGAGTCTAGCCACAGGATGACAGGTAGCATGTGCAGAGTGTGCGGGTATGTGTGAGCTTACTTTCTGGGTGGCCAGCAGTGTAGGTGTATGTGAATCTTGTGATGAACATAGAGCCTGGGCACATGGCTTACTTTCAGTGTGTGCATTTGGGAGGTGTAGGTGTGTGTGGTGTGAAGGGTGTGACTTTGGGGTAGTGTTGGTGTGTGTGTGTGCGCTCTGGCAATGTCGACTACACACATGTATTACCCAGGGGCATGGTGGGTGTTTGTATCCGTGTTCAGGTCTGTGAATGTGAGCACATGTCTGTATTGTCTGTTGCACAGTGTGCAGTGTGTGGGTGTGTCCTTGCAGTTCAGGATGACTCCTACTTGATATGTATTGCCCATTGTGGGTCTGCAGGATGTGTGAATGTGACCATTGTGCCTTGTTTAATTGAGCATGTATGTGAATTTCTGCAGTTCGTACTCACTGTGCAGCCCTGCCCACCCACACTGATATTGTGTGTGTGTTTTGTCATGCATTGCTGTGGCATGCATCTTGCGTGGCTCCTATATTTGCTTGATGAGTGTGATGTCAGACTGTGAAGGTAATTGTACACATATGCAGGACTGTGCTTTGTAGTGACCAGGCCTCAGTGTTGATGTGATGATCTGTTGGGCCACGTCAGACCCTGACAAGCCAAGGCCCACGACCTGTGGTATTTCACTGGGTCCACTGTGGCAGCAACTCATATGCATTGACATCCAATTACACTTGACTACATGGTCATCTGACGACTCTCGTGTACTTCACACACTCTCATCCTCTCTCATTCGTACTTGTCTACGATCAATAATTCTACAGAGTCACATATTTGCTTCAAGGCATGTATTTGAACTTACTTCCTCTGTGATGCAGGATGTGGACACTACTGGCAGCGAAATGCATGTGGAGGATATACTTAGCATGATTACACATACAAAAGGGGGTACAGGTAGATGTGATTAGTTGTTGATTGTGGAATAAAGGCTTCAGAGTTACGAATGCCCTGCCCTTGCTATGCTACAGTACATTTGCTCATTACTGAAGAGCTCTAGGCTTTGACACAGACAGTATTAATTTTGCCTACCAGACAGTTTGACATCATAGGCACAATACATCTCAGTCCCATGGTACAGGATTACTACAATAGTGACTCCGACACACCTGCGTCAGAGGTGACATCAGAGCATGAGCCTACATGCATGCAGCAGCGTCTCACATGTTGTTGCGATATGGTGGCTACTGAACATGACACAATGACTGGGGCCATGTAGTAGGGGGTTGCATTTGTTGTCCATGCAAAAGTCCTGGCACGGAAGTACAGACGAAGGTGAGGTGACAGTTCTCACGTAATACAGCAGACAGATAAGCGTGCACTGACACGAGCATGTGTTCAGGTGCGCAGAATACATATTATAGCATAGTTGTTCGTGCAGTATTGGCCATGTGGTTACTGTACACAAGTCCCATACCTCTGCCTCCCCCTGTTCATGCAGGGACACGGGATATGGTGAGGAACAGAGTGCATGTCCCGAAAATGTCAAGTGTCATGGCAGTGGAGTTCATGGTAAGGTGTTTGTTGCCGATTGCATGGTATAGTTGTTGCACAGCTAACTGCCCACTGCGTGCGGAAGCCAAGCATAGGTACAGTGTTGAACATGAATGTTCAATTGTGGGTATTAATTTGGGGACCCATGAATTGACAAGTTGTCAGGTATGCGATACCTTCCAGCAGAGCATCCCTCACATTGGTGGTATTCATGGATGACATCCAATGAAGCGGATGGTGGGTTGCAACGTGTTCATCGTAAGTTGTCCCTTGTAGTAGCCTGATGGGACATGTCGGATGACATTCGATGAAACTGTAATCCAGCTTACGTTGTGCGGAGGCACACTGGTCCCATTGTAGTGTGTGTCCGATTGCAGCCACAAACGCCATGCCCCCATACACTGAACAGATCCTGTCGTGGGCGTCCAGGGGTGCAAACAGGTGTACCAAGTCCGCATTTGGACACGCCGGGTTGGAGAGACATAAATCCACAGGCCAGTGGTACGGGCACCTCCGACAGTAGAACACGGGGATGACGCAGCTGAACATTTCAATGCGGTAAGTTACTCGGTAACTTACATTCAGCATAGCCAGATTTGCACAGCCCACTATCTGTAGCAAGCTATCACTGTACAGCTGCATCTGTCTGGCGTAGCTGTGAAGCACTGGTGCAACAGCCATTTTGCTACAGGGTGATGTGATGGCGTGCTCCGGCTACCTGAGCAGTCTGCTGAGTGCAACCTGCGACGATGCTGGGAATTCTGGAATGGATGTTAGGCGGCAGGACTTTGGGTATGGCTTGGGAGGAGGACACAGGCCCTCATCCCACATGCTCCAATGAATGGTCAAGGCCAGTGGTGTCTGACTCTTTCCTGATTACTTGCATTTGAGCCACAAGGAGCAGTGGTATAATTGTATTTTGTGGTATTATCTTTCTTTCATGTTAGGCGTTATCTGCCAGTGGAAGGTTTACTCAGCATGGCTATGTTTGGCTTCTTGTTGGTACAATGGCTCCATTCTCCTGCAGAATTTGTTGCAATGTGATTTACGTGTAGGAATGGAAGGCCATTGAATGCTATCTGCTCTCCCGTGTGTGGGCGGGACACTCAGTTTCCGCTGTACATTGAGACTTGTGTGTGGGCGTAGTAATTGGGAACACCTGTTCTCAGGCAGCAGGGTTTTTCTCTTTTGTACATTGCATGGCTTGTTATTGCGTGCAGGATGGTATAGGTATTTTTGGATGAGACTGGCGTGCCTTTTGCGGTCAATGTACATTTTCTGCGCTGTTATGTAGCAGCCGCCGTGTGCTTCTCCATGTTTTGCACACAGGGGTGTGTCCTATTTTGACGTCATATTACTCCCCAGTTCGGGACACTTGTGTGACATCCAGTTGACAACTGTGAGTTGTCGGTTGGGGACATGATTGATGCAGGAGGGCCACGTGCCATGTGCCTTCAGGGTGGGGCTGGTGTGTAGTTGTGGCCCTGTAGTGTTTGTGTGCAGCCCATGCGTGGCGCTGTCATTGGCCTCTGCGTTGTGCGCATGTGTACCTGCGTCATCGCCGCTGCGCTGCGGTGCCGTGACGGGGACGTCACCTCCTGGTCCCGGGTAATGGGTACCCAGGATGTTGCGAGTTGTTTCTATTTTACAGGTGGAACATGTGTGGGTACAGTGGTGGATGTGTCCTGTCCCCACAGGGGTGTCTGGGGGGGCCATGTACAATTTTTCCGCCCTTGCATTGTGTGCAGTGTTTGCGTGCCCTTGTTGTGTGTCTGCCTACCTGCGTCGTCGTTGCGCGTTCACTCCTAGGTGCTGCATCAGGTACAGCATTGGGATGGCCTGGAGAGCAGGATTCATGTCGGAGTAGGCCGGGTTTGTGTTTCTGTAGTCAGCAATCTGGTTTCCGCCTCCTTTTCTCGTGCAGTGTCTCTTTGCAGGTGAGGCTGTTTGGTTGTGTCATCGTAATTTGTACGCCGGGCGGTACGTCATTTCGTCGGACGGTGGGTCTCCGTTAGCTCGCACTGCTACGTAGACGGGCGCACTTTGATGGTGGGCATCGTCGCAGGCTTACGGGCGGTATTTGGCTGACCTTTCACATCCTAATTTGGCGGGCGTGTGGGCAGTTGCTGGCGGACGGTAACTGGCGGTTTTTGCCTCGGACAGCACGGCGGTAGTGTTTCCGCCCGCCATCGTAATGGACCCCCAAATCTTTAAAATCACTGATTCCTCCAATTGGAGAATCGATCATGGATATTAAAAAGGGACTGCCAATTTACAAAGAAAAGTTCAAAAACCATGCCGCCATCATTGCGTGTTCTATGAGTCATTCGCTACTTGTTGGAATGATATATGCCCATACTATTGTTGTACTGTACCTGTAGTAGTTGTAATTCAAAGAGGGTACAGGTCATATCTTTAACTTGTTGATGCTTCACCTTGCAGTCTCTAACTCCTTGATGCAATATAACTCCAACTGACATGAAATTTCAGCATTCCTTGTTCAGCCGCGATATGCCATTTATCAGGGTCACAAACCGCAGTCATGCATTTAAGTGACTAGGGCCAATCCATTTCGTAATGCTCGACTCACAGTGATGGTTATGGCCATCATTCTGGCAAGCGGCGGTTCAGGCAGTAATAAACAAACACTTCAGTCCAAATGCACACCACAAACTGCCGAACACTTTGCAGAAAGGATGCTCCGTCACTAGTGTGGCCACTCACGCATAATACATAGACCAAGTCCACATGAAAAGAAGCGGAGCACTGAACGGATAGCTGAGACATCATTTATTGCAGACGCGTTTCTGCATAAAAGCCTTTCTCAATGCACACATGTTTATGAATGGAAGCATATTCCATACCAAGTCTTTAAATGCATCACAGATTCCTCCGATGACAGAATCAATCATGGATATTAAAAAGGACCTGCCAACTCACAAGGAAAATTAAAAAAAACATGCCACCATCATTGCATGCACTATGAGTCATTTGTTACTCGTTGGAACGATATATGCTCGTACTGTTGTTGTACCTGTAGTGGGTGTAATTCCACAGTGGATACAGGTCATATCTTTAACTTGTTGATGCTTCACCTTGCAGTCTCTAACTCCTTGATGTAACATAACTCCTGATGACATGAGTTTTCAGAATACCTCTTTCAGCCATGATATGCCATTTATCAGGGTCACAAAATGTAGGCATGCATCTAAATAACTAGTGCCAGTCCATTTAGTAATGCTTGACTTCTGTCAAAGGTTGTGGCCATCCTTCTGGCAAGAGGTGGTTCAGGAAGTAATAAGCAAACACTTCAGTCCAAATACCATACAAACTGCTGAACACTTTACAGAAAGGGTGCTCCATCACTTGTGTGGCTACTCACGCATAATACATAGACCACATGAAAGGAAGCGGAGCACTCAACGGATAGCTGAGGCATAATTTATTGCAGACGCGTTTCGGCATCAAAGCCTTTCTCAATGCACACATGTTGGTAAATGGAAGCTTATCACCTACCAAGTCCTTAAATAAATCACGGATTCCTCCAATTGGAGAATCAATCATGGATATTAAAAAGGGACTGCCAATTCACAAGGAAAAGTTCAAAAACCATGCCGCCATCATTGCATGTACTATGAGTCATTTGTTACCCTTTGGAACGATATATGCCCATACTGTTGTTGTACCTGTTGTAGGTGTAATTCCACAGTGGACACAGGTCAAATCGTTAACTTGTTGACGCTTTGCCTTGCAGTCTCTAACTCCTGGATGCGATATAACTCCCACTGACATGAGATTTCATCATACCTCATTCAGCCGCAATATGCCATTTATCAGGGTCACAAATCACAGGTGTGCATCTAAGTGACATCATTTATTGCAGATGCATTTCGGCATAAAAGCCTTTCTCAATGCACACATGTTTATAAATGGAAGCATGTTGCATACCAAGGGGCCTATTACGATGTTGTGCGGACTTGCGTTCGCCCGACACCATCTTAGAAAACGGCACCAGGCCCTGCACCCAACTCTATGTTATTCTTGGCATTTCAGCCAAGGCCTGGCCTGTGGGATTTGGGTGCCAGGCCCTGTGTCCAACCCCAAGCCATGCACGGATAAAGGCTATGCGTGGTGTGGGCTTGGCTGCCTGAAGTGAGTTTGACGCATGGCTTGGCCAAAGTCCAGGACTTGTGGCAAACCCCACACCACACACGGCCAAAGGCCATGTGCAGCATGGGTTGGCGTTACATATGCAAAAATAAATTACTTTACTTTAAATAAAATCATGGAAATAGCCTGAAAAAAACAAAGGTTAAAGTGTCGTTGTAGTTAGGTATGGGAATAATATTTTAGATTGCATAAAGAAAAAAACCTTAAAAATTCGCTGAAAAAAACAAAGGTTTAAGGGCATGGTATAGTTAGATAAAAATGTCAGCTAAAACATAATGTTTTTAATTAACAAAACAACTAAAATTCACCAGTTACTATAACTCATGCCTAAAGTAACAATTACACTCACCCCGACCATGCACTGCTTATGACATCAAATATTACGTTACTCCTACCATGTTCTATGACATTGATAACATGCCTGCAACATCTGAAATTACATAATTGATGACAGCACTGTGCATGGCAGGGGCACCCAATTAAAACCTCCAGGAATGGATACCCTCCCACTTGTGTCCCTTCCCTTTTCTCAGTGCCTATCCTTTCATCTATCACTCCGTATGTTAACTTGTTCATGCATTTCCTTCTTCACGATCCACTAATTTTGTAAGGCAATCTCCTGCCTCCATGATTATGTTTAGTATGTTGAAGTTCGTGTTTGATTAGAGTAAGCAAGTAAGTAAAACTTGTTAAGGTTAATAAAAACCATAATATCACAATAAAAGCTCATACAAACAGTTTTGACTGTGAAATTAAAGAAAGAGAACTGAATCTTTTTATTATATTTAAATGGCAGAATGAGTCGGACTATTAAAAAAACTGGTAACCTTTTACTGTGGCAGAGGAAAAAAGTACTTTTCTTGTACCCCTAAGAAAACACTTACGAAATGTGTGTATTTTATTTTTTGTTATGGTGGAAAGCATTTGGAGATTGTGTTGTTTCTTTTTCTATTTGTGACAGTCTGATGATGCTCACAAACAAAGGCTTTCAGTTAGCCCTCTTGGTACACAGGAGTGATGTTTCGTCAACCACATTATTCTTCCACACACTACAGCATATAGCATGGGGCAATGGGTTAGTTCACTTTAGCCATTGGTCCCCTTCTATGTGAGTGACAACATTCTGCTAAAACATAATGTAGTAACTCACAAAGAAAATAGTGTCCTTCAGTGTCAGAGCTGACTCATGGAATAAAACGCATGCAATATAAACAGTAACTAAATCACTGACAGGCAGTATATTAACATTTAAAAGTTCAAATTTGTAACTTTAAAATGTTAATATAAAGCATGTCAGTGATATAGTTACTTTTTATATTGCTTAAATATATAGCTAAAAAATAAAATGAAAATTGACCCACTGTCTGCGCATCTTCCTTTCCTCTGTGTTCTTCAGTCCGACTGAGTGTGGGGTCTCAGTGCCAACTCCTCGCTGCTTTTGCTGTTAATAATGTTAACCAGCATGAGAAAAGTGCCAGGCTTGATTGGAAGGGCGGGCTCAGTGCTCCTTTTCAAAACTGGGGGGCTCTGCTCTCCACCTGGCTGTCTAACACAACTCTGGTGGAATAGGTTTAAAGTGTGGATGTCAGGCAGGCTGTCGCAAAACACCCGGCCAAACCAACATGCACACTTAAAACTAGAGTGGCCACCACTCCTCCCTGCTGATAATCAGCAGCAACAGCCCTACCCCACCCCCACATTGAGCTCGGGCTAACAGCAGTAAAAAATGACATTTTAATAAAACTATTTTATTTTTCATGTGTGCTGCGCTCTGCCCTAATTGGGAAGCCCTCGTTGAAGTGGGTGACAATGTTTTAAGCGTTGGACCGAAGCCATACACAAATTTAAATTAGAATGCTCTGTTCGGCCTACTGCACAACTGTATTTATGAATCAATAAAACGTTTTGCTTTTCAGTTTTTATTTTTAAACGTTTACAGATGTCCGAACGTTTCCCTTCTTAAATACGGCGCTTTGAGGTTTCGTTTAATGTTTAACCCACATGCTCATCGTGTGCTCTACATAAGAACGTTTGAACTTTTCTACCTTTGCTACTTTTTTGTTTCCTGTTTGCCTAGTTTGTCTAGTTTAATCAGTCAAGGATATTTATCTGCTGCGGATGTGGTTGCCCAGCGTGAGATTCAAATACTACACATACACTCTTTATCATGCAGTGCCAGCAAAGTTAACACCACAATTTTAAAAGAGTACCCGCTGTCAAACTGACAGCCAGAAAAGATCCTGCAGGTTGCAGCAGGTGTTATTGAGTCTATGTGACTGCAGCCAAACCAGAGATTAGTCTCACTGCTGTGTCCAAATAGCTGCAACGTTCAGGGCGCTATGAAGAAAGCCTTGGGTAAAACCAACAGCAGTACAGAGATGAAAGCAAAAATGTATCTCTCGTTGGCAAGGGTGAGTGGTCATGTGCTTGGTTGTTTACTATCTCATGTTTTGCTGGAAAAATAGAGACTCCTTAACGACATGTTTCAAGGAAATGAACTATTATTTTTTCTAATTATTTACACTGAGAGGAAAAGAAAGAATTAGACATGAAATCATAGGATTGTGCGACAGAGCAAACTACAAGTGATGCCGCCGAAAGACGAACTAAAAAAACAAACTCACACAAAAGCAAGTTTAGTACTCAACCTTTGGATGGGCCTAGAAACAAGAGCCTATTGATTCTCACAGACCATCCAAATATAAACTACCAAAGCAGTAGTGTTACATAAAAGATCTGACCTCACACCCAGCAGAAAGGATGACTGCTATATATATAGCTCCAGAATCCACGAAAACGATAAGTTCAGATGAAGCACCATGGACACCCCGTTCGCAGTGCGCACCATAGCGCTTGAGCTTGAGTGGTGCAATGCATAGGCCCAGATAAATTCAAGAGAATCCTTCACACTTCGTGCATGGCAAGGCACTCACGCAAAGAATGGCAGGACAAGCACTGCAAAAAGCAACCTTAACATAAAAAAAATTTGCATTAAAAGTTGATGCTAATGATGTCCTGAATTCGTGTTGTGCAATGGAGCACCCACTCCCATACTATCTATGCAAAAGTAGTGCAGTAGGTTGGGATTGCTGCAAATACCCAATTGGTTTCCTTCAAAGACACTGCGGGGCTGAGTTATGAGAACTGATGCATCGCTCCAGCGAGGCAGTGATGAGTCCGAAAAAGTTGTGCTGCGGTATCACAGTTCCAAACACCATGGATATGCCCTATTTCATGTATGGCACACCATGTCCTTAGGTCCCAAGGTGCTTCAAACAAAAATTACGCATCCTTGGGACGGATGCCGCAGAGAAAAGTGAAGCATGTGGAATCAAAGTGATGCTAAGCTGCTTTGCGGGCTGTAAAGCAACGCTTACATACCACAAATCAGCTTTGCACCCCATTGGAGTGCATCATGCATCAACAACACCTTAAGAAGTGACGCATTTGAAAAAAACGTTTTCCAAAACATCACAAAGGAGACATGGAGCAGGCAGCAGCAGTCAAGTAAACTACTCCAATAATACCAACCACAGCCAGGATGTCCAAACAGAAGCCCAGGTGAAGAGGAAGAGCAATTTTAATGAGGAGGAGAACCACATTCAAATAACAGAGGTGACAAAGCAGGAACATCAACTCTTTGCCACCTTAAAATTGCCATCAGGGAAGAAAGAAGCCATTTGGCAGTCCATAATGGAGAAGATGAACAGTGTAGGGTAAACTAAAAGGACAATGCCAAATTGCAAGAAGCGCTGACATGACTATAAGCACAGACACTAGAAGAAACTGGCCAACAACCTGAAGGAAGCCATGCAGACAGGAGGAGGAGGACCTGAGGACAAGGAGGAGCTAAAGCCCTTGGGGGAGCAGGTGGCATCAGTCATCCCAACAGAGTTGGTGGCAGGAGTTCCCAGGCATGACATTGCTGGTTTAGAGGACCAGGAAGATATACAGGGTAAGTGGCAACAAGGGACAATGTGGTTAAAAATGACATGTTGTGCTGCTCAGCAGCCTGCATTCCAGTGCTGCAATGTGCTGTGCTCAAGGCAACTGGCAGGAATCTTTCACTTGTTGATTCATATAACTGTAAGTCATTCTGCTCAGTTACATGTTTTACAGCCCAGTCCACCTCCGCCAAGCATGTCCAGTCCATGTGTGATGAGCAGCATCAGTCCAGGTTCACCTTTGTATTCTGGGACTTGTAGTCAGGTGTAGGACATGAGTCACCAGGACTACAAGTACCACAATACAAGCAAATAACCTGACCTCGAGCAGCACATCATGCATGGACACTTGAACCCTGACCAACCTGACTGGGACAATGCAGATCCCCTTGGACTAGGAGGCTAGTGTGTCCAACTTGGGCCCATGCAGCCAAATCTGGACTGTAGAACAATAGAATGGTATAGGGTTGCTAGAGGATCAACTCCTCATTTGAGAGGGGCTTCCTGTTTGGAGTATGTGAAGTATCCCCAAGTAGGATCTTGCAAACAGCCATGTGTATAGTTACTAGTATGAAACTACTTTGCACGCAGCTATCCCGATGTGCATAGTGAGAGCACACAGGTGTGGGATGCCATGTAAGAGACCACCCTACCTCCTGTCATGTACAAATGTATACTAGGTTAGGTGTGAATGCAAGTGATGCACAGCAGAAGACCATGATTGTTTGTTGGCAGAATAGATGGTGTGTGAGCATGGTGGGCCCCTGGTAGTGTAGTGCAATGTAGGTGTGGCTGAGCACATTGAACTGTCATTGTATCTGAATGGGGAGCCAATGCATAGCAAGGATGTGAGTTGTGGCCTGTGTACTGCAAGGTAGCCTGAGTGATAGTCATGCCCTACTGTGTCTGAAAGTGTCACACTTGTGTTGCAGCTATGAAGTGAAGCCGTAGAAGAGTGCATTGGTGTACTACATCGCACATTTAATGTGGACCAGAGTGAAGATGTCGTGGGTATCAAGAGGGAGCCCTAAAAATGAATGTATGTCTATGCCACATATGTCAAAACCGAAGGATGTGAAACAGGGAATATTTAAGTGACATCATGAGATCGGTTTCAACCTAATTGTGTGGCCAACCATGGTAGGTACATGCCATATAATGTCTTTACTACTAGCATGTAGGGTACAGCTTGAGTCATAGATCTCAAATGCAGGCAGCCATTGCTTATGTTAACTTATATTGGTGGTGTTGGTGAGAGTCAGTGTATAATCTAGGTACCATTAGTGTGTGACAGTAAGTTGAGTCCCTGGGTCTAAATGAGAATTAATAAACGTAACACACAAAAATCGAAAAATTCGAAGAAAACCTGCCCAGGGGAATGGTGAAAAGGATACAGCGAGAATCCTCTGTAATCACTTAATAGGAAAAAAACTTTTTTCCTAGAGACCCCTCACCCACCAGGGTTGCCCCTAGGTGGCATGCTTCATCATTGGGGTTCATCCCAAACCTCTACGGATTGGGGCATGCTGCGACTTGGCAATTACTCAGGAGCACTTTCATGGACTAAAGTAAAGGGGAGTGGAAAAAGTGAATTAAAAATACCTAACTAGTGGGCCAATATTTTATTCCCGCCCCTAGTCGGTAAGGTTAAAATCAGGGGTTATTACTGAAAACTAGGGCCATAATGGGTCTGGTTGTTTCAGTAATAGGTAGTCAACATGTTTCGAGCCGTTCCCCTATTGGCTCTTCCTCAGGACTACACGGGAACCAGTCCCGCTAGTGCCACTACTATATTATCCTCTAATAAGGACACACTCGTTCACATGCAATGCGCATGCACCTATTATACATACGGTTGTCACTGAATTTTCCCGTATCTGTAATAACAAAGGAAATGCATTAAAAACACAGGCCTGTCAGCAAGGCTGGCAGGTCGCAAACGCCATCAAGAACCTGTATTATGTTACACCCGTATATTGTGGGTGCTTAAATAGGTCTAGCCAGTGATCACTCTTATGCATGTAAAATTGTCGCCAAACTCTGTGGTTGTGAAAATCTCACTCATGAAACAATACAAAACAAGACAACACATATAACAAATAAGAAGTTGTATATTTCTTCATATACTTTAGAAATGCTATGTTATAGCGTCATGGTCTTAACCAGGGTCGAGGGGCCTGTAGTCAAACCCTGATGGAAAAGAAGGAATATCCTGATTAGGTATTGGGACCGCTGCTGGCAGTGCAATGCAGTAAAAAAGCCGGCATCCGCCGTTTAAAAGGAGAGCGTCCCATAAAGATTTCCGTAACTTACTTCATCAAGGCCGCCTTTCGGGCATTTTCTTAGGTTAAGGAGAAACTGTACAGAAATCAAGGATTTCAGGACACAGGCTGAAAAACTGTCTAAGAAACTAGTAGCAAGAAACTACCCAAAACGGATAGTGTTGCAAGCAAAAAAATGTGCAAGTAACAACCACAGAGATTCCCTGTTGGACGCACGTCCACAACGGAACAAGGAAGAAGAAAGGAGACCCATTTGCATTACCACTTTTAACATAGCCTCAGACCGTGTTTCCAAAATTATAGGAAAACATTGGCGGATCCTGAACTGCGGACATCTGAACATTCCAAAACCCATGTTGTCCCACAGAAGAGGGAGGAGCCTGAGAGATATAGTAGTTCACACCTGCCAAAAACCCAAGGAAACCAGAGTGAAGAACCAAACTATGATGGGCGCACCCCCAACAGGCCACTATCCCTGCTGGAACTGCTGTGTCTGCCACCTCACAAGTATCACCAAGACTGTGATTTTCAACAAGGGCATGAGTTGGGAACTGCCAAACCTGACTAATTGGTGGTACTGTGGAATATCTTGATTGTCCTGGGGTCAATTTCCCCTATATCTTTCAAAACCGCCTTTTCGAAAGCTAGGATTTCCACCGATAGAGTTGAAGTGGGTGGTGTAAAGGTGGATTTTGGGTATAGTCCTGTGTCACTGCTGTTGGCATCGGAGATTGGCTTGTCGGCAAAAAAGACTTTCAGTTTGATTTTCGCAGCTCAACTTAAATTTGTCCAGGCTTGCTGTCGGTACTAACCCTAGACCTTTTTCCAAAACTGTAAGGTGGGTAAGTGATAAGGTCTTGTCCATCAGATTTACTACTAGACTGGTCATTTGCTCGTTCCTGGGTTGTCGACGGAGTCCATGCTACTCGTTGTCATCCTTGTCTGTTCCAGTGGGTTCGACCACTGTACCTGCTGGCCCTTCTTCGTTCGTCCTCTCTGGGATCCTCGCCCTCGCCCTAAAAAAGCATAGGTGGTCCGGGATAACCAGATTGTTGTGTTTGGGCTGGGTTCCAGTACTCATAGTGCTGTTGTTGGAATGGTGGTGGGCCGTAATAGAAGGGGCCTGGAAAAGGAGGGGGACCCTGGAATGGTGGGCAACCTTGCCCTTGTCCACTTTGATGTTCCATTCTCCTATGAAAGTATCTCCTGTTCTTGTGGTTACCTCTCCTGTTCATGCTGGAATCTGAACTATCAGAACCCGGGTCAGATCCGTCTGTATCTGTGTTGTATCCTGGGTTCCTACTGGTTGCGTTGTAGTCATCCCTTATATAAGGATACACATTTTCATGCAAAAAGCTCATCGAGTCCTTCTTGAATTTTTGAAACTTAGTGTCCTTAAGTGTGACTTTAAACTCCATGCATTGTTTTATTCAATTCCTCCAGTCTCTTTTTTAATTCTGTCACAGATTGGTAGGATTTCAACCGTACTTCAATAGTGTGAATTTCTTCCTTCATTTCTTTGGATAGGCGTGCAGGTGTCTTGATTATCAGGACTAACCAATTCCTGGTGCAATGCTATGATATCAGGGACCAGTCTTTTTTGAAGATCTTGTCATGTTGAAAGATGAACGCCTCATTACGTACAATTAGACCTTGGGGTGCTGCATTGACCCTTAGATACTCCGTCATCATTATGCCATGAATCATAGTTTTTATTTGATTCCTTTTCAATTCTGTTAGTTCATCCCAGCTGGGGCCTGTTGCATTCGTCTCACTTGATGTCTCATTGAATGGGGAAATGGTTGATAGAATCCTTTCTACCTCTTCTTCCGAGAAGGTGAGGCCTGAGATTTTGGCCATATTAGTGTTGTCTTTTCGTGGGGAGGGAGGGGGAAGGGACTCCCACAGCTGTGCGCTGTCCAGTAAGCTATACAAAAAAATGAGGATTGCCAGAAGAGTCATATAGAGGTACAAGTAAGCAAGGCTGAGTTACGCAATGTGTGATCCTCTGCGGATAACCAACTCTGACAATGACGAATTGGATTGAGCATCAGTGATAGCAATTTTCCAACTTTGACTGGGCCTATCCCCTTAGAGTTGGTACACAGTGCTTGCTGTTCTGAACTATGGAGAGGACTGTGTGTGTTATGAAATTACATGATTATACACGAATAAGTAAACCATGGTAAATACATGCCCTTTAACATTCCTGCAGTGTAGCAAGGTTAGCAGCTGTGTAGAGTTGTGTGGATGCATGTTTAATAAGAGCCCATGGCCACATGAATGCGCAATGTGCATGCAAGACAGCACAACAAGGCAGACTGACATGGTGTACTGTGTAAATGGCAGACAGCAGGATCAAATCATCATACATGACCAAACCTACATCACTTTCACAGGAGCTGTGGCCGGAGTGGTCCTTAGAGGGAATTCAGGCAGCCTGGTCACTTGAAGCAATGTGCACAGTAGTGGTATCAATATGTGAAACTTTAAACAGTATAGCCATCATGAAAATGAAAACTAATCAGCAAGGCAGATACTGCTCTTACCTCAACTTACCCTCACAGGCAGGGCAGGCCAGCAAGCTATGTAACTGTGTTGCAATGTGTGGTATGACACAAAAAGGCACCCTTGTCACACAGTAATTGTGTAAACAATGTAATGATATGTCTAAGAGCAAGGCAACTACAGTGCAACTCGGTCTCATTTCCTATGAGTAACATATGTCCTACACACCAATATTTAACTGAAAGTGAATGATATTAAAGTATGTATGTGAGCTGAATAACCCATGTCAACATCTAGCATAGATCACCATTAACATATTCCTATTACATTGCAGAGGGAAAACAACACCTCCTGACCACTAGCCTGACCTGGATGACCAACCTGTTGGTGATGGGATCCTGCCCCACCCCATGCACGATGACACCTTACAGCAACTCCTGGACTCCATTGCAACACCTTCTCCATTCACGGTAAGGGATGGCAGCATCTCTGGCTCTCCAGAGGAACCGCCTACCACAAGACATGCCCCATCTGCCAGCCAAAGCTCAGATCTGGATATGGAGGATCCCCAAGTTGTCTTTCAATGGTGAGCGGTAGGAGTCCAGCAGCAGCTGGGAGATGAGGTGGGGGTGGAGACCATTTCAGGCATCCTAGAAAATGTCCGTAGGTGCCTCAGTCCTCATAAGGACACCTTTGAGGCAATCAAAGGCATCTACCCGTTCGCTCCATAGAATGGAACAGTCCCTGGCTGAAATTGCTGGTGTCAAGAGGCAGAGGAAAGAACAGCACTGCCAATGTGACACCAGTAAGGTTGCCACCCAGCTGGGGGCCATCTGTGCCATCCTCCAATATATGGAGCGCAAACATGACTCCAATATTGCAACAATAGGTGCATTCCACATTGACGTTGTTGCCTTCTTGACAAACCACCAGGCCCTTGTTAACGCTGGGCTCCCTTCCTTGCTGGCACAGACAAATGCTGCCGGGGACAGGGGAGCCCCAATTTCTACCCCTTATGAGTGTGTGCCTCAGAAGCCTCCCACACAAACACCACCATCCACAGGGGAGGCACCATACACATCAGAAGACGAAGATATGGACTTCACCAATTTCTGGCGGAGAAGTGCCCAGTAACATTTCTCTGTGTCTTTTGGCCAGTTTCTCATTGGACCTGTGTTTATCATCATGCCACCTCTTTTGTTACCTGGAACATTCCCCTTTTTGTATGCCCACCTGTTTTTCTGATCCATTTGTGGACTGTTGATAGGGCCTACCTTCCCTAATGAGAATTTGGACATCCTCCTCACTGGAATTCTCCCCACCTCAACATGTCACAGGCCATGTATCCCGTATGGACTCTGTCTGGACATTCTTTGATCTTGAACTATGTTGGGGTTGCTTCTACAATAGCTGCATATGCTTATATAAAAAACTGTAAATAAATGCACTCCCATGAACTAGCATGTTGTATGTCTGTTGCAGATAGGAATAAGTAGCATGGTCTGCGTGTGTGTCTATATATATATCGACGACTTATTTGTGATATGGCGTGGTACAAAAGAATCTGCGCAGGATTTTGTACACAATCGAAATCAAAATAGCCTGAACCTACATTTTACAGCTACAATCAGTGACCAATCTGTATGCTTCCTAGACGTGGAGATATACATCAAAAACCACAAGATTGAGACAAAACTTTTTCGTAAACCCACGGCAGGCAATAGTTTGCTGCATGCTGCAAGTCATCATCCTCAGCATCTCATCCATAGTATACCCTATGGAGAGATGCTGAGAATACGACGCACATGCAGCAACAACCATGATTTGGAAGAGGCCCAACAACAGAGCAAGAACAGATTCCTAGAGAGGGGTATAACTCTAAGATCATTGATGAAGCCATCTCTAAAGCAAATAAAAAGATCGAAGGGCTCTCATCAACAAAGATAGAACCACCAACATTCTCACAATGCAGGATAGTACGAATTCTAAAACCAGACTGATCCTGACATATAGTAGACAACAGAATACCTTGCGTCGAATCATTAATAGAAATTGGTCGGTGGTACGAAGTGATCCCATTATCGGAACTTCACTACCTGTGAAACCTAGTATCACCTTTAGGAAATGTAGATCAATGAGGGATACATTAGTCAAGAACAGCCCGGAAATACCAACTACTAGAAACTGGTTAAATCAAATCAGAAAAGGTTTCTATAAATGTAACTGTTGTCGAGCGTGTCAATATGGGGTAAATACATCCTCATATATCTCTCCATTCACAAAGGATCCCATCAAAATAACCAAATACCTGACATGCAAGACAGAATATGTGGTGTATGTGTTGGGTTGCCCATGTGGACTGCAGTATGTGGGCAGCACTAAATTGCAGGCCCACAAACGCATACTGCAGCACATGCGGGCAATTACAAACAGTGATCCCTCATATCCACTCGCACGACATTTTAAAGAAAGGCATGCTAACAATCTTCAGGATTTTAGTTATTTCTTAATTGATTCCATTTTACCATTAAGAAGGGGAGGTGATCGAGAGGCGAAACTCAGACGCCTCGAAACTAGATACATCCTTAATCTTGACACAAAAATCCTAATGGACATAATTCAAGTGAGGATTTCTACACTTGGCTATAGTTAATCTGGGATCAGATTATACTAAATAGTTTCCACCAGAGAGAAAGAAATATATACATAGATATACTGTTTAGAATTCTCTAACTATATTAGGATTTTTCTCTTTTATATGCTTTCTCTGCTCTAGGATTCTTTAATCAGCCAGCTGCCTCTAATTTTTTTTTTTTATAAAATTGTAATAAATCATTCACTTATGTAATTTTACTTATTGACAATTGTATGAGAGATGGCTTTTGTGATCTTTTATGTAAATTTGTTCAATGTTTAGATTTGTTATTTAGCACTTTATTGACACTTTGCACTTTACACATAGATACTCTCAATTAGGTAGGCAAGACGGACCCTGAACAATATACTAATATCTACATTGACATTGTATTTAGTAACTAACTACCTCACAAAAACATACAATGAATTTTATTACATTTCATTAGTATATATAAAGCTGTTTTTATTGAGGTTTTACTACAATCATATTTATGTATTTTAAATATTGTGGTTATATTGTATTTTACATCTATACTACTTATTTATTTATTTATGTCAGGTATTTATTAAGGTATGTATTTATACATCAATTGCCGTATTTTTAACTAATTTAGTTACTTCAACATAGTATGTTCTTTATGCCTATGCAAGAATCTCATCACGTGTGGAGTTGATCTGTCACTTTAAATATTGCACTGTGGCTCTAAACGCGCGTCATGTGATCAAGGCCGAGTTTGGCCGAAACGCGTCATGGCAGCATGGTGGCTCACTGAAAAATAAAGGAGAAACTTACATCAGTTTGGGTTCGTCTTCCGTTTTGTTTCCGTTGTGAGGAACGTTGAGGCGGAGTGTGGCGATATATATATATATATATATATATATATATATATATATATATCTCCAAAAAAATGCTTCGACTCTCCAAACCTCCTGACGGCGAGAAGAGAGACACGAACCACTGGGGGGTATGGCAATATCCTTTTAATGCTCAGAAATGACGCGTTTCGGACACCACTTGTCCTTGATCACATATATATATATATATATATATCATCCACCAAGTGGCTCACCCTTGCTAACTCGTCACGGCGCTCTGCGGCGGTGCGGAACCCCTCGGCCGAGCCCAGCCGATATCCATTCAACGCTCCTCTCCCGTAGGAAAAGAAATAGGTAGCACTCCAGGGAGATTGTAAAATCTTTTTACTTTACCAACAATTCAAAAACTTCCATGGATACACCAGAACCAACGCATTTCGGTCTCACTGAGACCTTGATCACGGTAACGCCCACATGTGTTACAACCAATATGTACATTATCATTGAATACACAATTTCCTGTTGACACAAGCTAGGCGTCATGGGAGTTGTAGTTTCCAAGTAAATAAAAATTTAAATCAAAACAAAAAATAACTTAAATTGTATTACTCCAATTCACAAATACATTTGTAATCATGGGAACAAATTAATTCATTTAACATCCCATAATTGGTCAAGTCAATATTATGGATCACATATCGTTATCTATTGTTGATTCCTTTTCCACCAGTTTCAAGAAGCAGACTGGCCACATAAAACCCTCCAGTGGGTGAATTTATGATTTCCTCAAAATATTATCATTAATTCATAATCTTTTACTCCTCTAGTAGAGTTACTCATTAATGATCCATCACATTCGGCGTCATGATAATTGATTCATCAATAGATTGACTTAAAAGATCAGGTGGTTGCAATATATTAAAGAATTCATGAACGATCTGGAACACCCAGAATATTATACCAATCCTTTATTAGTGGGTACTATTTCCAGGAAAGCCTTAAAAAAAAAGTGTATGGAACATCTGGAGGCAAATAGATTTGCCAATGAGGCATTGAGGCATTGAGGCCCACTGTTCAAAATAACCAATTGATGAGAGTGGGTTTTGGGATCCAGCCTTATTTGATAAGTACAGTAAGTGGATATGATAGATTTGTCCTTATACGTTTTAGGCTGGATACGTTCCACCGTTTGGTCAGCTTTCCCATTGTTAATGACTGGTCTAAAGTTTTACAAAACTGTCCCTGCGATGAAGTCTCTATGCAAACCTCAATGCATGTGGTTTTATTTTGTAAATATTATGTAGAACAGAGGAGGAGATGGCTTAAACCGATATTGAAAATATGGGGATTGAGGCAATGCCACTCAGCGTATCTTGCACTGCAATTTTTAGATAATGAATGTTTTATGAAGTATATTGTTCAATTTTTAAAGAGTACAATTAAGTGCAGGAAAAGTTTATAAAGTTAAGAAGCACCTTAATCAAATTATGGAAATTGGCTTTTTAATGTTTTTTAAATGAAATAATAGTGTTTGTTTTTGGTATATGTTTTATTCTCTAAATGTATGAGATTATGATATATAACTTTGTAATACTGTGCTTTTATGGTTTTTATATCTGATGAGTTAAAAGCCGAATAAAGTTATATTTGATTTGATTTGATTTGACTTACCATTTAGAATAAATCATTTGTAAGCCATATAGATGCTTGATGTATACAGAATTTGGAATGTACACATAATCTAGCTGGACTCACCTGTATATATATTCTCTGAATTGCATTGCAGCATTATGACTGGTCCGGGGAGCCTGGCTGTGCTTCCTGTGCCTTAGTCCAATGAGGAGAGCAGGACAGAGATGCGGGACCCGGCACGTCAAGGTAAGTGTTTATTATATTATTGTTGTTTTTTTTAACAAAGCGTACCGTTCCCCCGCCCTCACACACCCCCGCATGCCCGCATCCGCCTCACCACCCGCGAACCATGCCGGCCGCCACTGCATCTAAACTACACTAACTAACCTAAACACTACCTCATAACATCTCAACTTATCCTTAACTAACTACATCTATCTACCCTAAACTAGCTATCCTTAATACTACCTAGCACTAACTTAACTTATCCTGCAATTACTCCAATACTATGCACAAATGACATGTTATATATCAACCTCCCATCCCCCTTAGCACACATAGAGTGACTCCCCCGTGGGCCGCCCTTTAGCTGCCCCCACCGGGAAGACAGGGGAAACCCTTCCCCTCCACGTCATCTAATGACGTCAGCGCGCGTGCACATTTTTTGCCTATACACATTTTTCAGTTGTTTATGGATGATGTATTTTTGGCTGAGATTGTTGAGCAGACTAATTTGTATGCTGAACAGTTTTTGAGGGACAACAGTGCCAGATTTAGGCCCCGCTCTAGAGCTACCCGGTGGACTCCCACAAATCTGGATGAGATGAAGAAGTTTTTGGGTTTGACTTTTTTGATGGGCATGATAAGGAAGCCGTCCCTGGCTTCATATTGGTCTACCAGTCCCTTGATGGCAACAGCCATATTTCCTGCAATTATGAGTCATGATCAGTATTTACTTTTGCTTCGGATGCTGCATTTTGTTGATAATGCTTTGGCATTGCCATGAGATCACCCTGACTGTGACCGTCTTTTTAAGATTCGGCCTGTTCTTGATCACTTTGTAGATCGATTTTCAGAGATCTATACTCCAGGGAAAGAAATAGCTGTTGATGAGTCTTTGGTCCTGTTCAAGGGCCGTTTGGTTTTTAGGCAGTACATTCCTAGCAAGAGGGCATGTTATGGAATTAAGATGTATATGTTGTCTGAGAGTAGGACAGGATATGTCTATAATTTCCGGGTGTACACTGGTAGGTATTCCACTATTGACCCCCCTGGTTGTCCGTCCACTTTAGGAGTTTCAGAGAAAATTGTGTGGGATCTTGCTAGAGGACTGTTTAACAGAGGTCACCATTTGTACCTTGATAACTTCTACACTGCTGTGCAATTGTTTAAGGAATTGTTCAAAGTGGACACTTTTGCTTGTGGCACAATCCGCTCTAACCGTTAAGGTTACCCAAAAGAGCTTGTTTGCAAAAAGCTTCAGAGGGGACAGTGTACTGCCTTGCGTAGTGAGGAACTGCTAGCTGTGAAATTTGTGGACAGGAGGGATGTGTACATGCTGACTACCATCCATGATGAGAGTACTTCACCTGTGACTGTTTGGGGTCAGGTTGCTGAAGTGCACAAACCTGTGTGCATTGTAGACTACAATAAGCACATGGGTGGTGTCGATAGAGTAGATCAGAGGTTGGAACCTTACACTGCTGTTCGTAAGGCTTACATTTGGTATAAGAAGTTGGCCATCCATCTCTTCAATTTAGCAACTTTTAATGCTTTTGTTGTGTTCAAGGAGTGTTCTCCTGCATCAAAGATGACTTTTGTTCAGTTTCAGGAGTCTGTGATAGGCAGCCTTGTTGTAGTGGAACAGGCAAGTTTTCCTAGAGTTGGAGTGGTGGAGGATGTGGCTAGATTGAAAGATCGCCAATTTCCAGATTTAATTCCTCCCACGCCCAAAAAAAACAATCCTTGTAAGAGATGTAGAGTCTGCTTGCGAAGAGGTATGCGGAAGGAGAGTCGTATACACTGTGCCGATTGTCCTTCTAATCCTGGGCTGTGTGTGCCCACATGTTTCAGATTGTATCACACTCAAAAGAGTTTTTGGGAGCAACCGTGAGTCTAATAGTGTACTGCCTGGTCTATATGGTTTTATATAGTTGTTGTTCAGTTTCACGTTTGGCAATAGAATGATGTCTTTAGTTACTGCTGTTGTTTTTGTAGTTATAGTTTTGTATCTAGTTGCAATTGGTTTGTGTTTTCTTTCTTGTTAAAAAAAATGTAATGACGGTGTGCGTGGACTGGCGCTTGGCTGGCAGTGTGCGTGGACTGGCGCTTGGCTGGTGGTGTGCGTGGACTGGTGCTTGGCTGGCAGTGTGCGTGGACTGGTGCTTGGCTGGCGGTGTGCGTGGACTGGTGCTTGGCTGGCGGTGTGCGTGGGCTGGCTGTTGGCTAACAGTGTGCATGGACTGGCGCTTGGCTGGCGGTGTGCTTGGGCTGGCGCTTGGCTGGCAATGTGCGTGGGCTGGTGCTTGGCTGGCAGTGTGGGTGGGATGGTGCTTGACTGGCGGTGTGCGTGGGCTGGCATTTGGCTGGCAGTGTGTGAGTAGTGACTTGCTGCTGGTCATTACACACTCTGCTAGTCAAACGCCACTGCAGACACTATGTCAACCACCAGCCGGTGTGATTGCTGTATCAGTCATGTGGGCGTATGAAAGTGATGGGCCCTTGAATGGCGCTGTCTGTTGATGTGAATGTTGTAATGTACTGGGCCCGCGGCTGGTTGTGTGAATGGTCTTGTGTGTCATGTATGAAAGGTGTGTGAATGGCCTGTAAAGAGGTTGGTGCCTTGCCGTGGCTTTACAGCTCACGAGCTGTGAGTCATTGGTTCAGGTTTTTAACCTTTTAAATATTAACAGTGCATTTCCTTTTTGTGAAATCTCTTGTTAATAGAATTTTATGCTCTGAACCTTCACTCACCCTCGTGCCAAATCCAACCAGTATGTGTGAGTACTTAAGGAATTGTTCTTTTTGAAGTAATATTTGTCTTTTCTGTCCCTCTCTGCCAGGGTGTACATTGTCTCCACATTGTCTGTGGATGGGAGTGTTGCAATGTGCTGGGGCCGCAGCTGGTGGTGTGAAAGTGTGTGTCAAGTATGAAAGGTGTGTGAATGGCCTGTAAAGAGGTTGGTGCCTTGCCGTGGCTTTACATCTCACGAGCTGTGAGTCATTGGTTCAGGTTTTTAACCTTTTAATTATTAACAGTGCATTTCCTTTTGTGAAATCTCTTGTTAATAAAATATACATTTTGAACATTTCACTCACCCTCGTGCCAAATCCAACCAGTATGTGTGTGTACTTGAGGAACAGATGGATAGGCAGTCATATTTGTCTCATCTGTCTTTCTGTGCTAAGGCGTAGTCTGTCTCTAGGGAAAATTTACCAACTTTAGATATTTCTGTAAAGTAAAAAAAAAATGGGGAGTGCTGGCTGGTGTGCCTCTCATTGATCCCAACAAGTTTTTTTACTCACAATGCCATGCAAACCTCAAAATGTGACTATAGTCATGCATTTTCCTTGCATTACAGTGTCATATTATTCTGTTGTTAGAAAAACCACAATTTTCCTACCAAACCCACACATTTCTGAAAACTAGACACCCGAGGGAGTCCAGCAAGGTATGGCCTGCGTGGATCCCCCAACGTTTACCTACCCAGAATCCCCTGCAAACCTCAAATTGTGCTGAAAAAAATCTCTTTTTTCTCACATTTCTGTGTGGGAAAGTTCTGGAATCTGCGTGGAGCCACAAATTTCCTACCACGCAGTGTTCCCCCAGGTCTCCCGATAAAAATGGTACCTTACTTGCGTGGGTGGGTCAAGTACCCACGACAGGCAAGGGCCCAAAACCTATTGAGGCGACATCAAAATTACCTATCTCAAAACAACCTGGTTTTGCAAGGGGGGTCCCCTGGGTTTTTGGCCCCGGGCTCGGCGGCCAACTAGGGAAACCTACCAAACCCACACATTTCTGAAAACTAGACACCTGGGGTAGTCCAGCAAGGTATGACTTGCGTGGATCCCCCAACGATCCCCTACCCAGAATCCCCTGCAAACCTCAAATTTTGCTGAAAAAAATCAAATTTTTCACACATTTCTGTGTGGGAAAGTTCTGGAATCTGGGTGGATCCACAAATTTCCTACCACCCAGCGTTCCCCCAGGTCTCCCAATAAAAATGGTACCTCACTTGTGTGGGTAGGCATAGTGGCTGAAACAGGAAATGGCCCAAATCGTACTGTGGAGACTTCAAAATTACCTATAACAAAACTACCTGGTTTTGGGGGGGGCACCTGTTTCTTTGGCCCCGGGCTCGCACCATCTAGGGAAACCTACCAAACCCAAACATTTCTGAAAACTAGACACCCTGGGGAGTCCAATGAGGTATGGCTTGCGTGGATCCCCCAACGTTTCCCTACCCAGAATCCCCTGCAAACCTCAAATTTAGCTGAAAAAAATCACTTTTTTCATACATTTTTGCGTGGGATCACCATGCCGGCACAAATGTCCTACCACCCAGCGTTTCCCTTGTTCTCCCGAGTAGAATGATACCTCACTTGTGTGGGTGTCCAAAGCAGAATTGGCTAAAATTGAATTTTTCTAAAAATGTAGCGCTTAGAATTCTCGGTGCTAAACTCTTAGGGGCACATGCATCAAAGGTTTTTGCGATCGCAAACGGTGCGAATCGCAAAAATCGGCCGTTTGCGATCGCAAATTGGCCTTTGGAGATGCATGAAAGTGTTTCCTATGCGCAATTTAAGAATTCGCAATTAATTGCGAATTCCTAAATTGCGATTGCATTAAGGAATCGCAATTTGCGATTCCTTAAATGCAATGCTAGAAGCACTTTCAAATAGCGATTTCGCTATTTGGGACCGCAAATTACAGACAAATCAAACTTGTCTGTAATTTGCAAAACCTTCGAAAAATGCTCTAAAATGCATTTTTTAAGTTTTAGGTTACACACACACATGCCCTTGGGGCATGTGTGTCTGCTAACATGGGTGCACATCACAATTTCAGGGTGCAACAGGGTGTCATTTTGACACCCTGGCACCCTTGAAATTGCATTCTCAATTTGCGATTCTCTAATTGCGAATCGCTAATTGAGAATGTCTTCCCATTCATTCCTATGGGCCTCTAGGCCCATAGGAATTAATGGGAGGTATTCCTTAATTGCGACTCGCAATTAGCGAGTCGCAATTAAGGAATGTTTAGGAATCGCTATTTTTATAGCGATTCCTACATGCATAGGCTTTGCGATTCCTTAATTGCGATTCCTTAATAATCGCAATTAAGGAATCGCAAAAGCCTACCTTGATGCATGTGCCCCATAATCCCTATGTTTTGGGCTCTTCCCAGTCACAGGCCTTTGGCCCACCCACACAAGTGAGGTATCATTTTACTCCCTTGCAAAGTGAGGTTTGCAGGGGATTCTGGGTAGGAAAACGTTGGGGGGCCAACGCAAGCCATACCTCGCTGGACTCCCCCGGGTGTCTAGTTTTCAAAAATGTATAAAAAAAAGTATAGGTTTGCTAGGTTTCCCTGGGTGCCGGCAGAGCTAGGGTTCAAAATCTACAGGTAGGCACTTTGCAAAAAAAGGGTCCGTTTTCACTGTGAAATTGTGGTGTGTCCACGTTGCGTTTTGGGCCGTTTCCTGTCGCGGGCACTAGGCCTACCCACACAAGTGAGGTACCATTTTTCTCAGAAGACTTTGGGGAACGCGGGGTGGGTGGAATATTGTGGATCTACGCAGATTCCAGAACTTTCCACCACAGAAATGGGAGGAAAATGTGGTTTTTTTTACAAATTTTGAGGTTTGCAAGGGAATCTGGGTAACAAAACCTGGAGAGAGCCAGTCAAGTCACCCCATCCTGGATTCCCCTGGGTGTCTTGTTTTAAAAAATGTATAGGTTTGCTCGGTTTCCCTAGGTGCAGGCAGAGCTAGAGTTCAAAATGTACAGCTAGGCACTTTGCTAAAAAAGGGTCCGTTTTCACTGTGAAAATGTGGTGTGTCCAAGTTGCGTTTTGGGCCGTTTCCTGTCACAGGCACTAGGCCTACCCACACAAGTGAGGTACCATCTTTCTCGGAAGACTTTGGGGAAGGCGGGGTGGGTGGAATTTTGTGGATCCACGCAGTTTCCAGAACTTTCCACCACAAAAATATGAGGAAAATGTGGTTTTTTTGACAAATTTTAGGTTCGAAGGGATTCTGGGTAACAGAACCTAGTGAGAGCCAGTCAAGTCACCCCATCCTGGATTTCCCTGTGTGTCTAGTTTCCAAACATGTATAGGTTACCTAAGTTTCCCTAGGTGCCGGCAGAGCTAGGGTTCAAAATCTACAGCTAGGCACTTTGCAAAAAAAGGGTCCGTTTTCACTGTGAAAATGTGGTGTGTCCACATTGCGTTTTGGGCCATTTCCTGTCGCGGGCACTAGGCCTACCCACACAAGTGAGGTACCATTTTTATCAGGAGACTTAGGGTAACACAGAATTGTAGAGCAACTGTTATTACGTATTGACTTTCGATGCATTTCTGCCTTCCAAATGAAAGACAATGTGTAAAAAAGAAGTCATTTTGAAAAATGACCAATAATTCTCATGCTAGTATGGGTACTCCCAATTTTGGAAATGTGCAAATATCTACTGTTTCTAAACTCTATATTTTGTTCCAATTTCAGAAATACATAGGTGTCTTTCATACCGATTTTTCCATGTATATATTTTCCCAAATTAATTGCTATATACCCGGTACATAATAAAAAACCATTGCAAGACGCTGCTCAGTTATTGGCTTTGGGTTCGTCAGGTTTGTGGTGAACCTGCAAGTCCTATATATCCCCACAACCAGAAAGGTCCAGCGGATGTGCCGGTATATTGCTTTCAAACATCTGTCACAATTAGAAGAAGTTACAGGTGAAAATGTTGGCACAAATGGCTGTCTTTTTCAACTAATTTTAAATTTTTCCTATATTCAACAGTTAATTTCTATAAAGAAACCTTGAAGGGTCTACACAAATGACCCCTTGATGAATTTAGAATTTTATCTACTTTTCTAAAATGTATAGCTTTCCAGGATCCATTATTGCTTTCATACCCATTTCTACCATTTACAACAAAACAATGACACAAGACCACATATGTATGACAAAGAGACAATATATATGGACAGAACACACACTGACATGACCAAAACACTAGATAATTTCTCACACTCTCTCCAAACACCTACAACACCAAGCACAGACTAACAGAGTGTAAAAGAAAGTGAAAGTAATTTCACACTTCCTAGTTTGCCTGCCACACCCATTGCATCACTTCCTGGGTGTACCCCACCCATTTTTTTTACAAATGCGTCATTTTTTGTGACACATCGGTACATAAATTCCCAATCTGTGATTAACGCACAATGCATTAGCCACAAGGCATTGTTTTCATTGCACTGGCATCGATGAGTGGTGTACAACGCGCAACTGATACAATGCAAAGCGCAAATGTGTCAGTGCCTGGGTTCTGACCCAAGCAACTGGCCCATTGTCTGGGATACACTGTAGGGAATTGTGCAATGCAGGAAAACACACCTTGGGCTTACCTTCCTTGCGCCTCTTTTCTTACCTGACAGGTCTAATATTTTCTGATTGTGTTATTTTTCAGTGGTCATAGTGTGCCTATGTGTGTTTTTGCCTTCTTAGTGATGACATATTGAGTGACAAAATATTTCTTTGTAAAACACATAAATATTGTAATGTGTACAGACATTCCCAAGTTTATGCTCCTTTGGCAGTTTGTAGAATGCTTTGGTGAATGTAGATAGCTGCAGAGTAGGCAAATCTTTGTCAAATATCTAGTGTTACTATGCATATGAGCAACACAAGTGTATTCCCTATTATGCACAATATCTACATTCAGACCATCTGTCTGGATTCCTGCCATAAGATGTGTTCCAGATGCAATATATACTCTGGGAAGCACAGAAATTGGCTGGTTCAGCCAGTCTACAGTGTTTGTGGCATCCAGCTTGTAGATTAACAAGATGACTATGATATATGCTGTAATACAATTAGGACACCTGTGATTGTCTGGCAGCCATTTATTTGCACACTAAACTAGGAAACTTCCACCATGTAATGTTGTGGTAGAGTCACATCTATAGTTTTGGCTATATGGCTAAAACAAAGGTGTGGTGCATGCACAATGCACCTTGGTAAATGTGTTTAGCAAATCTGTTTGCTTATAGTTTGAGCATAACAAGTCCATCTTGAGGAGCCCATTCAAGAGTGAATAATAATGAATGCCACAATATATAGCAAATCACTGCATTGCATTACTCTGCACCAGGGAGAAGTTCTTTCACCTTTGCATGTGGGTAGCCATTCACATCAGATGGAAATATATGCATTCATTGTCAAAGAGACAACATCAGGCAAACCTGCAAATTTGTCAGTAAGTTGTACCTTCTCAGGAGTGACATTATATGGAGTTAGACTTTAACATCTTTAATTTTCTACAATCAAACAATGGGTAGTAGTGTTCCCTATAAGGGAAAAGAGCCGCACATCAAGAAAAGAAACTAAGTAACGAGTGACAGGTACAAGCGTGAATTGGTAATAAAGCTAAGTGTAGAGGGGTGCTAGGATAGCTAAGAGCACCTACTACCAAAGGTGCAGTTAGCACGTTACGAGTAACATGCAATTGAACATAAACAAGTAGCTAATACAGCACTCCCAAAAGTTATATAAGAATCCAGGAAAAGTGTGTTGGACTTTTGTTCTTTGTAGCATGGAAAAGTAAGTCCTTATGATCACAAAGTGAGTATATCAAAATCCAATTTCTGTGCAGAGATAAGAGATAATCGACGACCACGTTCCTGTTGTAAAGTTCTTTTTATTGGTGTTATAGAATTTCCAGGAAATAATGAAGCCAACACGTGTTTCGTCCGTACAAATATGTATTCAGACTTTCTCGAGGCGATTTGCAACACACAACGCAAAGTAATTGAAAGCGAAGACTAGTTGAACACTCCGATGTTCATGAATAACAATCCAAAAATCTGGTAAATCCCAGAAATGTATGGGCGTTAGTAAGGTGAAAAGCTAATATACATGGGCTGCAATAACATCCTATCGATAAATACATCGAGGACAATATCCACTAGTGAGAAGGGGCGCGATCATCAAACAGCCTGACCATGATACGTCCGTCGCCGTTTAAAGAAGGTGTAATCAGTCAAGCCTGATTTGCATATAGCTGGGTCCAAACTGGGGTGGCGTGGTGAGCAAAATAATGATGGATTAAACCCAGATCTTTGTGACTGGGGGTGAATGTTTGCATTGTTCAGCATTCCGTCCATCAATTGTTTCTTTTGCATTTGGTAGTCAATGCAGCACAGGCACAGGGCAAAAGGCAACATTTTAAAGTCTTTTGTTAGATACAGTACATTTCTTGCAAAGTGCTGCAAACATAGCAGTGGCGTAAGGACACTATCTGTGATGCACTGTGTGGCCATGTCCATTACATGCCCCTCTGTTTACACTCATAGGACATTATGTAGACTATACTGTGTTCCAAATATGTAAGACAGACAAAAACATCATGATGTGCAGATCAAACTCTCAGTCATCACATACTGTTTGGAACTACACTCCATTTGGACTGTGGTAGAGGGCCTGAAGCTGAACACACTGTAGCAGCACGCACAATCTTACCACGTGCACCTTGTTACACAATGCAAACATAATGTTGTGTATGTCTTGCACAGGCACACATGTTCTGCACATGGTGTTGTCATGCACACATATTTCAGAAAACATGATGTAGGTCTGGGGTGAGTGTGTCACACAGCAACAGACCTTTTGAATAGATGAGTGAGCCACCAGGCATCACTGCAGTGAAACATGGTCAAATAGTCATTTTAGCTTGTGATGTTCAATTAACATAATGCTGCTATACACACAAGATCTCTGCCTTGCTACTGCAAGTACATTTACTCTGGGGGCAGGTATTTGTGTGTGCCTCTTGGTCCAAGGATACTGCATTCCCTGACCCAGGCTTATGTAATGGCACACAGTCAATTTACATTTCCCTTTTGGGATGATACAAGATTTGTAATCCCCTCAACTAAGCACTTGTACACTCAAGTCAGAGGCAAACAACTATTGCCATGCAAAGTTAAGTTCATGTAAAAATCCCTCCATCTGAATATGTGCAATGAGATAATGTGTATGCACATACACTTTTGTATGACTTTTGACATTTGGAAATCGCACTCTTGACATCTCTGTATTTGTCAGGTATTCATGAAGTTTGCTTAACACATATCCCATGTCATACTTTTCTGGCTATTTACTCACTGTACAATGTCATCTGCTCATATTGTAGTTTTACAGGCCTTTGTTCCTCGTTGTATTGCTGTGCAAAACATGACAAATGTGTCCTTTATCTACTGTAGCATAATGTGGTATGTGTGACAATGTAGCCAGGAAATAAATCGCATGTGCTATGTTTTGTGGAAAGCCACCCATGCATGTATGCGTTCTTTACAAGTGACAGTTTTACATGTTCACATTACACTAGACCTTTGTCCATGACTACTGTCGCTCATTAGCTTTGATGGTGTCTGCACCAACATTAGTTCCAGCAAAATGCTGTCAGTCTACATGCTACATGCTACCACATTGGTGAGACACAATACAATGTGAGGTTTTTCTCAGGTATGGTAGTTGGTGGTTTGTGTTCCAAACGTCACTGACTGCCATCCGTTATACACTTTCTTGCTGCACAAACAGGAAGACTGTTAGCTGTGCTGCTCTGCACTGCTCAAGTGCAAGGGGAAAGTAATGATCAATTTGGAATTGGAAATGTGGCATACCTGGCCTGTCCATTTAATGCAGTACACTGCTTCACATTGCATTTCTGTATATGTGTAATTGATTGATGAGTGACATGGCCCCATGTTGCTCAACAGGTCTGATGACATAATTATTACATTTTGAGGCCTACTTCTAGTTGACGTGATTTGGGTGAGTTGATGTTTATTTGGACTGTGAGATATAATCCAACACAAATAATGAATATAAGAACAGACATTTTGCACAATGTGGTTGCGTCGCCGACAACCAGCCACTGTGAGTTGGATCTCTTCTCCATCCTCATCCTCATCCTTATCCTCTTCATCCATTGGGTCCTACTCATCATAGGCTACGTCCCACAGGACATATGTCCATACCCAGATGTTGTGGGGAATTGCACTAGGATGATCTTGTAGATCATAGTGGGCAAGCAATCTCCCCCCTGACATGTTCAGCCATCTGAACAGGGACTGCAGCACACCAAAAGTTCCCGCCATAATGTTCTGAGTATTGACCAGTGCCTGGTTGCTTTGTCGTTTCAGCTCAGTCTGGGGATGTGCAATTGGGGTCATGGCCCATGGCTGGAGACCATATCCTTGGTCAGCTGAAAGTAAAAAAGAAATTATAACTGTCAATGATTTTGTACTCTGTTACCATTACATTCCTGTCCATGTGTATTATGTGTAATGAAGTATTGAATCATTTCTTACAGTATTTCACAACATGGGTTACTTATACAGTTGGCCATAGGTTTAAAAATGTCTCTTCCAGTTCTCTGTTTAATAGGAAATGATGAGCATGGCCTGATATATTGGACACTTCTACATCCTGACGTTCATGTTTTTCCAGTAGCTTCCTGTGATGGATATTTAAACATGCTGATGACCATACTATGTTATATGCACTCACTACATGTGTAAAGTGAGAGATTATTGATCAGATATTTGGCTAGCTGTCCTCCCTAGGTGGGTAGTGATATTGCCTACATGTTTTACACTCACACACACATATTATCATGTTAAACAACTGATGATTTTGGTGGCCTACATGCCATTGGCACAGTCGTTTCACAGTTCACTTACTTTGCCATGTGATTTTGTTGCATACACATGGTGCAGTTCAAGCATGTCACATGGATTGTTATTCAACTAATTGTCAGGATTCAACTATTGTCTTTGCCAGAGAAGTTGTCATGGTATACTTTGATTGACACTTATGTATTGCAATGTGGGCCATCTTTATGTGGGACACACTGATGTTGTTACAAGAAACTGTCTACTATAAAAGTAGAAACATATATGTGTATAACTCTAATTTGTAGAGGATTGTGCACTCCTTTGCCTTGATTTCTTCCTCATTCTTGTGGCAAATGAATGTTCATATTGGTAGTCTGAGTATAAAGTGGTGCCTTATCCAGGTTGGATTGTGTTCTATGTTGATGACTGAAGTATGACATGTTTGGCAGCATTGTGTTTGACTTTGTGAGTTTCACATTCCTGGATTCATATCCTTTTCATTTGGGCTACTGGCGCCACACCTTTGACTGATACCAAGAGTAGGGGCACTGTTGAGGAGACACTCATCTCACACTTATCTCTTGTGTTGCCTTTCTACTCATATTGGCTTGTCTGTTATTGCATATGGTTTCATTCATGATTCGATACCCAGTGAAGTTGACACATTGCTACTCAATGACATTCTGTTGCTACTGCCATTGACAGATTAGTAAGTGCATGTTAATGTGGGACATCATTGTCTACACGTTGCAGTGGATTGTTCCCACTATATGCACATGACTCAAGGTCTCAGATATTTGGGTAAGTGGCACTGTGCAGTGCAGCGAGTCACATGTCTGCACTGCATCACTGACAAAGAGCAGTAGTTCACAGTATTTAGGCTGTACAGCACATTCCTGAGCTTTCACCCTACGCTGACACACAACTTGCTGCCTAGCACAAACACAGGCACATTTGGACCATGGTGCTCAGGTGCCCGCATTGCATGTAGGATTGTGTTTGTGCAGGAGGGGACACCTTCCTGCAAATGATGAACCCTCAGAGGCCTGATCATCTATGTATGTGTACCACAGAATGCAGCATACATAGGAAGCCGAAGTGAATTGGATGACTTCTGTTCTTTTTCCTTGTTACACATCACTTGGGGACACCAATAGATTGGTCATATTTCAAATTTTACCTGCTGTGGAATACATGACATGCCTCATGGGCCATAGGATAGGAGTTGCATGGATATACCCCCACAATGCCCATGGAATCCCACCCTTGCACATTGTGATGGTACACTACATTTCGTACCACTTTGCACTGCTCTGTACCTTTACGCCATTCAAAGGCACTCAAAGTGTCTTTGCGTGTCTTAACGTGTGTGACTTTTGGGTTTACAATATAGATGTACCATGGTGCATGTATGTGGCACACCCCTCATACATTTGGCCCTATCTCCTTTGACAGACACAGAGATGGCTAATATGTCATACATTTCTTAATGTTAGTAGGTCTGTTACGTATGTCAGATTTGCTTACCAACAAGTAGGCCATTCCCATATCGCCCATTCTGGAAGCACTCATTGATGATGCAGTACCTGAAGATGTAGGCATCATTCGTGCTCCCTAGGTATTTTGCCAGCACATTAGTGAACAACCCTAGATGGTCCATGATGGCCTGGATGTTGATAGAGTAGGTCTGCTTCAGGTTCCTGTACAGGTGTGATGTTTCAGCAGGGGGAAACAGTTGCACATGAGTGCAATCCATAGCAGCTAGCATATGTGGAAATCCTGCATCGGTATACAAACCTTGCTTGGTCTCCAGTTGCTGTTGTTGTGTCTTGGGGGAGAGGAGGTACTGAGGTGTAAGGTGGATGATGCCATCCAGGACAGAGGGTAAAAAAGCCAGAAATGGATGTCTGTGATATTCTTGCCACTCTGGCTTGTTGTACGGTTCATGCTCTCTTAGGAAAACTGCTTGTTGGTTGGACAACATAAACATCAAAACTGTGCAAGACTGATTCTATGCTCACCATCAGGATATGTTGGTATAAGTCCTGCTAGCTCATAGTGCACCATCTGTACCTCTAACCTGTAAGGCAATAGGTAGAATGTGCAACCTCAGAACATGACAACCCTGACTCCCCAAGGAAATCGTCCTAACTGAGCTAGAACCCTTTTGTTTGGTAACTCGTGCATACCCAAAGGGATCCACAAGAAATACACAACATAGAGTTTCAATATTTTTTGAAGCATTATAATTCCTGTGTAAAATACATGCACTGCAATTATTAATAGAAGGAAGCAGAACAGTGTAATCAGCATTACAAGAATGGTAAAGAAAATGAACTTTTCCCAAATTTGTTCTGCCAGTCTCACAAAGTCTCTCAGGAGCTTCCTGTTTGGGAACGGTCCACTCTTCATTGTATATGACATACAGAAAGCACTTTTGAGATGATTTTCGAGGTTCTAGTAAAGAATCCTGTAGACCCATGTCATCATAAAGAAGGGACATGTTCTGTTTCACCTCAGACAACATTCAATGTTTTAGCCACTCTAGGCCCAACTTTCCAACGCTGAATGTTGTTACCACTCCTGCATGTTAGGTCTGCATGTAACGTGGGTCTGGCTTATTGATTCTAAACCCCTTCTTGTTATCTTGAAAACATGCCTGACATCCGTTCGTGTCTAATGGCCACACTAACCATCCCTCTGGATTGTAACATGAAGGATTTTATGTCCCATTTCTAAGCATTTTGTCAGAAGTTTAGTCCATGTAATATGTGAACTGTTGCCAATTCTCAAAATGTGCAAATGTGAGAATATTTGGTGTATTGAAATCCTTTATCTTGGCTAGGACAGGACAGGATGTCTGCTGCACAATTTTATTCAGGAAAATCAGTTGGTGTGGTATTAGGCATGCTCTATATATAGCCTTGCTCCCTTGAACCTGACAATCTTTTGTCCCCCATACAGATGTTAAAGCAGCAGAGTCTCTCCAATAGTCACATCCTTGTGTCAATAACTGGGAAAAAAGATGCAGAATAGATCAACATTGTATCAGTGAGCATAATTTTCTTTGCTGGAGAAGGTGTTACTTAACAATTATACAACTCTTGGTCTGTTGAATCGTGACCCCAAAAATATGCTAATTTCTGTACAAATGTTTTCGAACTACCCTGTGGTGGTGTAGGGTACTGTTCCCATTGTATGTCATTAAATACTGTATGAAGAGTACTTGCTTTATGTAAATAATGGTGACCCTGATGGTGAACATTTCATCATAATTAGATGTACCATCATACATTTCTTCACTATTGAAAACAGTATAATCCTCTAAATCAGCAAGCATGTCATGTACTGTGTGAATGTCCCAATCATCAGAGATAGTTGCAGGAGTCATAACATCATTTAAAGAAATTCAAAATTCATAAGGTATTTGTAAAGTCGGTCCAAATATATCTGATGATGCCTTATTTCAAACAATTCCATTTGAAATTGGAACAGCTAAAATGTTCACCATGGAAAGGCCTCTTTGCACTTTGTGTGATGAAGAATGAGGCTTCAAAACCTTGTTTGCCAGTTCAACAGCAAGGCGTTCTGGGAGCTAGTGTCCGTTCAGCAGCAAAAAAAAGAGTGTCACAAAACCAATCCAAAGGAAGAGGAAAAGTAATGAAATTGTAATCCAAATGCATATATATATGTAAAATTCACGTGGTCCCCTTTGTGGAGGCGGATCTGGGTCTGATGAATCCGAAGTCATCAAAGTCAACAAAGTAGCCATAGGCTGTTTGTACAAGGTTGTGACGCTTATGGAGCTGTATAGAACTGATAGATGACTTTGGTGGTGGTATGTTGTGGTAGACACCATTCTTGTGTGTTTGCAGAATTGAAATCTGTGTTTCCATACATGACGATTGTGTGGCATTCGTTGATGTAACAGGAAGAAGTGATACTTCAGTGTTTGCTGTCCCCAGCCATGAAAAACATAAACAAATGCACATTGAGCACCAGCCACCTCCCCCTTCTCCCCAACATACAGTCTAAGACCCTATGCAGTTGTGGTCCCAGAGGTCTTTGTAGCAGCATATGTATCCTGGCCATATTGTCTCATTTTGTTATCTATTTGTTGTTCAGACTTCTGTACAGGCTCTAGAATCCATTCCCGGAATCCACCCACCTCTGCCATATCTTGGGATGCTTTTGAGGACATCCCCTAGCCTGGAAAACCACAACTTCAAGCACCATGCAGAAGCCCATCCCCGCTTTCAAACCCCCAAAAACGGCGGTTCATCTGCCTTCCATCTTTGTGCAATGTCTCGCTTTGCAAGTGTAAAACTCAGGAATAATAGATGCCATTTATAGCGGTTTATACCTATGCCATCAGTGCTATGAAGAAGGAGCAGCTTTGGGGCAAATGGGGACGTCCCACACCAACACTTCAGCCAAACAGAAATGGGTCAGCCTACTGCATTCCCGCACCATATGAAGGAATGTGCCCTCTGTAGCCCCACAACGCAGACACATGGGAGAACTTATGAGGCCCATACGCCATAGACAGCTTCTTGTGAAGTATGCCCTGGGAAGATATTTGAATTGAATCAACCTCAATCAGGAAGATATTGCTGCAATGCGAGGAGACTCAAGAGCTTTCGCCCAGTCGTCATTGTCGATATCACCTAAATCAGCCTGCCAAACCGTCTGGAGTGTGGACAGCGTATTGGAGCTAGTAGTGACTAGAGTCTGATAGATATGGGAGGTCTTGTGATCATTTAAGTGTCCCATCAGGAGCTTGCCCTCCAATGGGTTGAAGTCTGGAAAGTCAGTGAAGGTGTGGAGGGATGGGAACATTGCACAACATAATTGTAACTATTTATAGAATTTACTCTGATGCATCATGTATTCAGACTGGAGTTCTTGGAATGATTTAAGTATAAGGCCCCGCATGATGTCACCCAAGGTGGAGATCCCTATACAATCCCACTCCTGAAAGTCCTGCAACCCGGCCACCTGCGGGAGGAAGATACCCTTCCACAGCAGTGTCTCTTTCACCAAGCGCTGCCATCACCCCATTTATCAGAGGGTATGTTGCCATCCCAGTACCACAGTTCAAGCTGCAGGTGGAAGAGTGCTAATATTTGATTTGCTATATAGTAGGTCAGGTATGGGCATCCCTCCCATAACCCAACACTCCACAGCATAGGTGGGGTCATCTCGCGAACTGTACCACCAGATGTTGAGTACCTGCAGATGAGATGCAGCATAGTAGGATTGAACGTTTGTGGAAGCGATGCCACCTCACACCATAGGAACTGCCTCAATATTGCAAATAATCTTTCTGAACAATGCAGGAGGAATTCTGTAAATGATACAAGAGACGGGGAAGCGAGACCATCTTAAAAAATTTTAATCTGCCAAAAAGGGACAAAGGTAACTGCGACCAGGACTTGACTTCCATCTTAACCTGCTCAAGTTTTGGGGCTAGATTGTGATCCCATGGGACAGCCGGGGCAGGTGGTATTTAACCCCGTCAAACGCGATGGAAAGCCCCGTCGCCCAAGCCACATTGGCTGGCGATCCCCCAAGAGGCAGCAGTGTGGATTTCCCCATGTTCATGTATAGCGCAGAAGTCTAGCCAAATATTTGCATAATGCGCAATATACTTGGTCCAGAGGCTGCGGGGTCCATCATAAAAAATGGGACATCGTCCGCGTATAGAGCTATTCTGTCAAGCCGAGGGACCACTCAAAGCCCCTTACCTGAGCATCCACCCAGACCCATACAGCCCCCCTGTTGTTGCTAAGGTGAACAACAGGGGGGACAGCGGGCAGCCCTGTCTGGTACCGTGCCAAATAGGGAAGGGGATAGAAACCGCCCCTGCCACACGAACCCAAGCCATCAAGTCTGTATATAGTAACTGGACATAAGACAGAAATCTGGGCCTCAAGTTGAGGCACTGGAGGAGGGCGAACAGATTTTTCCAGCTTATGGAGGCAATGGCTGTATTGATGTACACCAACAAAAGCACCACAGGTCAGCCCAAAGGATCCACGAGGGCCATGGCATTGTGTGCTTGACATATGTAATGGCGGGTGGCGCAGTGAGGCATGTATCCTGCCTGATCTGGGTGTACCAAATACGGCATATGCCCTCAGACGGTAAGAAGAATAAGCCTCTGGTGGATGCAGGGCTTGGGAACCACAACAATCTCAGCAGTGGGCATACGCAATTCTTTGTGCACAGCCTGAATCGCCTCCAGCAAGTGTGATTCAATTTGTAGCACCACGGCTAAGCTCTAGATCGAACAGCTGTGCCTCCAGTCGGGACAGCTCCTGGGTTCTGCACCTATGCTCTGCTATAAAGAAACTGACATCTGTGCCTCTAAGGGAGGTTTCATTGCTTCCCATATTATGATCCGGGAAGAGGTGGACTGGAGGTTGAGAGAGACACTATATATGAAACCAGCAGGCACGAACAGGTGATCTAGCTGGGAAAAGGACCCATGTGCCGCAGAGTAATAGGTATAGCCGACTTCCACAGGAGGCCATGCCATCCATGAGTCTGTCCACCCCACCGCCCCCACTAAGGACTGCAACCTAGATGCTCGTGCGTCCACACCACCCCGTCTGCCCGCCATATATCTCTCTCTGAGGACATTATACCATTCCAGTTGCTGCCAATTACGGCTAAACCATCTAGCAATTCTCCCCAGAGGCATATGATGTGATCCACAAATGACTGGCCGAGCGTTGGGGGGGCGTACACACTACCAACAACCATTGGCTCCCCATAAATTGTCCCAGCCATAAAAACATATCTACTGTGTGTGTTGACCCATGTTTTGAGGAACTGAAAGGGGACCCTGCAGTGGATGAGAATGTCTGTACCTTGTGACCGCCTTACAAAACCGGAATGGAGTACCTGTGTGAATCCAAATTGACTAAACTCTTATTTTAATTTTTTTTGTTTTAAACTTTTATTGTCCTCCCTTTCTAGTGGTTCTTAGTGGTGGCAGATGGTATATCAGTCCCTCATTGTTTTTAATTAAAAGTTTGGAACATACATTTCCATGGAGCAAATCATACAATTGTTTGAATCATGCTTAATTGAAGCACAAAGTGAAAAGTTTTCACCGTTAAATAAGCAGCTTGCAGTCGAAGGGTAGGGGCACCTAGATTAAGTGTATCAAATTATGCTTAAATGACTTGAAGACCATGATTAGGGGAGGATTACTGTGCCTTAGAAAAGCACAGTTTATGTGTCAGAATCCAAGGAAAAAATGAGAAGATTTTGAATTATTTTGCTGTTTCTAAGAGGTTTATCAGATGCTTGTGAGTTTGGGGCAACAACTCATCTCTTAATTACGCATCTGTTACTTAGAGGAACAAACAACTGAGGCATTCAAGAGAAACTTCCCACTAAAAATCACAATTTGAAATTAAATCATCACCAAATAAGAATGATGCAATAGAGGAAGATGATTTCAAGGTAACAGCTAACCAATCATCCTCTAAGCCTATATTAATATCTGATAGATCCAAAATTAAATGATTTCATTGTGGAGTTACTAGCCACTTGCCCAATAATCTTACTTGTAGTGCAAACACCTCTTTGTGCAGGCCATGCTGAAATAGGGGATACTTTGTATGTGCTTGTTTAGAGAGAGTAAGTTCAAGCAAGGACATTCTGTAAAATCTGTTGAAGAGTGTACAGAAGGTAGTTTTCCATAGGAATTCTGATAAAATCAATGTTCCTCCTCCTAACTGTAGAGGGTTGAGTGGTGAATATCCTTGCTGTTTCATGCTCTCCATACACATTCTTTTAAGCAGTGATGTGTTCACAAAAGAAGTATCTGAAAAAAATGTGGATGAAAGTGGTGTTTGATATTATACTTTTTTTAAAAATTCTTTTGATTTCCCAACTGAACAAATAGAACATACACCCCAGTACAGTACAGTATCTTATTTTAACGTGCTATGTGTGGTTCTACTTTCTATGATCATGTAGTTATTGCAGTACTGTTATATTTAAGTATGCTATGTCCTTCTTGATCCTTTGTCACCTGTCTGCTGCACTGCAGCCTCTCGGGTTAGTAAATAAGCTGCTAAGGGACTCCAAATGTCTCTGGGTCTTGAAGGTTGTGGGAGCTCCTCATTGTGAATTTCAAGCTACTCTTGGCAGCAGCTCATGTCTTTCAACTACTTTTCCAGCCTGGGGGCTGATTTCTTTCCCCAATTCATCGTTACCCTTCTTTTTGCCAGCAGCAGTGCCACCGCTACTAGCTTTCTATTCATTGTGGACAAGGGATTCACAAAACCAAGTAGGCATATTTGTGTCCTGCATTCCACTGCTTCATCACCATTTCTGTGCCTTAGTCACCTTTACTCAGAAGTGGCCCACCCTCTCACAGTTCCATGCCATCTGTATAAAATCGGCCACCTCTCACAGCTGGTGTGTTCCCGCAACCAATATCTGAACAACCTAAGAGAGCCAAAATACAATACAATAATACAATATAATAAACTTTATTTGGTCGACAGACCATAAAAGTACAAAGAACATACATGTGACCCGATAAAAAATTAAAATATTAAAACCCGTCGTGAACTTTAAAGACACAATAATTCATCTTTTTGGCATCGGCTTGGGAAACAGTGCAATAATCGCTGTATAAACACCAACAGATCAGTTCTAAATGCTTGATACATAAATAAAACAGACTAAATTAAACTGGATTGCTGAAAAGTAATGCAAGGAATCTGTTATAGTTATGCTTCTGCTACATAAAAAGACATAAAATGACATAAAAGCAATGCCCAATAGTTCACTGTTTTTAGTATGCGCAGAGCTGCTCTGGAATCACGAGTTCCAAGCTGCTTACAGTCCGTTTAGGAGTTAGCCACTTTTCCCTGGGTCTAGAGTATGCAGGGCAAGCGAAGAAAACAGGGCCAATTGATTTAATCAGGGCAGGGCAGCAGGGGCAGCCGTTAGTCTGGGCAGCATTACATGACCAAGAGTTTGTTAATAAATTTACCGGCAAGGAACCATGCCTAAATTGCATATATAATTTTCTATTGGCCGGTACATTGATGAGGTCAGGATAGCCTTCCAGTGAGCAGCTTGGTTTAAAATCTGTGAATTCCTCGGTTAGTCTGCCCCAATTAGTAGCCATTGATTCCAACTGCGCTACCCAGTTCCAATACAGTACTTTAATTTGTTTCTTAGAACATGGTGCTGGGCTGTTGATGTTATGCCCCCTTCAGCCAATACTAGAGATGAGGTCTCTAATATTTTTGATCCATCCTATTTTATTCGATGTATCTAATAAGCAAACCTCATCTAAGGCAGATACATACGGGGACAATTCTGGGGTAGATGCAAGCCTCTGCCAAAATAAAAGCTTCACTAGATCCTTGATTAATTTTAAGCCCATGTCCAGTTTGAGGGGGCAAAGGGGTGTGCTCAATGGGAGGGACACTAAATTCTTAAGGAACTTGTTCTCAGTCACTGTTAAGTCGCTTAATTTTTCAAAGCCCCAGAGCTCTGCCCCGTACAGCGCACTACTTACAGCCTTACTTTTATATAGATTCAGGGCTAGTGCTACTGGTTTTGTATAAGAGCGACGGTGTTTCTTCCTTATTGCCCCGGTTATCTGTAAAAACTTGAGGTGGGCCTTATTTAAATTTTGCTTCCAAGCCATGCCTTCAGAGAGTCTGATGCCCAGGTACTCAAAACTGCTCACTCTCTCTAGGGGGATGTTATTTAAGTTTAAACACTCCTTGAAGGTTTTATGGTGGTTCAATGTCATCAGTGTCGTCTTGGAGGTGTTTATTTCAAGACCCCTCTCATCACAGAAGGTCTTGAATCGATTTAATAGGATTTGCAGCCCCATAGGTATTATAGAGATGAGAAGTGTATCGTCGGCAAAGAGCAAAGTTGTAATTTTCTGATTCCCTAGACGGGGCACGTCCGCTGGAGTTGCTTCTAGAAATTCGACCACTTGATTGATATGTGACAAGAACATTGTTGGAGCCAGAACGCAGCCCTGGCGGGCCCCACGCTTAATATTGACAGGATCAATAACTTGTCACTCTTCGCCCCATTTTACCCTGGCAAAGTTCTCTGCGTGTAGATTCATAAGTAGTGACAGTATTTCTATGGGCAGCCCCATCTCCATAAGGATCTGCCAAAGCTTACCCCTGGGGACGAGATCAAAGGCCGACTTCAGATCTATAAATGCCACGTAGAGGCTCCCCTTGCCCAGTGTTACCATTTTCCAATATAATAAAAGAAAGCGAAAGACCTGATCAATTGTTCCCGTTTTCTTACGGAACCGTGCTTGTAGTGGGGACAGGATGTGATTGTCGTCCGTCCAGTCCTGAATCCTCACTAAGAGGGAGCGACAATCGATCAGACTAATGGGCCGGTAAATAGCCGGGTTGCTCCTGTCACCCTTCTTAAAGATGGGGATCACTACAGCTCCCCTCCAAGAAGCGGGAATAGGGCCCCCCCAACAATGTCATTAGAAAGTGCCATTATGTATGCAGCCCAGTTGTCCCTATCGGAGCGAAAGAGATCTCCCGGAATCCCATCCGGCCCTGGTGCTTTGGAGGGAGATTTCCTCCTTAGAGAACAGAAGACTTGGAATAGGATGGGTTAGATCCACGGAGAATTGGCCTAAGTCAGGACAAATAGTATTATCATACAATGCACCAAAGTGCTCACGCCATGTATTGGCCGCAATATTGTTAGCTAGGGGAGGTGAGTTTTCAAAGTTTCCCTTTGCTACAAGGGCCCAAAATGTCCTAGTGTCTGGTTGGGAACATGCCTCCCCAAGTTCGCTCCACTTCTTCTCATCCCATTCTCATTTAGCTCTTGCTTGGGATATTTTGTAGAGCCTCCTTAGCTCTCGTGTCAAGGGGATGTTCTTAGATCTGATGGATGTAACCAACTGTCTCCTTAGGGTCCTGCATTTTCGTGTAAACCACAAATTCACCTTACATGCTTCTCTCTGTTTTAAACTAGGATTGTGCAGCGGGGTAATAAAGTTCAGAGCTAATTGGGCAAAGAACTCTGCATGCATAGTGCTAGCATTTGCTGATGAGCTCGGCTCATCTGGTGTAGATCGAATCTCAACCAGATGTGCCTCAAGCTCCCTTTATATGGTATCAAGTTTGTGCTCATCCCTCACGATCACTGGCCATTTAAGACAATGCTTGTCATTCGAGGGTGCCACCTCCTTAGTAATTATATTGTTTTTGATTGGACTACCATTGCTGCCCCAAGGGGATTCGAGTGTCAGGATTAATGGGTTATGGTCGCGTTCACAGGTGTTGGCTATGGACATATCGAAGACAGTTGGCCATAGCATAAGATCCACAATAATATAGTGTATGCGGCTGGCACCAGAGGGGCCGATAAAAGTAAACCCCCCTCCTTTGTCTGAGCGTGTTCTCCCATTCATGGACCATAACCTATGTTCTAACATCAGTGCATTCATCTACAGGGCGGAGTACGACCACTTCTTTATCGGTGGGAGGTCTGGAGGTGGAACTGACCACAATTTGTCCTCCTCACTGACATCATAGATGTCCTCCCTATCGAGGGGCTCAAAAGTTACATTGAAGTCGCCACCTATAATTAATGGGTGTGTGGCCCGCCTAGCATCCAGTAAGTCATCTAAGTTTTGCAGAGTGAGCGATTTGCCAACTCTTGTACCTTTCGCATAGACATCATAGATGTCTATGCTCTTGCCTAATTTACCCCTTAACCTGACCATAAGAATATCTAGGCTATCAGTGGGGAGCTCTTTAGTGTTGCAATTTAATGCAATACTAATTAGGATTAACAATCCTCCGGACGGGCGCCCTGTTTTAGAGCCACTGCTGGCTTGTAGAAGGCTTGTAGAAACCTGGGACATATATTGGTTCTAAACTCCAGGTTTCCTGAAGTATGCAAATGTCATGTGAATTAATGAACTCAGTCCATTGTGGTAGATATAGCTTCCTTCTTGCATCAGCCACATTCCATGATGGTAGTTTAAGCTGGCGGGGGCCCTTGGGCTGTGTTTGATCATAATTGGCAGGGGTGACGTAAGACTCAACTTCCTCAACCGTAGTTTAAATGGGGGTGTCGATGTCAGTATCTACAGAATACTTAGCATCCCTGTCTCCTATTGGCTTCTGTAGAATGTAATTAATGGGTTCTAGGCCAATCAGTTGCTTTGGTTTTGATTAGGCTCCCCTCAGGTGATAGACGGCCTGCATTAAAAGCAGAGTTAAGGGTACTAAATGTAACATGTTTTGATGGAAGTCCTAGATGCAGTCAGTCATTTTGTGCCAAGGGCGAGGACCAAGATGGCCCTGTCAACATTGTATTAGACATAAGCTGTGCAGCATTGTTGGCCAACTGCAGCTTAAAATGTATGTTCCATGTAGGTGGAGGGCATGTCCTGGCTTCTAGGGCAAGTAAATTATGCATTAGGCTTTCGTCAACAAGTGTAGGCTCTATTGCATCTACAGGGCTAATAATCAAAATCCTTCTTCTAGCTCTTAAATTATCCTCTCTAATCACAGACCAACATCCCCTTACATGCCTAATCCAATGTATGGATTTATTCTCAATAGACTCCTCATTCTTATACTTGGCAAACTTGCCAACTTTAGGTACGTTTGTGATGTAGATTACATGACCATGATGGCTGGGCAAACTTGGGGGAGGTCTTAACTGGTTGGGTAGCTCACCCCCTCTTTCCCGCTGCACAGGTGCCTTCGTATGAGGTGTGTATCCCTCCATGGGCCCCCTGCCCCCTCCAGACATGATGGTATATTGTGGCAACCCGTGCCAGGGTGGCCTGAGTTACATGCCAGGAGTGTGGGTAAGACAGACAAAGCAGCATGTACATGTTGCAGGAAGTGTCTCAAGTTAGCATTCTCCCTCAAGGGCTCTGCATCCGGCATGGTGTCAGAGCTACTTGGTCCTTCTAAGTCATCTAGTCTGCTCAACAGTTTTCGAATAAGCCCAGTCAATGTCCCTACAATTCTTTTCAAGACAAAACTTCACTACAAAGATCTATTTTAAGTGCTTCAGATTCAGGATTGTCCACCCCTCCATTCCTCTCCCACGGGGAGTTTCCTACCCTACCAGCCTCTGCATCGTCCCTAACCTTTGTGCCCCCTGGGGTGTCAATGGTGTCCAGTACTTCTGGTGGATCCACAAGGAGTGACAATTTATCACTGCATGGAAAATCAGCTATTGTCACTAGTGAGGTACAATCAGGACTGGGCAGTCTTAGATGGCAGTTCGGTAGCTATCTGGGGTTGTTTCCTTGTAGGTACCTTTTTGAACATATTTGGGATACGCCCAGTTTTAATGGGGCTAGGAAGTAAGCATGCTGCATTGGGTTTTCGGGAGCTAACACTTTCAGTCGGATCCAGAAGTCTCTTGCACTCAGTCGATAAACTGTTGATGGGGTCCAAAAAACCGGCCCCTGCCACAGCGCTCAAATTCCGAGCTCTCTTTTTTATTTTTTTCTTATGCCTGCCTCCCTGCCCACCCTGCGTTGTTTTCCTCTTCCCCATGTCACCCCAAGATCCGAGGGAAAGTAAAACAAAGAACAACCAGCCGGGACAGTCGTAAAAAACAAATCTGCTTTGCCTTCGGGCCTTACGGCGACTTTAAAAGTGCACCCAGTACCTTTTAAATGCTGGCGGCAGTCCTTTAAGGTCAGAATTCAGGGGGGTGGCCGAGCCTCTTCCGAGCTTTGACGGGCAAGGACGGGCCGGTCCTTTCCCAGGCTTTGCCTGGGCGTGGCCCGCGCAGTGGGGCATCACAAATGCCTTTATGCGCCTCCAGGCGCCTTCGCGGTAGTGCGGGAAGAAGCAGCAGGTGAAAGGGAGCCTGGGAACTGTAGTCTGTGTCCCCGGCTCTCGTCAATCACGTCCCGTGCAGCGGGCGTCACAAATGCCTTTATGCGCTTCCAGGTGCAGTCACGGTAGTGCTGGAAGAAGCAGCAGGTGAAAGGGAGCCTGGGAACTGTAGTCCGTGGCTCTCGTCAATTACGTCCTCCGCAATACATTTGATGCAAATATTTAACATGAATAATACGCAACTTGCAATTTGATGTAAGCATGCCCTTTAGGGTACAACAAAATCTACAGTCCTCGGGGCTCAAGGGGAAATTTAACACTGCATTCCTTTTCTCCAGAGCAGACTGTGTTGTCCTTGGTTGCTTACGTTGTGATATGTCATACAAGTGCTTAACTAGTTTCCTCTGGGATGTGCACGTGAGTAGTGTCTGTTGTTAATTTAACGTTGGGGGTTCAGCTGGGAACTGTGGGTACAAATCTTTTACAGCTGCCCACAGTCTGTAATATGAAAAGATCAATAGGGGAGCTCTTTCTTTTCCCTGTGTTAGGTCTGCTAGCTCCACAAATTGTTCTCCCGGACACAGGTCCCCAAACCTAGTCAGTTTGTTATACCTTATGATGCTAATGCCCTTTCCTCATGTGTGATGGATATTCATGAGTGGTAATCCAGTGGCAGTGCTGGAGCGTCCCGCAGAAGTTTCCCGGCTCGGGCTCCCAGGGACTTTCAGGCCTCAGTAGTGCAGTCAATAATGTTTATCTCTCTACGGGTTCTAGGCTGACGGTGGTGTTTTACCATCGCTGCCAGGGACAGTGGGTGCACGTTGTCGCTTTTAATCATTAAATGTGTCATAAGTGGCGGGGATTAAGCTTGTTCACAATAGTGATTTAGCTGAATGTCTGGAGCCCCAAGCCCACTCGCGTCGTATGGTAAGGTGAGTATGTCCCATTTAAATATGAGCTGTTTACCTCCCCAGGTTAAGGTGATCATATTTGTTCTAAGCGTTTTGAAAAAGTCATGTGTTAAGATGATAGGTATGTTCATGAATAGGCACAGAAATTTTGGAAGGACAATCATCTTTAACAGGGCTATTCAATCTGCCAACGCTAAGGGCAGGCGTATCCATCTGGCAACTTGGTCTTCAAGTATGGCTATCGCCCTTCCATAGTTATACCAGAACACCAGGTCCAGGTGTCTATGGATCCCGATCCCCAAATATTTTATGCATTCCTCCCTCCAGTCTAAGGGGAAATCCAAAGTATATGGTGTTGTGCTTTGGGTCAGCTGGAATATAGTTCATTTGCTCCAATTGATACTGAGCCCCGAGAACCTCTCATAACGGGCATATCCCCTTATCACTGGTGCCAAATATATCAGCAGGTTTGGAATATATAACACCATACCATCGACGTATAATGATATGATCAGAGGGTGTTGGTGAAATCCAAGTGCGGCTGCCGCGTGCCGCTGTCTTATTTTTACATGCTAAAGGTTCCAGGGCCAGCGCAAATATGATCGGGGACAACAGACACCCCTGTCTCGTGCCTCTCGATATAGCCAACGCGTCCGATGTGACTCCATTTATCTGTACCCGAGCATGCGGGAAGTGTATAATAACTGTTTCCATTTAGTGAACATTTGTGGGATCTCTATCCGCTTTAGCACTGTAAGCACATATACCCATTCTATAGAGTCGAATGTTTTGACCGCACCGAGGAGCACCACCACCGCTTGCTTTGCTGGGTCTAACTGATGGAGGGTTGCGAAGAGTGTTTGCAGATTATGCGCTGTTGACCTAGAGGGGATAAATCCTGCCTGTTCTAGTAGAATCATGGTTGTGAGTAATGGCTGGAGACAAGTCACCAGAATTTTGGCCAGAATCTTCACATCTATGTTAATGAGAGATAACAGTCTATAAGAGTCACAAGACTCAGGTGCTTTATCTGGCTTCAACAGAGTAATTATAAGAGCCTCTCTAAGAGAAAGGGGAAGCGTCTGAGTATTGTAGGCCTCTTCATACATTTTTAGCAAATGTGGGGCCAACGTGTCAGCAAATTCTTTATAAAACTCTCCACAAAGGCCATCCGTACCCGGCGCTTTCCCATTAGGCAATGATGTAATATCCACCTTTACCTCTTTGATTGTAAATGGCTGGACCAGGTACTCGCACTGACCCTGCGATAGCCACACCAGTGCTATGTCTGCTAGATAATCTGCAGTCTCCGTCGCTGATGCCGTGCTACGCTGTTGATATAAACTAGCATATACGTTTTTAAAGGTCTTTAATATGTTTCGTGTATCGTACACCCGCTGGCCCTCGGGTGAATCGCTATGTGTTATATGTGTTAGTGCCCAGGGCTCTCCAACCCTAAATGTAAGTTTCTACTGGGCCGTCCTCCCTCTCCATATGATGAGCTACATGATGCTTAGACAAGTGCCATGCTTCTTGCTTCGCTACTTCTTTATACTCTCTGATTCTTTCTCTTATGCAAGCTAAAATGTTCGGGCTGGGTGCTCTTTCATATTGGAGTTCTATAGTACAGAGGGACTGCTCTATTGTTTGCAGTTGCGTGCACAATGCCCTCAACACCCCAGCCTGCATACCTATGCATGTGCCCCTTATGGTCACTTTAAATGCTTCCCACAGCACCGCAGACTCCTCCACTGATTGCACGTTAATATCGAAACTACCTGGTCTAGCAGGAACCTGGGCTGAAACCACCAGGTGAACGGAGCAGGAGTGCAGGATTGTAGCTCCACCGTCAATTTCACTGGTGCATGGTTGGACAGCGTTCTGGTTATATGTGGACCATGGTCATCCATGTGGCCACCTCCCTCGTCACTAACCAATAATATAGTCTCGAGCATGTTCCCTGAACAGATGGTAAAATGTTCCCTCTTTCGCTCCAGGGTTCCATAGTCTCCATATATCTACTAACCTCTTATCTGCCATCCCTGAGCTCACACTCTGGCCAAGTGTTTACACTGCCAGTCTCCCGAAGAGGAGCTATCCTTCAAATGGTCTAAGTAAAGATTAAGATCGCCCCCCCAAATTATTGGTATTGGTTGCAACTGGTGTATTTTGTGCCATATTTGTGTGTAGAAGTCAGGGATGTCAATGTTTGGCCCATATGTGGCTATTAGCATGATGAAGGTGCCATACAGACAGCCCTGCACTAGCACAAATCTACCTTCTTTCATCGATTTCCGGATGGGTGAGCGTGAATTGGACTCCCTTCTTTATTAACATAAGTACCCCCATAGAGTAGGGGAGTAGGAGGAGGCCACCAGTGTACTTGCCCATATCTCCCCCATACAACCCTCCGTCTGCTTCGTCAGGTGTGTTCCTTGAAGGAGGGCAGTTTGCACATGGTGTCTATCCAAATAGGCCAGTACCTGTCTCTTTTTTCTAGGATTGTTTAGCCCCCACACATTCCATGTTAATAGCATTACCTGCTTCTCATTAGAATTCATCCCCTCTCTGATAGGTGCTAATCTTAAACCATTCCGCTGCTATACAGACCCATCCACTTATACATTGGTCATCTGTAGCTGCCCTGAGGTGCAAATATGGGCCCAACCTGTAACCCCCTCCCACTCTAGACATCATTATCTCCACCCAAAACCTTTCAAAATACTCCTACAATTATGAGACACATTTGCATCAACAAATCTGCATACATACAACAAAGTAATGTGGGATGCACCCTCATGGGAGGAATCGCCAGGGCGCCACTAATCTCCCGGTGGACAGGAGGCAGTGAGGAATAGTTCTTTATTTGTTGCTGTAGGTTGATTCCATGGGCATTGCTCCATGCCGTTCTACCAGCCACCATTATAGTAGTTAACAATGTCTCAGCCCTCGCCTGTCGCTGATAAGTAACGGGTCACAGGGTACTGTTTCACGTCAGTCTTGTGGCTCTGGTTCGGGTCGCCCCAGCTCTGATCTACCCATTTTTAACCTATCCCACTTGTTTTATTTGCTGCCGGTCCGCTGCACTATTCCTTTCGTGAGCCATTTGTCCACTGTGGCACCTGACTCAACCATGCCAGGCTTGGCCCATAGCCGTCTAATGCTTCTGGTCCTCTTGATCCGATGTGGCCTTGTCCTGCCGTGGGGACTGAAGTGTTTTGATATGTGTCATTGCTTCCTCAGCAGTCGTCAATATTCTGGACGAGCCTCGGTACTCCACCCTCAGCCTAGCTGGATACAGCAGTGCGTACCTTATCCCGAGCTGGTGCAGTCAGTTTTTACTGTGGCAAAGTCCTGGCGTGCTGCCTGTACCGCTGCTGCAAAGTCTGGAAAAAAAGCCCCAACATTGCCCTGATGTAGAAGTTCCCCCTTCTCCCTTCCCATGTGCAGCACTGCATCTCTATCACGATAATTGAACAACCTGGCTAGGATTGGCCCTGGAAGTGCCCCTAGAGAGGACTTTTTCACCAGGGATCTGTGGGCACGCTCCACTACTAGTATGGCTGACAGGTTTTCAGCTCCAAACAGAGCCCTGCTCATGTCTTCTACATACCTCTCCATCTGGCCTGTATTCATAGATTCTGGTATCCCAGTAATTCTCAGGTTATTACAGGGGGAGCATGCCTCAAGACCTTCATTTTTGGCTTGCATGACAGCCAATACCTTTTACATATTTAGACACTTTGAGGTGACAGCCCGCACGTTGTCTTTAGTATTAGAAATTCTCTGCTCTGCAGCCATAATTCTCATGCTTTGTTTATCCATTTTGTCTGCCATGTGATCCATGCAGATATTGAGGGAGCCTATCTTCCCATTTATGGATTGGAGGCTCTGCTGAATAGCGAGGAGCATACTCTTCAGAGCTGTTGTTCCTGAATGCCCTGTGTCCCCATCTTGGTCCTGCTGGGGATCAGGTTGCAACTTAGTAAGCCACCGGGATTCAAATGTCAGGCGGGGTTGGGCTTTGTCTGTCTTTCCCATGTTGAGCACGACTGAGGGGTGCCACTCCCACTGATCTTTAATGTCGGCTGCCTATTACCAGACAGCAAGTGAAGCAGATGCTGACTTTACGTATGTCTATCTTCATTTCTGTGCCAGTGTGCTTGTAGCGTGAGCAACACTGTGCTGTGCTATGTGTATCCTTCTAAGCATGCCAATGCCACTCTGTTGAGCAGCAAAGAGAGGAAATCACAACCTGTGCCACCCTCACAATCCACACACTGCTCAGAATGCGTTCTTGGGCCAGCACAGCAGTCATTTTTAGTTTCGCTAGCGTCTCCCCCTGTTAGACTTGGCATCTTTTGGCATGTTTCCCCTGACTTTTTGCTTTCTGACCTCCCGGTTTTTTACTCTGTTTTTGCTGGTGTAATGATTCTGCACACTTCCCTCACTGCTGTCCAGTGGGAAAGTGCAAGTGCTCCTGTATAAAATATATTATGGATTGGTGTTTCCATTATTGGCCTATTTGGTTTATGTGTCAGTCCCTTGTAAAGTGCACTGCGAGTGCCAGGGCCTATAGACCAAATGCTGTTGGTGGGCTGCAGCACTGGATTGTGCCACCCACGCAAACAGCCCGTAAAGTGTAACTCGGGCCTGCCATTGCAGAGCCTGTGCGCAGCCTGGGGCTGCCATGTCGACTTGGCAAGTGCACACACTTGCAAGTCCCTAAACCTTCCCTTTGCTACATGTTAGTCACCCCTAAGGTAGGCCCAAGGTACCCCTGTGGGCAGGGTGCGTTGTATGCGAAAGGTAGGACATGCCCTGGTGTGTGTGGCATGTCCTGATAGTGAATTACAGCCTAGTTCGTTTTTCACTATTGCAAGGCTACCTGTTCCCCATAGGCCAGAACGGGCAGTTTTGATTATTACAGCTTATAATCCTAACTGACCCCGGGAACATGGTAGAAATTCGAGTTTAGTATGCCTGGACTCAGAATGATAAAATGCATCTTTTAGTGAAGTTGGTTTTAACATTCTGTGTTTGAAAATACCACTTTTAGAAAGTGGGTATTTTCTTGTCTAACCATCCAAGCCTGCCTCTGTGAGGTTGTGTATTCCTTGTCTGGAGTGTGAGTGACAGGGGCTGGGGGATGCCAGGAGACAGGGTGAGTCAGCACAGGGCTGAATAGCAAGATCTACATGTAGATGGGTGGGAGGGGTTGCACCTGGGCCCTGAATAGGACAGTGCCTTCCCTCCACAATGCTGGCTCCACCTCCTGTGGTGCGTCTGATGTCCCTGGCCTACTCACTGAAAGAAGGGACGGAGACTTGTCAACAAAGTGCTCCAGAACTGGTTTGGACTAGGCAAAGGCCTCTCTGCCTTCAGAGAACAAAGGAATTTGGGATATAAATATTGGGGCCCTGACCCCATGAATTTAGATCTCGCTGGAATCAAGGAACCTGCCAAGACGAAGAGCTGGAAGAGCTGCCAGGAGGAGTACTGCCCCTTTGCTGTGTTGTTGCTTTGTTGGGTTGGCCTGCAGCTGCTGCTTCTGCCTTGGGCAGTGAAAGGACTGAACTTTTCTACAAACTTGTGCTGAGTATCTCCAAGGGCCTGGAACCGAGCTGGCCTCCTGTTAAGAAGTCTCAGGGACTACAAAGACTTCACAAGCCTCTGTTACCGCTTCTGGAACGCTGTTTCAGTTGCCACAGAGGAAGGGAACTGCAACCGACTCCGTCAACCGAATCCATCCCTGACCGGTGACCTGTTTGCACCGCAGACCGCATCGCCCCACTTCGCATCGCAACCCTGGTCTCACCGTGGGCGATGTCCGACGCCGCCAACACCGAGCCGCTGCTTGCACCGTGACCTGTGGGCACCGCAGTTCGCATCGCATCGCATCGCTTCACTGAACCAGCCGGACCCGACCGACGCGGTCGCTGCAACTGGCTCAAGAGTCGTGACCGCATCGCATTTGGGGCACCGCTCGCATGTCTGCGACGCACCGCTCCGACTCGCACCGCTGTCCGACGCCAGCTCCCGCACTCCGGCTTGGTCGCCTGCATCGCAACCTGTCAGCACCGCATCGAGCATCGTCTCACCCTGCATCGCACGCCTTGGACTCACCGACTCCGTCTGCACGACGCTCATCGAGCCGCTGCATGAACCGCATCGAGGGACACCGCACCTTGCATCGCTCCGTCTTGCACCGCACCCGCGACGAACGCCGACCGGCTCGTACACTCCGTACCAGCCACAACGAGAAAGGTACTGTGACCGAGTCTGTTCACAACTCTGCTGGCCCGTATCGACGCGGTCGGCTGGAACTGTTAGACTCTGTGGTTTTCAGCATAGCGGTAGGCTCGGACGGAGCTACCGACTCGAACGAACTTTGTTCTTGAACTATTCCTGCAAAGAAGAAGTTACCTTATCAAGTATTCATTTTTAAAGTATAGTATTGTGGATTTTTGTCGTAATTGGTCTTGTCTTGAGTATATAAAAATTGGTTATTTTTCTAAACTGGTGTGGTGTCCGTTTGTAGTGCTTACACTGTATTACTGTTGGTTATGTGCAAATGCTTTACACACTGCCTCTGAATTAAGCCTGACTGCTCGTGCCAAGCTACCACGAGGGTGAGCAGGGGTTACTTCACGAGTGTAACACCCTTACCCTGACTAGGAAGAAGGGTCCCTACTTGGACAAAGGTGTAAGCCCTTGCCAACTAGAGATCCCATTTCTAACACCCCCTATGCCAGTCGTCTGCTTACAGGCTCCAATATGGACCTATCTTCTTACGCACATTTAGTTACTTCGCTTACTATTTCAGGATGACAATCTCGCTGCCTCAGGGCTCTGTGGGGCCGTTTCTCGCACTTTCTATGACCAGTCTATACTCTGTTAGTGCCACAACCGTGGGGCGAGTCCAGACTTGTTTTGTCAATGCACAGCTTTACACAGTCTGTAGCATGTACGTGCAACCAAGCCGTATGGTGTCAGGCTAATTTTAGCCTCTCTGCTTCACGTTATGGCCAGGCTTCAACGGGCTGCCCATCCGCTGTGTATTTGATGTCGGTGGCTACGCACTGCTCCTCGCCCCCCCCTTCCTATGGCAGTGCCTGGCTGCTCTGCTTGCATTGAGGCCCAATGTTCATCACCCTTGGAGCTCACTTCACCCGCTGCGTTGTCTCCCGCAGGACCGCTATTACAGCTATGTCCCAGTCGTCCAGCCACTGCTTCCCGGCCCGGCCTCCTTCAATGAAGGCATCTGCATATCTACAGATTGGTTTCAAGACTGATCAGCATCTAGAAGTTATCAGTCTCCCCAGTGGATTAAAAGCATTTTTATGGGCCTTGGGGAGAGTGTAGATCACTGGTGTTCATGAGTGAGGTTTATTCAGCTAAGCATACTCCTTTTCATCTATGCGGCCAGCAGCTAATCCTATATATGTCAGGTGTCTAATCTTGTCCTATAACTCCTGCAGTGGGTTATACATGATTTTTTTGAGGTGGGCCTCTTTGCTCACATGTCTCATGATTCTCCTGTCATATTTATGGGTATCCTGGATCACAATTGCCCCACCCTTGTCTGCTGGTTTAATAGTAATATTTGTAACATTGCTCAATGATCTAGGTGATGTCCTTTTTGCTACAGGTTGAAGATCCTGGAGTTTTCCAACTCATTAACTTTCTTGAAGACCAAGTTTTCAAAAGTGATCACTTCAAACAGCATCAGGTGGATGGGAGGATATACCATTGAGGGAGGAGACAGCCCTGTCCCAGCTTTTATTTGATTTTTATGCGCTACTGAATACTGAGTTTACTAAAAAAGACAGTGACATTGTTGGACTCCTCTATGAGTTCACATGAACAAGACGAAGCAGGAGCCAGCACACCAAGGGATAGATCAGATAGTAGCAAATCATATCAATCTTTTCCACAATGGGAGGAGGGGCAAACAGAGAGACAATGGAAAAGGTTGGGGATGGCATAAAGGAAAGCATCATCCCAGGGAATGCCAAACAAGTAACCAAACTGACTGATGGCAGATTCTGAATAGAGGACTTGGGTTTGTTATGACAGAGGAACCAAACTTCTTCAATATTATGGGAGAATTGTTTAGATTCTTTTATGCAGGTACATTAAACCATTTTTCCTAGGACAAGCCCAATGACAAGAATAAGGATGGGACCGGGCTGTTACCTTTCTGGACTTTGCTTCCGTTGTCATTCTTGAAACACGTGCTGGTTGTTTATGGATCTACGTTTCTGACATCTAATGTAATAAAAAATAAAAATAAGCGACAAAGCATGGATACTGCTTGTCAAAAAGCATTGGCTAATTTTTCAGTAGAAAGGCAATGTAAAATTAAAGGTCTACTACCAAAACTTTGATAATTTGTTAACTAGATAACAGTCCATTTGTTTCTGAGCTCCATCTCTTGGTGGCATGATGAATAAACTTCAAGCACATGATTCCTTTATTTTCAACCTATACAATAGGGATCTGAGAAGAGGCGTGCATATTAAGTGTAAAAGGGGAGATTTTATTGAATTCATGAAAGAAATACAATTCTAGAACTACATACAAATACAAAATTATAATGGACAAACAGAATGTGAACAATCAAAATAAAGGGAAAGGAAAAGAAGAGGGGGATTTAAGCACATGAGAAATTAAAATCACATATGTGTCTGATTTTAATTAACATAAAAGCATTAAGATATAAAGCAAGTATAAATGATAGATAAAAGAATATAGCAACAAAAGTAGAAGTCAGGGAGGTTTTGAGAACTACTTGATTTGCAGGTAGAGCTGCAGAGGATCTTTTGCCAGAATCATCCAAAATCTGAGTAATGGGTGTCCAAAGTGCTTGCCATTTTAAAACAAGAGACATAGGTTGCATATAGGCAGTATCTAATCTATGGTTGTAACACACTGCATACCATCATGCTTTAGACGACAGTTGCTTAGAGTCCTTTAAATGCTTTGTAATTTGTTGAAAAGCAATTGCTAACAAAAGGTCCACTATTTGCACATTAAATGAAACATTAGCCCACACATTAGAAATGCTTCCTAAGAATATTTAAACCAAAAATGGAGCAAATTTGATCCCAAACGTGTAGCCAAAAAGTGGAGACATAGGGACAAGTAAAGATTAAGTGCTGAAGGTCAGCATGTTGTGCAGAACATGTCCAACAAGTGTCTGGAGTATCTGAATGAATATTATGAAGGAGAATAGGTGTTGTAAAAAGTATTTTATAGACAAAGAAAATTGTTTGTGTTGTATTTGCTGCATGAGAGGATTTTCTAATTTTGATCCAAATCTGCTTCCAGGTTGAAACAGGCGGGGTGATTTAAAAATCATTTTCCTAATCAAGTTCTGTTGGTGATATAGGACGATCATTAAGTAAGTGTTGGAGAGTTGAATAAATGGAAGAAGCTTTTGGATTGAATAAATTGAAGACCAAGATATTTAATTTGAGTAGGTTGCCATTTAAAATTGGAAAAAGAAAAATCATGCTTAAAGGTGAATTTATTTAAAGGTAAGATTTTGCATTGGTCAGTGTTTCATTTTTAAAGGCAAAATGGCGGTTTCTACACAGGAGGTAAATGGCGGTATATCCGGTTTCTACGCGCTCCCGGGAGTTTTTTGTATCAGGACTGTAGCGTACTCGCTTCAAGATTTGGTGCCAATACCTTATAACAAGTATTGGAGTGTGTCATCTGACCTACCGGTCTGGATTTAATCGGCTTTTACATTTACCTGGTCTTACGTATAAAGACTACATCTTGCAGTATCGGCCGGTTTGAATTTTCACCGGCTTCTAGGTCTCAGAATTTTCTTTTGTCATATCAGCCCTGAAGAAGTCCAGGGTTATTTTCCCTTTGGGCGAAACACGTGTTGGCTGGACCTCGTCTTGATGTTCTAATAAATAACACATCAAAGTTTTTTCGCTTTTTCATATATGTGTACTCACTTGAACCATCAAATGAATATTATAGCGTGTGCATAGGCAATGTGTAGTGTTTCATTTATATCCAGAGACCAGAGCATAGGATGCAACCTCTGAGGAAAAAGCCGGGAGGGAAGAATGGGTGTTTGATATAAAAAATAAAAATTAAATAAATTGAGCTTTCTCTAATTCTAAATAAAAAAAAGGTTCAAGCGCCAGTTTAAACTGAAAAGGAGAAAGAGGGCATCCCTGCCTCACTCCCTTACCTAAAGGAAAGAAAATAGAAGTAAGGTTGTTTGCACAAAGGGCAGCTTGTGGAGAAGAATATAAGAGGGATATTAAATTAATGATTTTAGGGCAAAAACCAAACCCGCAAAGGGTATGAAATAGAAAAGACCAATTAACCAAATCAAAAGCCTTCTCAGCATCTAGAGCAATGGCTGCCAAGAGTTCAGGAAAATCAGTAGACTTTGAGATAATATCAAAGAACAAATGGGTGTTATCTGAAAGATATCTGCCTGAGACAAACCCTGATTGCTCCTTTCCTAGAAGACTAGGAAGAAAAGATTATAATCTGGAAGCCAATGCCTTGGCAAAAATGTTGTAATCTAAATTGACCAAAGAGATGGGTCTATAGTTTTTTGCAATAATGCAAATCTTTACCATCCCTCGGAATGAGGCAAATAAGTGCTTTGAGAATGGAGCTTGAGGATGTAGAAAAATCAGAAAAAGATTGGATTAAGGAGAGTAATTTGAGAAAAAGGAATATAAAATTCCATAGTAAAACTATCAGGCCCAAGAGCTTTATCTTTTTTAAGGGAAAGCATAGCAAGATTCAGTTCTGAAAGAGAAAAGTCCTTTTCCAAAGATGAAAAATCTATTTGGGAAAAGTATGGTTTTGGAATAGAGGAGAGTTATTGTAAATTGTCTTGGTCTGAAGGCGAATGTGATTCAGAATATCCTTATCAATGTAATAAGTTTGATCAGTATCATCTACAATTGATTCAATAAATAGTCTATTCTGTTTAATTTTGAGATAATTTACTAACAACTTACCAGACTTATTTTGACCTCCGTAATATTTGGCACTAGTTTTAAGAAGGTAAGACGAGGCAGATTCAGTGGAAAGTTGCCTAAAAAGTAATTTAGCCTTGATAAGTTGTTGCAAAGACTCCTGGGTATGAGAATAATAATATGCATGTTCAAGATATTTGATATTCTGGAATAATGTTTGGTGTGAGCCTGAGAGGCCTTCTGTTTATTAGAGAAAAATTCTGATCAAATCTCGGGCTGAAGATTTAAAAACATCCCAAATGGTACAAAAAGGAATAGTATTAGAAAGGTTTAAATGAAAATATTCATGAAAAAATGAAGTAAAGGAAGAATAAAAATTGGTGTCCAGCAGCAAGGAATTATTGAATCTCCACCATTTAGGAGAATCACATTTAGGTAAAAGGTCTAAATGAATTGAAACTGGAGCGTGATCAGAAATTAAAATGGTACCAATATCTGCAGTATGTAAAGATTGGGTAAGATGATGGGGAATAAAAATATGATCTATTCTAGATTGTGTATGATGAAGTGGAGAAAAATATGTATACTCCCTCAGAGAAGGATTGCATAATCCCCAAGCATCTGTCAAGTGTCATTGGCATGTACAAATGCTTTTTGTGATTTGTTGAGAATATAGTGTGCTGAAGAGTGTCTGTCTACAATGGGATCAATGCAATGATTACAATCTCCTGTTAATATGAAATTATTGTCTGAGTGCTGTAATAATTTCTGGGCAAAAGTGGACCAAAACTGATAATTTGGAGCAGTAGGACCATATACATTAAACAAAACAATGGGAACTTTGTTAATAGATAATGTAAGCAGTAACCATCTGCCTCCTGAGTAGAATTCTTGTGAAAGCAGTTGAACCCGTAGATATTTGAGGCATAGGATGATAACACCATTTTTCTTACCATTTCTCGGTGAACAAATTTATTATCATACAATCCTGTTCTTTAAGGTGTGATTCTTGCAAAAAGGCAATGTGAGCATTAAGTTTCGTCAAGTGCGATGGGACTCTTTGACATTTGATGGGGAGATTAAAGCCCTGAAATTCCAAGAAACTACTGTCAAAAATATTTAAAAGAAAAAATACAATGATACAATCAGACTTATCCTTGAAAAGGTTAGAAAGCATCGTACACTTCATTAGAAATAAAACATGTAGTTAAAGTTAAAAAACTTAGGGGCATATTCTCAAGAACGTGTGATAACCACTGCAAATTTAGCTTAACGCAACTTTGCATATCGCAGTCTATTGCGGGAAAACAACGCTGTGTCAACGTAGTATTCTCAACCTGGCGGCACCATGTGATAGTCCCACGATAACGCGTCAAATGTCCGCGTTAACATCAACGCGACGCCGCAAAAATGCGAAACACTAACGTAAATAAAGTCGCGATGAAGCCAACCGCGATACAAAAACCAGAAATAACCAGCGACAGGCCTGCAATTCCCACGCGTCATGAGGGAAAATGCACAATAAAAGCAGAACAAGAAAAAAATAAAAATAAACTGCGTAGCAACATGGATGCACCAGGAACCAGTGCCCAGGTCAACGCGAACCTCACAAACCCCACAGACCACCAGCAAGGAACCTCAGGTCGGGGAAGGCCAAGGAGAAGAGGAAGACGGGGTACAGTCCGCATGACAACCCGATCGTCCTCACGGAGGTGACAGAGCACGAACAACAACTATCCGTCACCTCCACCGTGTCAGTGGCAACACAGACGGAAAAATGGCATTCCATCATGAATGCAGTCAGAGTGTCGATGAGGCCAAGATGCGCTGGCACGATGTGAAAAGCCAAACCAAGCAGAAACCCGCTGCCAACAGGAAGGCAGCAACGGCGAATGGAGGTGGGAGTCCAGCACCACAGGAGGAGCTGGAGCAAATGGCGGCCACAGTCATCAGTGCGGAGACGGTGCAAGGAGTCCGGAGTCCTGATACAGCTTGACATGACCTGACACAACATCAACAGGGTGAGTAACGAACAGGGACTGGGGGGACGGGGGGCGGGCACAAAGGCACACATGCACAATGACGTGTAGCACACCGCACACCCACAACGACCCTGGGTCATGTCCCTGATCCCCGTGGCACACTGCAGCACACATACAAACATCAAGTAGGCCCCTGTCCACCATGTGCCCAAAGGGGTCCCACCCCACACATCACCAAGTCCACGACACACACATGCACCCGTGAGAAACACAGCAAAGATGCGTATGTGAGAGCCACACTGACAATGCAAGTGACACCACATGACCAGCAGCATGGCTGGAGTACAATCACCATGACATTGTGCACGCCACGAGACTGAGGTGGCTGAGTGTGGACCACATCCGGAAAGGAGCAGGTCACACTCTGACACATCCACGTGCACAAACAACCACTGACGTCAACAATACTTCTGCAGACAAACAATGCACAAGAGTACAAAAACCGTCCAAGAGCACAAATGACCCAAGCCGCCAACATCACAGCACCTTAAAAGCACAAAAGTCAAAGGCACACCGCCTCCAAGGGATAAGGGGCAGCAAAATTACAGCTGCAGGTGCGACCCTCCCACAATGCAGCACACACATATAGCAATGCCAGCACATCCACATGGACGACAATGTGGTACACAGTGCAACACTTACACTGCAGAACAGAGGACACAACTGGGTCCGCCTGTGCGTAGAAAATGGCCAATCACATCTGACATAGCAGGGAACTGTGAGATGAAAATGTACGTGTACAACCTCACCTACGTCATGTAGTCCAAATGTTCACTGTCCCGCATCAAATAGTCCGCTCCTCCCAAACAGTCACAATGTACATTGTCATGCAGTTTGTATGTAAACCTCAATAATGCGTAAACATACATGCCAACACAATGTCAACAAGCATCTCCCCTTCACATTGCAGAGGGACAAACAACACCTCCAGCAGAGCAGAGCAGACAACTCCACAGTGATTCTGAAGAGGACCTCCACACTTCCGACACCGACGCCCTACAACAGTTCATGGACATCTTCGGGCAATCGATCCCCAGGAGCAGGGCAGCCCAGCAGCATCGAGGATACCCCACCCCCTGCACAGACAACACAGCTGGATGCACGCACCACCACGGCTGGCTCCCAGCAGCACACCGAAGCACACATCGCATTCCAAGGCCAGGTGTCAGACTGCCAGAAGTGGGTGTCCGAAAAGGTGCGGGTGGGGTCCCACCTCATGGAAGCCAAACTAGATCACATACGTGGGTGTCTAAGTCCCATCAGGGACCACCTACACTCCCCAAAGGAGACCCACACTGTGACAGAGACACCCGCATTTGCACATTTCCATGACTGACCACACCCAGAGCCACGGGATAATCATCCGCACCCCCACACTGGACTGGCGCACGCCAGCCCAGTCCACTCCTCTTACGTATTGAGTGGGGGACGACAAAGCTACATGTGCAATGTCCCAGACTCTGCCTGCAGTGACATGGCTGCGTCCTCTGCACACGGCACAATGTGATGTTGTGGGGCCATGGCCCGAATGCATACATCATGAGCACACGGACACACTCATAGAGCTCTTGAACTGGCCACGGGCACGTGAGCATGACACCTTTATTGGCATGGTCACATGTACAGTGACGCATGTGCTGGATGTGTGTGGGGTGAGTGTCAGCCAGCCCTCAGGGAGTCGTTGGTGCTGGCAACAACCTGAACAGTGATCACAATTGAAGCAGAAACATAAAACACCAGCATAACAGAAACAACTGTGAAGCATCATGGTGGTAGCCGGAGAGAGTACAGTGTTCACCCAACATGCAAGCAGAATGCTCCTTGATTCGTTGTGCACTGAGTAAGTGGCACCTGAAGGGCTGAGCAGGGTATCAAGCTGATGATGGCACCCACTACAGGTGTGAGCAACTCTGACAGTCTGCCAGTAAGACACTTACAACTCTGGCACCTGTCGTTTGGAGTTGGTCCTGGCAGTGGTGGCGTGTGCATCCTGCGGTGATGCGACGTCCGGGCAGGCCAGGACTCGATTTGATGTGTCAGCCCAGGTGGACCGCACCTGAGGCCGGAGGCAGCGGACAGCACAGGGCCACAGAGACATGGTGTTGATGCCCCCCAGGCCATCGGAATAGAGGCCATCCGACATGCCCTCAGGTTGGGGTCATGATTTGTGCTGCACAGAGTTAGTGGCCCCAGATGCACTGTGGCTGGCACAGGCACACCGCCACGGGACGGTGACTTGCGGTGCAGTGAGATAGTGCCACGCTAGGTGAGTGGGTCCTCGTCGATGTCGAAGGTGAATGTCGCTGTGGTTTGTGGGGGACAGTGGAAGGGCTCCTCCAGGGCATGATGCAGAGGGCAGAAGCCGGCCGGAAGCAGCAAATGGAGGAGTGGAATGCTAAGCCTCGTCTTGGCAACATAGTCAGTATCACTGACACGATGATGAAGACAACCCCCAAGCCATGGACTCATTCTCCAACAAATCTCAAGAAGTAAGTGTCCATGGATGTCGGGGAACAGACTTAGTGGCACCGGAGCTGTAAGGGGATGCAGTCTGTGACGAGGCCAGTACAATTTTATTAGCTCGGCCATAAATGATTCATGACTGAGTTCCCAATGTGTGACCTACTCGACTGCTGTGTGGTCCGGAGGCAGCGGGCAGCGCGGGCCAACCGCTGTTCAGCAAGCTCCTCCTGGAACACTAACACACGGCGTTGAAATGGCATGTGGTGATGACTCGTGGTTGACCGAGGCAGTAGCGACAGAGCTGAGCGGGTGTTTAGCCAGCGACAATGCCGTGTCCTGCCTGGTACGGACTGGATTGGATTTGTGTGAGGCCTGCAGGCCCGCAGTGTAGTCCGAAGGTGTAGTCTTCAAGGGCCCACAGACACGTGTGGCTGGGATGCCATGCACATACTTTGTGTCACCACATCGAAGGGAGTATAGTGAGTTAAACTCTGCATTTGCGTGTGTACTCGGCCATTGCCAAATCAAGACTCAGTCCCAAATGTGTGACCTACTTGACCGCAGTGTAGGCCCGGGGCAGCGGTCAGTAGGGGCACACATCCACGTGTCGTTGGCCCGCGATACACAGAGTTAGTGACACCAGGGCAGTTGTCGGCAGTGTCCGGACACCTCCGTAAAGATGGTCCTTTTCTCCTCCGGACTGAACCGCGTCTTCCTCTCACTCGTCTCCTTGCGTACAATTATATGGACTCCTCCATGCAGATATCACGACTCAGTTCCACATGTGTGACCTACTTGAGCGTAGTGTAGGCCGGAGGCAGCGGTGGAGTACGTAAACGAAAAAGGAGTAAAGCGGGCCTGTGTCGCGGAGGCCGTGATGGTGTGAGGAGGCTGCCAAGGATGCGGGGTTCGGGCCTGGGGTTTGCGCTGGCACGTGGTGGGCCCTCTTCGACACACGCCGGTGTCGGCAGGTGAGCTGTGAGGCCTGGATACGCAGGGGCGGGCATGACAGGTTGGGAGTCCAGCAGCCCGTGGTGCAGCAGGCTCATAGGTTTGCAGGCCACAGCGCTCACAGCGAGTGCGTCGGCCTGGTGGCGGGGTAAGAGGCGCCGCACTAGCAGGCACGTTTGCCATTCCGGAAGAGGACCACGCCCCGGGCTATGTGCTTTTTATTCACACCCCTACGCTGGCCTTGCGTACGCCGGGCCAGGCCACTCCGCACACGCTTGCAGGGGGGACGTCACAAGCTACATTTCCGCATTCTTCCCCACTGGCTGTGGTGACATGGTTGCCTCCACTGTCCACTACACTCCACACATCAGCAGTGCATGTGGGCATGGATATGTCTGTGGTCTGCATACTGCAATCTGTTGAGGACATCTCTGCCACAGTTGGCATTGTGTACATTCTCATTCATGGGTCACTTGCCTCCTTCGCACATACCTGGTTCCCACCTCTCCCCACATTCCGCTATTGTGTGGCTGCGGTGCCATGCCATTGATGGTTCATGTACAGGGCTGAGCAAGGTCGCCACAGTAAGTTGTGCTGTCGTGTCTGGTGGGTAGGCATGTTGTATGTGATTTTGTGATGTGCGCATTGCCAGTGTTGTGAGTTGCATGATTGTGGAGTTGAGGTGTGTGGTGTGTTCATTTGGTACTTACCTACTTGCAGTGCATTTCCATGGGTGCCATCCTGGTAAAGCTGGTTGATGATGGACTGTCGGGGGATGATGGAATCATGCACACTGCCTGGGTAGTTGGCTTCAACATTGGTGTAGGGTCCCCGCTGGTCCACTATTGCCTGCACATTGATGGGATGCGTGTGCTTTCTGTTGCGGTAATTGTGTGTTTTTTTGGCAGGGGGCACAAGTTGGACATGTGTGCAGTAGATTGCCCCCAACAGGTGCGGGACTCCTGCTATGGCGTGTAGTCCTTGCTTGGTCTCCAGCTGTTCCTGCACATTGTGGGGGACATTTAGGTACTGGGGTACCTGGCTGATGATGGCATCCAGGACAGGTGTGGGGAACTTGGATGGGGTTGGCTGTGTGTCTCCTCCGACTCTGGCGGATGTTGTTTGGGGGGTACGGGAGGCCAACATGTGCAGATCGGCCAGCAGCTTTGTCTGCGGAGGGATGTTGGTTGTCCGCTGTGTTGGTACCGTCAGCCTGTGGGCAATGATGGTCCGGATGCGGTGGATGGTTGTCCTTTTGAGCCTGTAGTGGGCATGGACATTGTCTGGTGTTAGGTCTGTGGGGCTGGTGCATTTCCTGAAGGTCCGCTGTCTTTGTCTTCACTGCCTCTGTGGTGGTCCGGGGCGGTGCGGGGGTGCTGGGGCCCTGGGGGTGGTGGCGGAGGGTGTTGTTGCCCTCTCGGGGCTCCGGGATGCATGGTGAGTAGCTCCATGGCATCTGTTGTTCTTCCTGTGTGGCTGTGGGCTGGGCTCCCTTTGATGGTGCAGGTTGTCGTCCGACTTTACACCAGGTCAGAGCAGGTGTTAGATTCCTGCTGCTAACGCGCCTTATTGCCTGTTTTGTGGTCTTATCGCTGATTGGGCTAGTTGTTGAGAATGTTGAGGTGTGGTGTTGTTGCAGATTTTTGCTCGGGGAGGCCTACTCTGCATCTCATTAGCGATAGTTGCAGGGGTCATCTGTGGCAATGTTTTTTGAGGATGCTTTCGCAGGTAAACTGGTGTTATCGGCTGTTAGCACCAGCTTGTGAATGGAGCGATAAATTTAGCGTGACTTTGTATGCGTTAAAGTGCCGATAACTCGGCGATAGCTCCTTGAGAATATGCCCCTTAGTTACATGTCCAGAGGATATATACAATATTGAAGAGAAATGCAAGAAAGAACAAGAAGGTTAAAGAGGAGAGATGAGAGGAGAAAAAAGGATAGGATGCTTGAAAGAGAAAGAGTGCAAAAGAAGAAGAGGGTAGCAATAAAAATAAACATACCTATGAGAAACATTGATGAGGATGGAAGGGGAGACCACATGAGAAGACTGGACATCGAAACCCCAGAGGAAAGAGAGGCACACAAAGGGCAATGATACACATGCTAGGAGACAGGAACATGAGAAAACATGAGATCAACCCTGTAGGGAACAAAAATGTTGTTAGTGAGAGGCAATAAATATTAACCAAAGAACTCATCCAGTATTGTATATAAAATTCCAACACAGTTTATCTATCGGAACACATCTATCCAATATCTCCTCAAATCTTAAGCGAAAAACCAGTACAGAAGAAGCAAAAAGTCAAAGCCATAAATCGTCATTTTGACAAATAAGATGATGCAGTAAAATTAATGATTTCTGGCTTCTGACTCACAAGAAAGTCTTTCAAGCAAGATGGATCATCATATGTAGTAGTTTTATGATTGTATGTGACCTTGAAGAGACAAGGGTGGAAAAGCCCAAAACAAGCTCCAAGAGAGTGAAGCAATCTTCACATACTCAAGAATTCCTTTTGTCGGTCTGCCGTAATCTTGGCATACTCCTGGGAGAAGAATAATTCATTTCCGACCATGATATACTTTTGATTTGCCTGTCAGCTGAAATGACTTGCATTAGTTCTGTGCATCTAGAAAGTACAAGATGATTCGTTGAGGTTTCTTAGCTGTGATCTGAACTTATTGAGAGTGGATTTTGTGTGTAGGTTTCTGATTTGTGCCACTGGTGTGCTCCTCCAGTTTCATGCCTATGGGTTGCGGTCTTGGTTGGAGCAGAAGGGAAGTTGATTTGTATTGAACCACTGACCGGCAATGTAGTGTTTGTGCCTATGAGGGGTCCTGATTATGGAGCCGAAGAACTGCGCTCCGAAGTTGCTTTGTTTTGGAAGATATCGGCATACAGTAACAATGTGCATGATTTCCCAACTACAGAGTAAAGGAACCATACCGGTGAGGCTTTTTGCTTTAAGGATATTCATACATGGCAACAAGGGGCCTGCAGACACAACCGGGGTAAGATGGGTCCCGGGACAGTGAAAGGTCAGAGGTGAGTGCGCCGAGCCAGGTCACAACCTGTGAGAGGGTCCGAGTGAGTTGGAGGACAAACAAAGTTTCTCTGGGGAGGACAATTTGGGTGCACTGCACATCTCTGATTACAGTCAGATGCAATGCATATCTTTGATCACACCTGATTCTTTGCACAGTGTTAATATTGATGTCGATGTAAGCAATGATACATATGTGCATAAAACGAAGTCGAATCACTGTTGTTGAAATCACCCAAGATGACCGCTCCATCCACCCAGAGTCAGAAATATGTGGTCAGGCAGGCCCTGCAACCTAGACTGAGGCGATTGCAGGAAAAACCCAGATAAGTCCCACAGATAGGCAGTGACACCACAATGTCTGGGCAGATTGGCTTCAATAAAACGCACATGACCGGAGGGGCACACATTCCCAAGATATAATAAAGTTAGATGCCAGAACAAGTTAGGAACAGTCAGCCAGTCAGGAAACACCACACACAGCACATGCAGTAATGGCGTGCTCCCCATGCAGGACATCTAGACATGTTACCCACTGGCCCACATTGTGTCTACGCAAGTTCAAGACCCACCTGCATTTGTCATCAGGTGGAAGTAAATTATTGCTCCATGAATAGGCCAACGTTCCTCTCCTTAAACAGGATCTATGAATTGTTTTATGATACTGCAAGAATTGTATGTAAAGGTGCAGAAAAAGACTTTGAGTCAGTCCTCAGACTCGTTTCTGTATGCTGTACTTCCGGGCGCAGTGTTTTTATTAAACCAACTTTTTCTGTTTTGCCAAAGCCTCTTGTCTTTGTTTTGTTGAGCAACAATGGTCTGCTATGAAGCCAGTATATAAGCACCTAGTCAAGCAGGCACAATCACAGTTGGTAGGGGAAAAAAGCATTTGAGTTAGGGGAATTACCTACTGCACTAAAGAATTATTTATTTTGATTTTTTTTTCATGTTTAACCATACCGGCATCTTATTGGATATGGCAGGAATCCATAAAAGCTGTAGAGGAAGTGGAGCAAAGTCACTATTCATGACTGTACAAGCCGGGATAACAAGCACCAGGAGCAGGCCTAATGAAACCTTGGACATTCGGGACACACTCAGAAGGCTTGAAGAATTATGCAAAGCAGAAACATCCAAATGGTGGGAAGGTACTTCCCTCCAAATCTATGTAGACAAAGCAATGGTCCCTAGGAGACTTCACATATGTACAATCCCTTCATATGAATCCACCAATGCCAAAACGTTAGAGGAATGGGCAACTAATTCTGCAGCAAGGTCAAAGAGTATGATAGAAATATTAATCAAATATGCATGGTTTGACAGGGAGGAGGTGAAAAAAGAGATTGCAGCCATCAAAGAAGAATTGGAAACCATACCTGTGAAGGAGATTACAGAGAAGTTCTTTAGTGAAATGGTAGTCAGACTGTTGAAAATTGGGTCTCTAGTTAACAGAGGTATGCGCTCTGTCCAATTAGGGACCCCACACACACATACACACACACACACACACACACACACACAGTAACACAATGAAAACACCACAAAAATACTCTACACATGTTTAGAAAAATAGAGAATATTTTTATGAAGAACACAAGACCAAAACGACAAACATTCAATAAGCAGAACCAGAGTTATTAATTTTTAAAGAATAAACCAAAAATAATAGTGCTTAGAAGTTAATAGCGCTAAGGTGTTACTTGAGGTCATGCTAGACTGGGACAAGTCCAAAGGACTCAGGCAGGTCCCACTGACAAAGTACTCTGGATGGAGCAAGCATTGATCTCGAAGACTTGATGAGAGAAGTCGAGGAGGCACTGCGTCATCGTCGATCCAGTGGATGGAGTCAAAGCTTCAGCACTGATCCGCACCATCAAGGAAGGCTTCAGCATTTGACCCCTTTATGATGCAGGTGCTGCATCGATGTCAAGCTGAGCTGTCCATAGGCGTCAGGCCGTGTAGTTGGTAGAGATGATGTAGCTGCTAGGCTCCTGCAAAAAGAACAGATGATTAATGAAATGCTGAACAAATCAAGTATTCACCCCAGTCACAGATGTGAGTTAAATCCATTGTTTTTCCTCATCATGCCATGACGTTTGGATCCAGAGATACACAAATTAGTATTGACCTGCGTCGGCATCAAAGGTAACCCTGGGCAAAGCACTACGCTACGCTCGCGTAGTTTGCGAAGTTTGCGCTACTTCGCACAACGCGAATTGCACGTAGCACAGTGCAAACACGTGTAGCGTAGCGTAGTGCAGCGGTCATTTTTGCTTGCTCGCGGTCCTCAACGTCAAGTTGGCGACCGCGAGCAAGCAAAATGACATCCCGGCGAGATTCTCAACGCGGGGAGGTCAGGTTTCTCATTGCGAGTGGTCGCGTATGCTCGCGACCGCTCGCGATGAGAAACTACCAGTCCGCGTTGAAAGCTGCCGCTCGAGTAAAAATCTACTCGAGCGGCAGTAAAAGACAGCTCGCACTGTGCAAGATGCCATTTTCAATGATTGCACAGTGCGGACAAGCATCCGGCACTGTGCAATCATTGCGAACAGTGCACTACGCAGTTCGCGTAGTGCTACGCGTAGCTCGCGTAGTGCGAACTGCACTTTGCGTAGCTTCGCGTAGCGCTACTTCGCGAACTACGCCCAGGCTTAGTCAAAGGGCAATGCGTAGGTTCCGTTTGGCTCAAAGTCGTCACTGTGTTGATTTTAAAGCAAAACAGCTGCAGAACCTACTTCTGTGACCCAGGACTGAATTGGAACCTCAGGCAAGGGATGACTCACAGACGGCAGAGTCCAGCAGCAGGGTAGCAGGAAGTATTTGATGGTCCTGAGACTTCATAACAGGGTGTAAGCCCTTATAGTCACTCTGGGTTCAAGTGAGATGGGTTCAGTCCTTGTCCTCAGCAGGGCAGAGATCAGCAGGGCAGCTCACCAAAGCAGAGAAGCAGTTCCTTCAAAACAGTCAGTCAAGCAGAGTGGCAATCCTTGTATCACGGCAGTCTTTACTACTGGCAAAGTTCTTCACCGGTCCAGTAGTGTACTGTCTAGCTATGATCAGAGGCCCAGTACTTATACCCAGTTGTGCCTTTAAAGTGGAGTGACTTCAAAGCAAGCCCTTGACGTGCACAGGTCTCTTTTCATCCCAGCCCTGTCTGTCAGGATATCTGTGGGGGGTAATCAGTCCTTTGTGTGGGACATAGGACATTGCCTATTCAGGTGTAAGTGTCAGCTCCCCTCAATCTTCCTACCCAGGAAGATCTATCAGAATGTAGATGAATACAGATGAGTTCTCTGTTAAATTCACCCTTCCTGTATTTGTCATTATCTGGAGTGAATGCACAAAGGGTAGCTATCATCCACCCCAGAAGTATATTAGAGACAGGCTAAAAGGCAAACAGAGCAGTTAGAACAGAGAAATTTCCACTTTCTAGAAGTGGCATTTCTAAAGTAGAAATGTTCAATTCAACTTCACAAGCAAAAGGAATTATCATTACCATTCAAAAGATATGAAACATGATGCAGCTATTCGTTTCTAATCAGAAATTACAGCTTAAAAGTGTATTCAGGAATTCCCAATGCTAAGCTATGAGAGGGGTAGGCTTCACAGTAGTGAAAAATGAATGTATCTGTTTGTCACTACCAGGACATGTAAAACTCAAAAGTATATGTCCTCCCTTTTAGGTACACAGCACTGTGCCGTTAGGGCTACCTAAGGCCTACCTCACGGGTGAACTATGTGTATTAAAAGGGGATTTTAAGGCTTGGCAAGAAGTTTTAAATGCCTAGTCGAAATTGTAGTCAACTGCACACACAGGCCTTGCAATGGCATGCTTGAGACAGACTTGAAAGACTGCTCGTGTGGGTGGCACAACCAGTGCTGCAGGCCCACTAGTAGCATTTAGATCACAGGCCCTGGGTATATGGTATACCAATTTACAAGGGACTTAGAGGTAACTGAAATATACTAATCAGGTTTACTAGTGTCACCATGTTTCGGAGAGAAGCACATGCACTTTAGCACGGGTAGGCAGTGGTAAAGTGCTCAGAGTCCTAAGGCTAACAAAACAATATAGCAAAAAGTGGAGCTAAACAGGCAAACATGTTGGAGGTATACCACCCTAAGGATTACAGGTCTAACACGTGTCCCTCTCCAGCTGAAAGTGGGAAGACCTACCCAACCTCTAGACGAAGACAGAAAAACCTGGATAGACCATCAGCATTGGCCTGGTCTACCCCTTGTCTGTGTTCCACCCTGAAGTCCATACCCCATAGGAAAATGGACCGCCTTGTTATATGTTTCTTGCATGGCCCATTGTCATTTGTTCCCATGTTAGCCTAATTGTGCACGCTGTAGGCATCTTTTATTTTGCACGCGTTACTACATATTGTGCTTGTTATTGTGCCACGTTGTATTTTCACACAGAACCTACACATGCTTTTGTGTTATATTCTTTACTTGGGATTAAACCTATACACACTTGAAAAGGTCAAACAACAATGCCCCTTGTGATTCTCCATGGTCAGATACTAGCACCTATACATAACAAGAGAATTCAGCTGTTGTTTGTGAACACACGTCTTGTCATATAAGGGGTTCTGAAAAAACACACACTGAGCGAAGGTCCTAAAGTAAGAGTGGTGCAGCAGCTGCAATGTAGAACATCTACCTATGCATGATAAGGTACGGGGTCCGCCACTAGTCCCAGAGATCTTCTATCTATAATCCTTTAGCTTCAGTAGAAAAGGGGGGCGGGTTTAGGCTAATCTGTCTTATAACATGACAGGGGTTTTTATGATATATGGTCTGACAACCATGCTAATGATATTTTTGGTATTCATTTGTTTTCTAAATGTGGCACAAATACTGCATCTTAGAACACAGTAGTTTAAATAAATATTATAAACTTCCTTTGGTCTCTTGTTTATCTTATTGTGGACAAGTACAAGCGAGAAAGTGTGTTTCTTGTTACCACGGTCACTGAGAGTGTTGAGAGTGTTGTGTTCTGGGGTGCTAACTCAATTGTTTCTCTGGAAAGGCTAGGAGGGCAAGTGAGTGCATTGTGGGTGCGAGAGTAATAGTTAGCTCAGCTAACTATAACTGCTGAATTTCTCAGGTTTTGTACGAGTGAAAGCTGACCCTAACTATAACATCCCTGTAAATTTATTTTTTCCAGTGAATTTCAAAGTTTTTTAAATGATAATTCCTAACTATAACGTCCCTGTGAACTCTGTTTTTTTCAGTGAATTTCTAAGGTTTTTTAACTAGTCATCGCATTTGCAGAATGGTGGAAAAACGGGGGCTGGGCCTCCGACCAGTTCTCAGAAATCCCGCTGTGTAGGACTTACAGGAGGCTCCAGGAGGGCTTCTTGGCCCCAAGGACCCTCAGGAATAAAGAGGACTTCATGCCTCTACCAGTAGTGCACCACAAGCAGTGTTTGCAGAGTGGTGGAGAAAGGGTGTGTGGCCTCCAAAGACCTCTTAGCAATCCTGCTGTGTGGGACTAACTGGGGATAAAAGGAGGGGTAGTTGGCCTCTAAGGATGTTCTCCACCACTCTGCAAACGCACCTCCTGGTGTGCTACCATAAGTTCCCTTGGCTGTAGAGGGTTATTGGGGCCTACTATCCCTCCTGTTACCTCCATCAAGTCCCACACAGTGGGTATGCTGAGAGGTTTTAGTTGGCCATGCCCCTTTCTCCACCTCTATGCAAATGCTCCTCCTGGTTCGCTACTAGTTGGGGATGAATTCCTCTTGACTCTTGAGGGTCCTTGGGGGCCAACTAGCCCTCCTGTTACCTCCAATACAACCCACACAGCTGGACTGCAGAGATGTCATCAGAGGCCACGCATCCTTTCTTCACCAGTCTGCAAACGTGCATCCTGGCGCACTGCTGCTTGGAGGATGAAGTCCACTTTAGTCCGGAGGCCATCAGGAGGCAAGTTGACATCATCTCCCCACCAGCAGTGTGCTGAGAGTCTCGTTTGCAAAGTGGTTGAGAAAGGGGGTGTGCCATCCGACCACCTCTCAGCAATCCCACTGTGTGGGGCTTACTGGAGGTAACAGGATGCCTTGTTGGCCCCTTAGGACCCTTAGCAGCAAAGGGGACTTCATCCCCAAAGCAGCAGTGTGCCAGAAGGTGCGTTTTGAGAGTGGTTTGGAAAAGGGGCAAGGATTCCGGGTGAGTTGCCGCTTTAAAAAAAAATGTAGAAAGGAGGGCCTCGTTGCCCCCCTTCAGTGGGCCATTTTCCACCCCAGGGACCTCTTTGCCAGGGGCGTGGCCTTTTTCAATTTTATTTATTTTTTAAAAGGGAGGGGGGCTGCATGGCTTCCACAGCCAGCATTGCTTTTACACATAGGGAGCTGCTTATGTGCTGCCCCCTGTGTGAAATAGCAAAGTGCTCCTCTTTGAGCAAGAACGAGCAAAATGTGCTTGCTCAAAGCGGAGCACACTGTTTGCTATGGTATGCCATGCCATAGCAAACTGCAATGTCCGGGGGGTGGGCACCCCAGGACATTGTTGGAGCCGGCCATGGGGGGGCATTCCCCAGGGCTATGTAGGGCTCCAAGAGTGTTCCCGTGCTGCCCCCTCCTTTGTTCAAGTTGCCCCGGGGAGGTGGTGTTCCCCTGGGTTGGGGGGCTGCAATGGACCCCTTAATGATTGCATTTGTGCTCCAGGGAGGTAGTGGTCCCCCATATTATTAGTCATTGAAGCCTCAGGGAGGTGGTGGTCCCCGCATTATTTTTTAATTTCATCTGTGACCCGGGGAGGTGGGTGTACCTGGGTCAGCGGGGGACCCACGAGGCTCCCCTTCATAGAATTATATGAATGCCCCAGTGAGGTGGTGGTCCCCAGGGCTTTGAACAGCCCAAAGAGGGGGGCTGTTCTGTTTCCCTTCCCACTTCAGTGAAGAGAGGAGGGCAAGACTCCGGGCCCTGGGGGATGGAGTCCCTGGGGTCGAAAGTGGCCTGGGGAGGGGGTCACATATACTCCTCCCCGTCTTATACATGCCAGTGTCATGTCACTGACCATGTCATGAGTGATGTGATATGTGAGGTCATAAGTAGTGCATTGTGGGGGCATAAGTTATAGTTAGCCCAGGTAACTATAACTGCTCAGTTTGAGTGAAATCTGAACCTAACTAGTCACTGTCACATTTTTTTTTTTCAGTGAATTTCTGTTTTTTCTATTTCCTAACTATAATGTCCCTGTAACCTTTGTTTTTTTAAGTGTATTTCAATGTTTTAAAAAAAATATTTCCTGTGACCTTTAGCCTTTGAGAGTGAGTGTTTGAGTGGCTTCATGAGTCTCTGTGTGGGTATGTGAGTGGGTTTGGGGGGGTGTGAGTGGCTGGATGGGTCTGTGACTGGGTGCATGAGTGTTTGAGGGGGTCTGTGAGTGAGTGCATGAGTCTCTGGCTGGGTCTGTAAGTGGGTATATGACTGTTTTTGAAGGTCTGTGAGTGGATGTATGAGTCGCTGAGTGAGTGTGTGAGTGCCTGAGTGGGTCTGTGAGCAGTTGTGTAAGTCTCTGAGTGGGTCTATGAGTGGGTGACTAAGTTTCTGAGTGAGTCTGCCAATGGGAACATGAGTGTCTGAGTGGGTCTTTGAGTGGGTGGATGAGTGTCTGAGTGGGTCTGTGAGAGCATGTATGAGTCTTTGAGTGGGTCTGTGAGTGGGTGCATAAGTGTCTGAGTAGATCTGTGAGTAGTTGTTTAAGTGTGTGAGTGAGTCTTTGGGTGGGCATGTGAATCTTTGAGTGAGTCTGTGAGTAGGTGCATGAGAGTGTGAATGGGTGTGTGAGCCTCTGAGTGGGTCTGTGAGTATGTGTGTGAGTCTCTCACTGTGTCTGTGAGTGGGTGCATCAGTGGGTCTGTGAGTGGGTGCGTGAGTTTATGAGTGGGTCTGTCAAAGGGTGTGTGGCAAAGAAAGTCGTAGGGTACACAGGAGCAGGTCCTCGTGTCAGCTCCCCCCATTGAAGGTCCTCCTGTCCAGCTTGCCTGCAGTCTTCAACCTCTGCTGCCTTACATTTTGTGCCACCTCTGCTCGTCTTATGATCATTATTCTACCTCTTCTCTGCTCGCTCCTGCCCTCTATGTTGCCTCTTTCTCCTCATTCTGCCCATTATTTTGCCTCTTTCTGCTCATTCCTGACCATTATTCTGCCTCTTGCTGCACATTTCTGACCTCTAATTTGCCTCTTGCTGTTCATTTCTCACCTCTATTTTGCCTCTTTCTGCTCATTCTACCTGTTATTTCACCTTTCTGCTCGCTCCTGACCTTCAGTTTGCTTCTTTCTGCTTCTTTCTGACCTCTATTTTGCCTCTTCCTGCTCGTTTCTTACCCTTATTCTGCCTCTTTCTGCTCCCTTCTCACCTTTATTCTGCCTCTTGTTGTTCGTTGTTGACCTTCATTTTGCCTCTTGCTGCTTGTGTCTGAGCTCTATTTTGCCTCTTTCTGCTCATTTGTGACCTTTTTTCTGCCTCTTTCTGCAAATTTTTCACCTTTATTCTGCCTCTTTCTGCTCCCTTCTGACCTTTATTCTGCCTCTTTCTGCTTATTTCTCACCTTTTTTCACCTATTCTACCCATTGCTGACTTTTATTTTGCCTATTTCTGCTCATTTCTCACCTTTATTTTGCCTCTTTCTGTTTGGTGCTGACCTTTATTCTGCCTCTTTATGCTTATTACTCCTATTAATTTAGCCTCTTCCTGCTCATTGCTTACATTTATTCTGAGTTTTTTCGCCTGTTTCTCACCTTTATTTTGCATTTTTTTGCTTGTTGATGACCTTTATTCTGCCTCTCTCTACTTGTCGCTGACCTTTATGTTGCCTCTTTCGGTTCGTTTCTCACCGTTGTCTTGCCTCTTTCTGCTCATTGCTGACCTTTATTCTGCCTCTTTCTGCTTGTTTTTCACCTTATGCTGCCACTTTTTACTTGTTTATCAACGTTATCTCACCTCTTCCTGCTCGTTGCTGAACTTTATTCTGTCTCTTTCTGCTTGTGTCTTCCCTTTATTTTGCCTCTTGCTGCTCTTTTCTTCTGGGACCGTGGGGGAAACCTCAAGGCCCCCGCAGTTCCATCCGGCTCCCCACCTCCTGCTGGAGCCGGCATTGCTCTTGCACACATGGTGCTACTGGAAATATAGCTCCCTGCATGCAAGAGCAATACTTTCATCTCTTTCCCTGCCCAGATGTCTGTGGGCATATAAAGTGATGGAACCTCCGCTTCCAGCAAGCAGGAGCTGTTTGAGAGCTCCCGCTTGCTGGAAGCGGAGTGTTTGCTTTTGCTTGGCAGGTGCTGTCAGCTCCACCCAAGCAAAAGCAAACATCTATTTCCTACATAGCAGGATCCGGCCCAGGACGATGCAAGTCCCAAGGCTCATATAGGGCTTGAGGAGGGGGCTGCATGGCCCCTCTAATTTGATGTGCATGGGTGAACCGTTGGGAGGTGGTTGTCACCAGGGCTCTATATGGCTCCCTTCCCACTTTAAAATGTTATTTTGGCCCTGGGGAGTGGGGGGCCATGTGGACCCCCACAATATTGTTGAATTAGCCCTGGGCAGGGTGTGATCCCCGGGGTTTGCAACAACCCAGGAGGGGGTTCCGTGCAGCCCGCCTCCTCTAATTAAATAAATCCCTGGGGAGATGGTGGTCCCTGGTTCTAATTTTAGCCCATGAAAGTGGGTTCCGCGGGCCCCCCTCCATTGATTAAAATAAAGTCTTGGGAGATGATAGTCCCCGGGGCTCAAAAAGCCTCAGGACGGGGGCCCTGTGTGCCCCCTCCATTTTTGACCAAAATGACCCCGAGACTTGGCCGACCCTGGGGGCCTTTTCAAAACAAGTGCGGGAGCCCACACTTATTTTTTCTTTTCTTTGCTGCAAATTCATGAATTTTGTGAATCTGCATCCTTTTTTTAAAATGCTTTTTTGCCCTGCTGGAGTCCCGAAGTGGGACCCCAAGACCAAGGATTTGGGCTCAGGGTATTCCTACCCTACTCCCTTTTCTTTTTTCACATTTTTGGGGGGGACTCGGCTAAAGCCAAGTCCCAAGAAGGCTGTCAACACTTCCTGAAGAGTTGGCAGTCAATCAGAGCTCTGAAGTTTCCTGCACAAGCTCATTATTATTTGTGAATTAGCCATGATCTCAGATAACCAAATTTGGATTGCCTTACATTTCTCAAACATATTTGCACCAAATAAGTGAAAATATGATCTGCATAACCAAATCTACCTTGCTGCCAATGTTCGCGTAATCCCATTCAGCTCCTATGGGAATTAACATGGGAAACACACTTTTTTTGACCCTCCTTTTTCTTGGCCCCCGCTTGACAGTTCACCCTGAAAATTAAAATTTAAAGTATGAAAAATTGTGCCAACCATTTGTGGACGTTTCCAGTTCAAAAATCAAAATATCTTTGAAAGATCATCAAATAAAATGTTCACACTTTTAATAATTCCAAATTGAGCCCAGTATTGTATCCATTGGATATGGCAACAGGAGAAAATTCAGATTTCTGCATTAAAATGTGGGATTTTGAGCAGTTTCTGAAGTGAGTTTTCCTCTTATTAAGAATAATAAGAGTCCTATAATATATACATTTGAGAGATTTCCCTAGTTAAACAAACCTAGTTACTTTAATTATATCAATGTCTTTGAAGATAAGTGATTATTAGAAATAGGGGGGCATATTTACAATGATGTGGCGGAGTGAGGCGATAGCCGTCATGGCTTAACGCCTCACTCCACCACTTCAGAAATGCAAGGCTGCACCATATTTACAAGGATATGGTGCAGCCTTGCGTTTTCCCTTGCGCTGGTGCTACACTTAGCAGAGTAGTGCCAACGCAGGCACCCTTGCACCATAGTGCAATGGTGTCTGCGTGCAGGGAAGGATTGTTTATGTGTAGGAAGGTGTCCCTTCCTGCACATAAACAATCCTTAAATGCCCTTTTGTCACTTCTATGTGTGCTGCTTAATGGATTGTTTATGTGCAGGAAGGGTAACCTTCCTACACATAAACAATCCAAGGTGTTTTGCTTTTGCTATGTGTGCTGCACAAGGCAGCACGCATAGAAAAAGCAAAAATGAGGAGAAATAAAGCATTTCTCCTCGTTTCGCCAACTTAAGACCAGGTTTTTCCTGGTCTTAATTTTGGCGCCGTCACCTATTTATGCAGCCTTTGTAAATAGGTGGCAGCGTTAAAAACAATGGGTGTTGCGGTGTAACGCCCACAGCAACACCTACAACCCACCCCTTTCACGCTACGCATAGCGTGAAAGGGGGCCTTATTTACAAGGCAGCGTTAGGCCACGTTAAGTGGCTTAACGCTACCTTGTAAATAAGGTGAGGCCCCTATCGCCACCACAATGTCACTGAAAGGGGCTTGTACAAACGCCCCAGGGTTTCTGGTTGGCTAGGGTATTCCCCTAAGCCAGGCAGAACCCACCACTCTAGTTAGGGTAAGGGAGTTACACACTGAAGATAACCCCTGCTCGCCCTCTTTGTAGCTTGCCAGAGCAGTCAGGCTTATCCCAGAGGCAATGTGTAAAGCGTTTGCGCCACACACTCATACAACAGCGACACACTAGGCACACCACAAAAGAGACTCCACACAAGGTTATATAAAACTATCCTTTGTATTATTCAAAAAAACAAATTAGATCATAATCACATATATTACTCTGCCACTAGGCACTTGTGATGACGTCACAGACATAACACAAATCACTTTGCCAATCGGGCAATTGTCATAACAACACAGTTAGTGCACTCTAGTAAATGCTCGTAGAAGGCCCACATTAGAAAATCACCATCCCTGAGTACATTTATACAGGACCTAAAAAATGTATTTGTTATCTTTTTCGTATAAGGCCTAAACACACCATACATTTAACCACCAGAGAATTTAGATGAGGCCATTTAGGGACCAAACGAATACATGTACCAACATCAGGGCCTGAAATGTCGTAGAACTTATGGCAGCGCTCCTGCACTGGCCTTAACGGTTCTACCATCCTCCACACTGGGATACCGGGCACAGCAGCATCTGAGCCCCTGTGACTGGGATTACGGTGCTCCCAGAGATGTTACCCCCAAAGGCAGACAGTTCCAACTCGTGGGTCTCATACTGGGCTCACCCCACAAGGACACCAGAGAAAATGTGCCCACCCCAATAGGAACACAGCAGAGGGGAGAGACACCCACAATATGGACCGTAATCCAGCGGGGGATCCGTAGGTGCCACTACTCTGAGAGGCAGTTGCCCGCAGGCCCGACTCACCCTGTGCTTTCCAGGTGCTGGCAGACTGGTCCCTACATCCAGGGACAGCTACTCCGGTAGCTGCGGCCGGAAGGGGTGGGCACAGCCTCCCTCACTGGACCTGCCTGCTGCCCGACATCAGCGGAACTCATCCGATCCTAGTCTTGGCTCTTCCTCCTTCCTTTGGCCCCCTCTGCAGGTTCTGCCTACGGCCCACAGCGCCCCGCTGCTTCGAGGGGAGCCGAACAGGGTTGTGGGGTCTGCCACGTGACCCCTGTTGCACGGGCCGTAACTGCCAGATGGCTGGGAAGGGTGGGCGGAGCTTCCCTTGCCAGGCTCCACCCACTATAGGAAGCGAGCGGGGATCCTTGGCTCTTTCTGGAGTTGGACCTCACTCGCTGTTACGGCATCTCCCTCCTCACTAGTAGCGCTGTACAATGTGAGGAGTCCTTCTCACAGGCTTTCACCTGGCGCAAAAGAGGTTAAAGGAAGAGCAGTCTCCAAACCCTGTACAGTGCTCCACACACGCTTCAAAACAACTCACTATGCGCTGTTTCAAAATTACGCAGGGCAGCCGCGAAGCCCTGGGAGATCACTGGGGGCCCGAGCAAAAAGCAGGCTCAGGCCAGCCCACAAAGGCAAAATCCAGGTGGCGGTTCCCTGCTAGCACAGCAATCGTCTGGGGCAGTGTACAGGACCAGCAGCATCTGGTTCCAAGTCCACAAAGTATCTTCTCTCCATCATGGGGTCACAGCCCCTGTACTTATAGTGCCAATGTCTTTGTTCTGGGGGCACTTCATACACTATTTTGAAATGCACAACACCCCCATTCATATTTTCAGTCCAGGCCCCAGACACACCACAGGGGGGTGGAGACAGTATTGTAGAAGGCAGGCACAGCCTTATTCAGGTGCAGGTGCAATTCCTGCAACCACTCCAAATGCAGACCAGGCCTATTTAGGAGTTTGGATGTGGCAACCACTTTACAAGCCAGTAAAGTAAACTGCGCGCGCAGGCCCTGCAGTGGCAGAGGACTGAGACAGGTTTGAAAGGCTACTTCGGCGGGTGGCGCAAGCAGCGCTGCAAGCCCACTAGTAGCATTTAATTTACAGGCCCTGGGTTCATGGGATACCACTGTACAAGGTAAATTAAGTATGCCAAACAGGTGTAGACCAATCTTACCAAGTTTACCAGAGAGAGCACATGCATGTTAGCACTGATCAGCAGTGGTAAAGTGCCCAGAGTCATAAAGCCACCCACAACAGGTCAGAAAAAATACAGGAGGAAAGCAAACAGTTCTGGGATGACCCTGCAAAAAGGGTCAAGTCCAAAAGTGATTATAATCATTGGAATTGCTGCTGAAGCCAGATACTATAACTGATGATCGGGGAGGATCAGCCACCACATTCCTTGGAAATTCTAAGTATTTTAATGGAGATTCACTTTTTTTGTTAGCCTAAACAAAGCTTGAAAAAATAGCATCAATTTTAACAAAAATGAATTAGCTAAAAAACAAGAAAAATATCATAAAAAATAAGAATAAATGCAGAAGAGACATTTTATTTAAAAGGATCCAACCAATTATTGCCATATTGTTGAGGATCAGCACATGATTATTGTTATAAATATAATTTGATTGAATAATCAGAAAAACAAACTGTCATTTATCTTTTAGGACTGGAATTATAACGAACATTCACTACTGGAGATAGAATTTCACTGGAAGCTGAAATACTAGCACTTCTGTTTTAGCAGTGCTAATTCAATATCGTATTAATTTAGAATATTGCTTAATGGCAGATAAAGCAGATCTAATATTACCTTGGAGTGTTGCTAGGTACAAGGCAATGTTACCTACATACAATTTGTAACTGGGAAACCTGGCAACAAAGAAGTGATTGAAGAAAGATACTGTATACAAAGTTCTATAAATAGGGCCAAATGAATGGGTACAATTGGGCATCCTTCACAAGTACCTTTTCATGCATTTAATTGACTAATGGCTCTATTGCTAATGCTGATTTCAGTAGAAGAAATGTTTTATAGAGAAGCTATCAACCCAGTGAACTGGGCAGAATATCCATATGCTGAAAGAACTAAAAACACAAACCCCAAGCTCACCAGGTCAAAATACTTCTGTTAGACCTGGCATCCTTGGAGTGTTATCCCCTGTCTTTTTTTGCTTTTGACCTCCTGTTTTTGACTGTGTACTTTATTTCATTTCTGATGGTTTTTAAGGCTCTGGGCACTTTACTACTGCTGTCCAGTGTTTAAGTGCAAGGGCTCTCTGTTTAAATGATATCTGTAATTGGTTATCCAAGATTGGCATATTTGGTTTACTGGCAGGTCCCTAGTAAAGTGAACTGTGTGTGCCTAGGGCCTGTAAATCAAATGCTACTAGTGGGCCTGCAGCACTGATTGTGCCACCCACATGAGTAGTCATGCAACCATGTTTCAGACCTGCCACTGCACTGTCTGTGTGGGCAATTTTAAACTGCCATGTCGACCTGGCAAGTGCACCCACTTGCCAGGCCCAAACCTACCCTTTTATTACATGTAAGGCACCCCTAAGGTAGGCCCAGGGTAGCCCCATGGGCAGGGTCCAGTGCATTTGAAAGGTAGGACATATGCTGGTGTGTTTTACATGTCCTGATAGTGAAATACTGGTTATTTCATTTTTCACTATTGCAAAGACTATATCTCCCATAGATTATTCTTGGAGATGCCTTGTATCCTCTTACAAGTGTAACTTCCAACTGGGAAGAGATAGAGATTTGGAGTTTGGGGTCCCTGAACTCACAATTTAAAAGTACATCTTTTAGTGAAGCTGGTTTTTAAATTGTGTGTTTGAAAATGCCACTTTTAGAAGGTGGTCATTTTCTTGCTTTACCCATCTGTGCCTGTATGTGGAATCCACGGCTGAGGGAGGGATATTTGTGCATTCACTCTAGACAGTCACACAAAGGGAGCTGAGGTGTGCCCTGCAGATATAAGCACTGGAGCTGTGACACCATAGCATCAGAACACTTCTGTACTCCTGTAAAGATCTCTCAGGGCCATCAAAGACTTCATCGGCAGGCCCTGAACTCCTCTGCTGGGAGTTGTGACTTGCCAAGTTGTGCCAATTCCAGTTCTGGGCCACTGGAGGAGGCTTGGCAGCTTAGAACCAAGAAAATCCACGCATCGACTCACAGCACCCGTTTTCCCAATGCAGCACCACTGTGAGGTTGAAAAATGAATGCATTGCTGGTATGCGGCTGAAGAAATCGATGCAGCGCCTGATGTGCAGCTGAAAAATCACTGCAGTTCGAGTCCGGAGCACCACATCACCAACATCTGTGATGCACTCTCTGACTCCAGCCCTGCTGTGCGGCTGAAGAAATTGATGCATCACGTGCTTCGCAGCTGTGAAATTGATGCAGCGCATCAGGCTATTTGATGCATCGTCCCTGGGCGCCAAGTTCTTCATCGACATTGCCCAGCAGTAAGGAACCGAAGCCGCATGTTCGCAAATCAACGGATCACCTCCCCTCACAGTTGGAAGCCGATGCATCACCTCCCCTCACAGTCAGGAACCAACGCATCACCTACCCTGTGCTGCAGTAAGGAACCAACTCATCACCTCCCCTAGCACTAAGCAACAGATGCATCCTCTCCCCTAAGAATAAGGAACCAACACATTGCTTTGCTTTTCTGGTGTCTCACCTCCCCTGCGCCTGTTTTCATCTTCGATTTTGACGCACTTTGGCACTTTGTGCTAAATGTGATGCATCCGTAGATTCCTATGGACTGAACTGAGTTAAACCTTTTAAAAAGTGATATCTTTACTTGTGTATGTTGGATTTTTGTCATTTTGGTCTCGTTTTATTCAGATACATATTGACTATTTTTCTAAACTGGTGTGAATTTGTAGTGTTTTGACTGTGCTACTGGGTGTTTGTACTAATGTTTTACACATTGCCTCTGAGATAAGCCTGACTGCTCGTGCCAAGCTACTAAGGGGGTGAGCAGGAGTGCTCTTAACTTTGTAACTCCTTTACTCTGACTAGAATAAGGGTCCCTACTTGGACAGGGTACAAACTTCTGCCAACTAGAGACCCCCATTTCTAACAACTTCTTAACATCCAACAAGGCTCCTGAAGCAGGAATGCTATTAATTTTAAAATATTCAGAGGCTCCAGTAAGAAAGCACATATTAGTTGCAATATTCCGTCCATGTAAAAATCTAAATCTATTTCGATCAATATATATTAAGTTGAGAGTGAACTTTAGGAACCGATTAGCAATTACTTAGCCCAGAAATATATAGTTGAAATTTAAGAATGTTATAGGGGAATAGGACCCAAACTCAAGAGTATTTTTACCAGGTTTGGCAAAACGTAGGATGGCAACTTTTCTGAAAGAAGGGGGGAGTACTCCTGCTGTGTATAAATGATTAATACAATGATTAATACGTATAGTGGGAGGGCCAGTTAACTCAGAGAGAAAAGTTGTACCCAGCTCAATAATAAAAACATGCTTCCCTGGAGCTTTGACGCTGGCCAGTTGGGATATTGCAGTTTTAACCTCATCTTCTGTTATTTGTTGAGAGAGTAAAGAACAATCCTCTAAGGGTATTTTTGAAAGATATAGATTAGATACAGAGGAGCTACACTCCGTTTTAACTTAGGATCTTTTTCCGTATGTTGACTTACAAAGTGTCAAAAGTAAAGGATACATTTGTTCTCAATTGTGAATGGTGATCTTTGAATGCACATTAGAGATGTTATTACTTTTTTCTTAGCTATCTCTCTGGCAGCCCATGCTACCATTTTGCTCATCTTCCCTCCTTATTCAGAGACATGTATCTTATATGACCATTCCTTTATTAGGGTCTTATGCATACAATGTGTTTTTTTAAGAATAGCTTGTGGATTCTAATTTGGCTAAAGTAGAGGGTGATCTAACTTATTTTAATTTGTTTTCAACTAAATTCAGCTAATGCTAAAGTTCTTACAGTCTATACATCTCTACTTTAGAAAAATATGTTTTTTGAGAAATGAGCAGTTCAAACATTGTCATTTTAACCTCACCCTACTCTATAGAAGTATCATCCATAGTATTATTCACTGACAAGCATTCCACAATCTCATTTTTCATATTTAAAACAAATGAAAGCTTGAGTGGCAAAGCATTGTGCATTTTCCATCTGTCATAGCAAGGAGAAATATCTTTGTTTCTCAGTGTTATTTCCACTTTGTATGGATGATAGTTTTTTGGGTTACCCTTTCTGCACAAAACCTATCCTCACCACAATGCAGACACCCTTGCATTATGGCACAAGGGTCCCTGCACTAGCACTAGGCAGCACCAGTGTGCCAGAACGTAGAGAGTGCAGAACTGTGCCATTTCTTTGAAGAATACTTTTGTTGTTCTGTATTGCAGCATTAGTGTTATAGTCTGACTAGAGCTGACTATACTTATGATAGCCATACAAGTTTTCATCAGCAAACTCAATTTTCTTTGTTTACAGCCATAATATCTTCTGAAGTACTCCTATATGATACTCAGTTGTTGGTGGCACATCAGAATTATGTGAAAACGCAGCACATTAATGCATCGTTTTCAGTTAAACCAACTCAGAAATATGTCAATTGACACAGCCTATACACTCTAATATAGCATCCTAGAGGCAAAGCATACTAGGTCAATAAAACATCCTCACATACTTTGGCCCAAGAAATAGTTATGTTGCAATATAGAGGTGTGTACCTGATTTCCAAGTTACTCCAGGCACAATTTAAGTAGATCTTCCAGCTAATTCAATAATGCATTCAATTTTCCAAGTAGCTCTCCTGAAACCAGTTACAATGAACTCCTAGCATCTGGCCAAGCATAGGCCTTTTCTTAGTCACATTGAGCCTGAATATGAGGCACGAGCAATTCCCACATCATATGGTGGGCACAGTATTATTGGATTGGCATGGAAGTTAATCAAACAATCATTCATGGTAACACAGTGCTTGAATATTCATGCCTTCTTTCACAAAAATCTGGTATTCAGGAATATGATGCTCACAGTTCTCCATTTCACTGGTGAGCTGACAGGTCACCATTTTGACAGGTAAGCTGACAGGTTGCCAAATATCTAGTGAGAGACTGCTGAGTATAACACACTGCCATCCATGTTGTGATATTTCTACTTGGACATAAAGCAACAGAGAGGCTGCCCAAATCTACAAATGAATAAGGATGCCAGAATGGCAGAATATTAAAAACCCTATAAAGGACAGATCCTGCTGCTATGTAGTGCTCCACAAGTAAGGTGCCTGGATATCCTGGTTTCTCTCTCTCTATTTCTTTGGTGCCCTGGGCTGACTTGGAACTGCTTCTGGCTGTGACATTGTTCTGATTTGTTAACTGTCTTTCTTTACTTAGTCCCCTTCAGATTTGCCTTCTCTTTCTGGCTTGGATATTTTGTCTGTTGGATTTGATATAGCTTGCCCATTATCCATTTGTTTTAAAAGTGGATTTTGATTGTGTTTGGACTGTGCTTTACACTTTTTATCTGCTAACAAGGATTCCTTGTTTCTTTTGACACTGCCATTCCTTGTCCGACTTACTTTCTAATTGTGAAAGGCTCTGCTTGCATCATCATGCTGCTATATTTGTGTGAGAATGAGACAGAATGTTGGTTCTGTCGGGTATACAATTGCTTTGTCCTTGTTCAATAAGAAACAATGGTGAAGAAAAGCAGATATTCAAACATTTGTGTGCAAGCAATTAAATGCAAAAAATTGGAGAAAAAACACAAAGAATAATGAATCAATCCAAAAAGATTTTTGTATTGAAGAAAAAGAATCACTTTTTATACTTTTGTACATGACACTAAGGGGCTGTCACAAGTAATAAACAAAACGGCGCAAGTGCTGAAGTGACGAAGTGCAACAAAGTGCTGGTTGTGAACCAGCGATATGCAGTGCAGTATTACTGGGTAAAATGGTAATTCAAATGTCATCCATCCCTGGATACATGAATCTCTGAACCGCTGGGGGGTTTCTTTTTGACTTGGAGCAGAGAGAATAGGGTCAGGATTTTTACTATCACGTCGACATTTCGACCCCAAAGATGTGCAGGATGCTGGTGGTCACTGGGGGTCTTCCTCAGGACGAAAGGCACACAAGGACAGCCCGGAGAAAGATTAATTGTGACTGGGACTGTCTTCAAGGTATGATCCACTGGGAGTCGGATTCATGAAGAAATTGAATCATGTGGGGTCCTGGTGTTGTTGATTCGGAAGCCAAGACGGGTTTGTTTTCGATTGTGCAGAGTCACATCGAAGGGCGACACGGGGGAAAGCTCTACCGTCACTGCTCGGAATTGAATTCTGAGGGGCACTGGGTTACCCCATTATACTAGATGCTATATTTGTGTGGTTCCTCCTTCTATTTTCATTATTTTGTAAATTCAGTGACTGTGACCAGAGCTGTATATGTGTGGGATCATATATTTAACATGGAGCAGTCAATGATTATTCTTCTTTTGTTGTTTTCACATGATTCGCTATTGGTTGGATTCTTAATAAGTCCTTTCATTTTCCGTCATAGATTAGTGTTCTACTAATTCAGGTATATGTTCCTTTTGTGATGGTTTTCACCATAAGATATGCCGCCTTTTCTTTTTCATCATTGTTGTACACTGTGTCCTAAATTCCCACTATTTTTATACGCTTCTGCACACAGAATCCACTTAACTCTTTTATCAGTCATTTAGAGTATGCTAGCCTTTGAGGCTCTGCTCTCAGCTACCTTTTGATTAGTTTAAATACTAAACACATACATACATACACACAAAGGATGTGCTAGACATGCTCTGTTTGGCAATCTTCTCCATGGAATAGTGATTGGAGTTGTTTTGTTTGGCTCTGTAATCTTGATGGTTTGATCATTTTCAGCATGTGGTGTGGTGGAGCTGTTGGAGGGAAGAACACACCATTTGCAGGGTTAGTTGCATGAAGCAAGACAGCAGATGATCACCAAACCTACAGGTATTGTTGCCCTGCAAGATTGTGGCTTTAAATTCATTGTTAGGTGTTGTCTGTTATAACTAGCTCTTACTTTTTTGATTTGCCTACAGTCTTGGAGAACAGGGAAGAGATGACGTATGGGCATTATTCTTTACTGGAGCCCTATGGGCTTCTCAATAGGTGAGTTAGAGTGCAGAAGGGCAGGACACTCAATACTTTCTTCTGCTTGTCCAAAATAATATTTTTCACTATGTCATAGATTTGGAATAGGTAGGGGCAGGAAAAATAGGATTAGGAAACTGGAGTCCAGGACCTCTGAGAGTTAGCCATGACAAGTCTGATTTTTTTATTTTTATTTTTTACATTTTGATTGAGTCGTTGAAACTCATTGTTTGCCCACCAGGGTAGACAGTTTCAAGACAGTGAAGAAGATTTATACACACAGCTTGCGTTTGCTAATGGTCTTAAAGGTTGTAATGGTGGTAATAAGAGCTATTCACCTTCACTTGCTCCAAAATCACCTGCCTGTGATGACAGTAGTGAACTTTGGTGCCCAGTGAAAGCCATGGGAATGGAGATTTGATAGAATTGATGTGAAAGGTAATGAAGAAATATGATCTTGTGTTTCAAATATGTCATACATTTCTTTTGAATTGAGATAACTTTGATAAATACTATTTGTTTAAGCTCCAAGATATTATAAATAAGGCAAGAATTTCACAATATACATTCACGTCTTTTTTTTTTTTTAAAGAATGGGAAATTAATCCACAAATCCTTTTTTTTTTTTTAAAAACACTGCATTTTGGAAAGTATGCCTGACTGCATTGCACCAAAAGCAAAAAATACCAAGATTCAGTAATCCAGTTGCCGGCGATGACATTCAAAAAGGAAAGTGAAGATGTGGGCAGCTGCTTCCATTTCTAAATAGCATTTATTGGTGGTAATGAAATGATGGCACAGAATACATTTCAAATATCAGGACAAGAAGTCCATGCAGTGTTGCAAAGAGGATACAGATTTCAACCCTGCTCTTCTACAATTATCCTGAGATTTTATTTTGCCCAACATTTCTAAATGAATGTGACGTTAATGGCAATGCATTGTGTCCCTAGCTAAATGATAGTCAAGAGCCACACCTTTTGTGATGAGAGTTAATGAATGCTCCCAGAACACTTAGGGGCAGATTTACAAGGCCCTTGCGCCACTTTTGCGTCACTTTTAACATGGGAAAAGTGATGCAAAAGTGGCGCAAGGGCCTTGTAAATCTGCCCCTTAGTTGTTCATTTGTAAATGAGCAAGTTGGATATACTTGTGGAATTTAGTAACCTTCAATATGATTTGGCAGAGGAGGAAGGATACCATGAATTTGTTAGGCCAATTTCTCCACCATGGTAGGTATAAAGGTAAAGTTAGCTTTTTAAACCCACTTGGTTTAAGCTTTCATTTATTGTGTTAAATGCAATAAGAGAGAAATTGTTGCACACCATTCACTTGACAGTAGACATGTAGAGTGGTAGGTGGAGGACAAGCTAAATGTGCTTCAGAGCACCTTTGGCTAGTACGCTTTAACTCATGGCATACACCACTACCACTGCAATGTAGAGCATTTGTCAAATATAACCATTGCTAAGTTCTGCATGAAACATCACACAAAGCTGTGAACACCCTACTGGAAATAAATTCCAAAGTTTAGAAGCACTTGCAAAAAATGATTATTGTATGTACTTATAGTGGCCTCTGTACCCTGCTATGTGCATATCATTGTATGCACTTTTATCAGCTGTGACAATGCTTTTTCTATAAGTTGGATAATGCTACATGTGCCAGAGGCTTTGATGCATGTTAACATAGTTGTGGTTATACACTTAAAAGATCTGTGTGTCTTATTTAGCAAACATAGATGTGCTACACCTAACGCAACATGTTAGCATGAGTTTCTTAGCTTCAATGAGAATTTGTTTGGCCTAAATTCCAAAGTATGCTTGGTAACTAGAAATCTGCTTAAGATTGACCATGTACTAGTTCTGTGCCTGCAGAGCCAGAATGATATCACATTGTAATTTCCATATGCTTCCTAATAAACTGTTAGAAACACTGTCTTGTGTCTGCTGTAACCTATGTAGAATGCTACAGCTCAGAAATCATCATTGGAAAGATAATAGTTAAGTGCCACTTCTGGCATTGCAAGAGGGTTATGTAGCTAAAAAGCACCTTCAGAAAGAAGTGGAGCTGAAAATGATTCTTGCTCTAGTTTTGTTTCTATGAGAGATGACATAATCGGAACTAAGCCACCAAAACCCAATTTAGAACCTAAATCTGTAAATGAAGGGAAATTTACAAAAGGCCTCATTATTACTAAAGAGATAAATATCACAGGAGTTATAACATGAGGGATAGGAAATATATGAGTCAGTAGTGAGACTCTCACTTGCTTCAGGATAGTGAGGATTGGGCATCTGATCCTCACAAAAGTGCCCACTCTTTTGGAGTACTTGAAAAGGAAACACATTTATCAGCAAGGGAGAGGGGCAGACTAGGAACAGGACAAAGGCAGCATTTCCAAAAGATTCTGCTACAAGGAGATAGGATACCTCGTAGAAATGGTGTGCAATCCAATTTTATTCATTGCATAACACTTCTTTTTACATGTTGTTGATTATTCATCTAGGCTTCATTCAAAGACACCTGCACAATTTTCCAAACCAGCAAGTTTTTATAAATGTCTGTCTGTAAATTCATCTATCTCTAAACTATTTGAACGCAAGAAGATAGAGCTCAAGAGCCATGGAAATAAAGCCTATAGAATCAAACAGAGGCTCACTTGTTATAGCACATATGTGGCATGATTGGTACCCTGCCCTTGCATTTTTAAGCAAAACCATAACACTGTTGAATACAAGTAAAACAGCAAGAACACTATTGTAACATTCACAAAGTTGACAGATAATTCCCCATTAATGAACATGTCAACAGATAACACACCGGTCTGGTGGCTTAGAGGACTAATGCATACACTGTAGGGGCCATTGCTTGAACTCATGGTCACTGATTCAAATCCGGGTGGGTCCACTTAGCCTTTTTCTTCTTCTGAGGTCGTTAAAATGTGTACCATTGAGTTGGGTAACAATTAACATCTGTTATTCAGCACCAAGATATCCTTCTGGGTGAATGTGCACATTACAAACACACGTTATGTTAACATGAACACCGTAGAGCCTTCATCTTCTCCAAGAAAGGAGAGGAATTTCTGTACTAACCATCATACAGAGGGAGAGAGTCTTGATTATGGAACACAGTACAACACAGCCTTAACAAGGAGGTAGAAATAGATTATTGGCTATAGGCGCTTTCTTTCTACTTCCTTCTCCCCTCTGTGTAACTTTCTTCTCTCTTAGTTAAATAGAAATTGTTGCATCCTCTCATTTTCAGAGTAGTCTGCCAGATTCAATGTGTTACCAGTTGCCGTTTGACTATAGAGACCTATGACAAACCACAGCAAGTAAATATGTTACAAGCAATAAACTAACTAAATAAATTGGTATGAGGTGGTTTTCTTATCATGCTCTTTCTAGTATAATGGTATACATGGCTCCTCATATGGCACCTTACACACTTCTGTTAAAATTGTCAGTCTGACCATATATCTGAAATCTGACAATATCAACTAGAACACTTGTATCACTTTTTTTTCCTTTATATAAACAAAATACTGTTTTATACTCTGTCAATTCTCATATATTTACCATGATTTCCCTCTGTAGTACCATAGTAGACCATATACACTTTCTGCTGTATATAGTGGTATACGCCATAGTCAAGGAACAAATTATAAATCCTGACTCAATCAGTACTAGGATCCAATAAAAAAGTGAATACCATTGTATATGACTGGGACAAGGGGGAAGCCAGTAGGAGAAAAGTACCATTGACTATTTAAACTACTGTCATATGGGCAATATTGGGGTAGAGTCCAAACACTTATCCTCTTAGTAGCGGGCAGACAGGGAACAATCAACTATATTGATTTTGCTGGACCTGTCTGCCGCATTCGATACGGTCAATCATAAGATTCTACTGACGAGACTTGGAGAAATTGGGGTAGATGGTTTGGCACTGAACTGGTTTCAATCTTACCTATCTATCAGACGACAAGCAGTGGCCCTCCCCCATATCAGTCAGACTTTGTCAACATTGAACATGGTGTCCCTCAGGGATCTGCGATTAGCCCAATATTATTTAATATCTATATGAATCCACTGATTGCTGTAATTAAGTCTCATCATGTCAATTTGGTGAACTATGCAGACGACACTCAACTTATCCTGTCACTGGAGGGCAACGAATCTACAGCTCTGGAAAATTTCCATGCATGTATGCAGGATACGGCACTTTGGCTGAAAAGCATTTCATTGGCGACAAAACAGAGATCCTATGCTGTGTGGCTGGGAAAGTCCCATCTCCACTCCCGGCTAATTTCTGGCCTATCCCTACGGATACCCCATTGATACCCTCTGAGACTGTGCGTAATTTGGGAGTGACCTTTGACGACAAGCTGAGTTTGGAAACTCAAGTGAACAAAGTAGCCGGGAGTAGCTTCTCCCTTATCAGAGTGCTTCGAAACATTTTGCCACTATTACCAACTCAAACCAGAGCACTGATAGTAAGAAGTATTATCTTAAGTCGGCTTGATTACTGCAATGCCTTATTGTTGGAGTCCCCAAGGTATTTGATCGGGAGACTTCAGAGGATCCAGACAAAAGTGGCTAAATTAGCCTTAATGAGACCACGACGATCTTCAGCCTCTCAGGCCCTTTCAGAGCTTCATTGGCTTCCAGTATCACAAAGGATACAATTTAAGTCACTCTGTATTGTTTTTAAAGCTCTACATGGCTTTGGACCTATATCGTTGCAGAACAAATTTGAGTGGTATGTCCCTAGCCATAATCTTCGATCATCCTCAGCTAAACTGGTGAAAGTGCCTAGGTTTAGAAGATTTAAATTGGGAGGAAGGGCTTTCAGCACCGCAGCGGCACAGCTCTGGAACAAACTCCCATTTGAACTTAGACAGATGGAGAACCTGATGCAGTTCAGGAAAAAAATAAAGACCTGGCTTTTTCCCAGAGTATAATTTTTAGCCTTCTCTCCTCTGATTATCCCTGCCTTCGGCAAGGTATGCGTATTTGAACGGGACCCGGAGTAAGGGTAGGACGAAGGCTAGTTGCTTGTCTACGCCTATTACCGGAGCAACGACGTGCTCTGGCTACTCCCGTCAACTCTAGACGTTGTGACTAGGGGTCTACAGTACTCTTCAGTACACGTCTTTAAGGACAATTCTACCGGTCTTGGTAATTTATGTTAATATACCGAATACCAGACGGTAGTGCACCTTATTATTTTTCTTTTGCTTATCGGTCCTGACGAAGTGCCAATTGACCCATTAGGGGCGAATCGGGCACGAAACATGTTGACCACTCGTATTTAGTTTGCCCTTGACGAACACTATTTCCACCTGGGTACACACATAGTTTTTAATTAGGCTAGAGCTACCTAGTTTATTAAAATTTGATTTAATAGGACTGCTCCACACCTATTTTAATTATTTTATCACTTTGTGCACTACCTATCCTTCATACCCGCACGCACCCTACGGCTTCTTCTTTAAAAGATCCCCGGCAAAGAGCCCCGGTTTCGGGAGCCCGTCCAGGCATTGCAGCGCCGGCCTGACGAGGGGCAAACGCCCGATGATGAAGCATGACACCTCCAGGGGTGTGTGAGGGCAACAAGAAGAAAGACCTGTCCTTCCCATTCGTCCAGATAGGAACTGCACACCCTCTTCAGATACTTATGCGTATTTCAGCGCCAGGATACCCGTAGGGTGGCAGTGCGCTTTACAAGTCTTGCTTACATTACATTACATTACATTACAGTATACATACATAATTACTGGCAGCAGTAGATTCCTTTAATTTCTCACTTTTGGTTTGGACATAGGGCCCGATTCACAGAACTAACTTACTACAAAATCCTAAACTTACTACCATTTTGGTATTCACAGAATGAACTTACTCATTTTGGTATTCATAGAATAAACTTACTCATTTTGGTATTCACAGAAGACACTTACACATTTTGTGTAACTTACACATTTTGTGTAACTTACACATTTTGTGTAACTTACTCATTTTGTGTAACTTACTCATTTTCTGTAACTTACACATTTTGTGTAACTTACACATTTTGTGTAACTTACACATTTTGGTATTCACAGAAGGCACTTACTGATTGATGAGTAAGTGCCTTCTGTGAATACCAAAATGAGTAAGTTAATTCTGTGAATACCAACATTGTTGTAAGTTCATTCTGTGAATACCCAAATGTGTAAATTCATTCTGTGAATACCAAAATTGTTGTAAGTTCATTCTGTGAATACCCAAATGTGTAAGTTCATTCTGTGAATACCCAAATGTGTAAGTTCATTCTGTGAATACCAAAATTGTTGTAAGTTCATTCTGTGAATACCCAAATGTGTAAGTTCATTCTGTGAATACCAAAATGTGTAAGTTCATTCTGTGAATACCAAAATTGTTGTAAGTTTAGGATTTTGACGTAAGTTAGTTCTGTGAATCAGGCAGATAGTGTCTAGCCACCACCAGGAGGACATGTAAAAACTAAAAGTACATATCCAACGTTTTTTAAATGCAATGCACAGTGCCCTGTGGGCCTATCTTAAGGTTGACATATATAATAAAAAGTGAGTTTTAAGCCTGGCCAGGGATTTATTTTGCCAGGGCGAATTGACAGTTTAAAACTGCACATTGGCTGCAATGGCAGGCCTGAGACGTGTTGTAAGGGGCGTTTTAAGCAAGTGGCACAGTAAGTGCTGCAGGCCAACTAGTAGTATTTAATTTATCAGCCCTGGGTATAGGGTATACCAGTTTACTGAGGACTTATAAGTACATTAAAAATGCCAGTCAAGTGTAAACCAATTTTACCATGTCTTAAGAGTAAGCACAATTACTTTAGCATTGGTTAACAGTGTTGAGTGCACAGAGTCATAAGGCCATTAAAAACAAATTCCACAAAATATGAGGACAGAAGGCAAAATGTTTGGGGGAAGAGCACCCTAAGGTTGACAGGTCTAACAGTCACAATCTCATGCCTGGATATCTACCTTAGTCCAAGGATGCTGACAATATTTCAGATGTGGACACAGGATTACAATATTAAGACAGGGTGTACACCAGATGCATACAGTTGTACTAACATTTAACATCTCAAGTCATGCATCATGTATGCTGTATTAGGTTGAAATGAAACTGGGCTGGGGTTAAATTCACCCTGCTTGTTCTTTTTATCCCACTGACCTCACAATACACAACAATATCTGGTTTATTTATAGACATACAGACAGTTGCTGTAATTAATTAGGGACACTCTTAAACTAGAGTGGCCGACGCTGTGTGCTTTTGCAAATCCGATGGTGGCCTCAATGTGGCACCTACACAGAAAGATAAGTTGTGGATCTTTTCAGACAGGAGTTGAACTTTTATGGACAGTATTTCTATTGCCCAACACTGTTCACCTTCTGCTTACTATGCTTCAGCTGCCGTGCAGTGTTCAAAGAGACCAGCAAAGTGACTGAGGAATACATCTCTCATATCCAACTGCCCCATTTCTAATGATTTTGTGAATGCTGTGACAAGTAGTCTTCATCCGCTCCTGATTTCATTCAATGATATCCCCACTATTGCAGTGCCTAAATATATTCCCTTGTGCTTCTGCAAAGCCATGGAAAGTGATAAAAAGTGACACAATGTTTTGATAAAGTATTTACTTTCCAACAAAGAACCTCTCTGTATAGGAAAGTTGCCATTAAGGTATTACAGACAGTGTTTTGCTCTGCTTTGCACTACTTTGTGTCAAGGGGCAATCAATGGGTAGTACTCATACCTTAAAATGCCACCATGCAGGTTTTTGAAGGAAAGCCAGAACTACAAAAGTTGTCACACCTGGCCTTGTTGTTAAAAAATAACGCCTAAGGCAGGCCTAAGTTGGAAAAATGTTTCATTTCTTTAAACATTTCGGTCATGCATGTGTCCTTCTCTGTACTGTGCACAATTAATGCGTGAAATGTTAAAGCATTGGAATGGTCTAATCTTAGCATTTTGTACTGAAAGGGCAACCTTTCAATATAAAACATATATTATACATCACGCACACACCTTTGTGCTATGGTGCAAAAGTGTATATGTGACATTAGGCCATATATGTGTGTACCAGCGCAGGGGAAGATACCAGCAGCAGGCCATATTTACTAAAAATCACTATGCATTGCTCTCTGCCAATAGTGCAATGTTGCGCAGCAGTGTTGGTTGCTATGCTGTGTTGTGCTATTTTGTAATACATCTTACCTTTACTTTTAGCGGGTGTGTTCCCACAACCAGTAAAATGTATTATCCCGCTTGGTGGTAATTATTCACAAATATACAGAATTATCACTTTGATGGCTTGGAGTTTGCCCTACATTATTCATTATTCATGCATAGGTACTACTTTGTCCATGTGTATTACTCACCTATGCACGGATTCAGGTCTGTTAATACTTTATTGTTTATTTGCAGTACAGTTGACAATGTGTCTTTTACTTTTGGATTTCACTATTAGGCTGTAATGATATATTCTTTGTCATGAGATATACCGTTTACATACCTAAAACTGTACATTTTCTTCGTGTCAAAACCGCAAATACTCCCATGGCAAGGACAATTTTCTGCCGGCTTTGGTTGCCAAAATCGTGTAGAAATGTATTTTATTCCTATATCATATTCACAAGTAGTCATGGAAAAGTATTTTTTTAACAACAAATGTACACCCAGACTTAGAAGGTAACTATTTTCTTTTTGAATCGCGGGTATAAAATGTCTTAACATGCCAACTCCGGTTTAAATATATTTTAAAAGTAGTGCTGTGCGTGACTTAGACCTTGCACAGTCTATGAGCTTTAACACAGCGTTTCTTCCTTTAGGGCATTCCCAGTCCTTCAAACAACCTTTTCGAAGTTATGAGGGCGATCATTTCTTTTCTCAAATCTCCATTCTTTGCTGTTAAAAATGTTATATTTCCAGGGCTTTTTCATTTAAAAAAAGTCTGACTGACAGACAAAGGCCTTTGTAATGCATCATTAATGTTGGCCACTAGACTATAATAAAGTATTACAATATTTAATATTCTGAAAATTTCTATCAATGTCACTGCTCAAATGTCATTTTTTATCTGTGCCACAATTCATTGAAAACTTGATATTTCAAAAATGAAGTTATTCAAGAAGTAGCTTGGATCCTTCTAAGAATTCAGTACAGAGAAATACATCTTTTATAGACCGGTTACGAAGCAGCATTAATAATAATATTAACTGTGTACCACAGCAAAAAACTTGGGTGAATAGAAAAGTAATATAGACTAAATAATTAAATTATGTCCCAATTGGCGGAGATTGGAGATTCAGCAAACATGAACTTAGAAATAATTACTTGAGGCCATTTTTCACCATTTACGATTTTTGCGGATATGAGTTACATTTGTATCTGATCATTGAAGAATAGTAAATCTTTCTTGGGTAGATGCCAAATACAGAGGAGGAAGGTGGGTCAGAGGAAGTTTCTATTTTGTCAAAATAAGGCCCTGTTTAGGGCGGTAAGGTGGCGCATAAGTAATGAACAGGCATGAGATTTCTACAGGGCGCCTGTAGGTTTAAAAACAATGTAAAAAGCTTCCACTAAAAACATACGAACCATGTTTACCTGGCGTTTGACGTGTGAGGAGCAGACAAGTAAAGGTAGTCTGAGGGGCAGACGTCAGGCAAGATTAGCTTTTGTTATGTTACACCTTGTACCTGAGGTAGAAAGGCTTCCATGTTTAAATATATCTGAGGATTGAAAACCTGGGGGCAGATTTACAACTTCTGGCGCATCCCTGCAAATCAGCAGGGATGCGCCAGAATAGTTGCGACACGCAATTCTCTCCTTGCGCCACCACGGAAGCGCCGCATTTACAATGCGGCGCACCGTGGCGCAAGGAAAGGCCGATGCGTGTCACATCCTGTGGCGCAAGGGCGGCGCATTGCTGGAGTCGTGTCGCAAGCGCGACGCAACTCCAGCAATGCTCGTGGGCCGCCCATACCTAACGTGGTGCGCCACTCCTTACGCCTGCTTGAAGCAGGCGTAAGGATTCGTCGCAGCGGCGTCGGAAAAGTGACTCAGTGAAATCTTGTAGATTTCACTGCGTCACTTTTACGAGGCATTCCTTCGACGGAACGCCCACCCTGCGGAGGAACGCCCACATGAAACCTGACGCAGGTTTCATGTGGCGCAGGGCTTTACAACGTGACGCATCTCCCTAGATGCGTCACGTTGTAAATAATGCGCAACGTGGCGCATGGTTTACGTCGCCGCTGCGTCACAAAAGTAACGCAACGGCGGCGCAAAAGTGGCGCAACGGGCTTGTAAATCTGCCCCCTGATCTTTAGCTCCTCGTTGCAACTCGTCTACCCCATCATGTTACCCTTGTTCACACAGGCAATCTTGCTTGATCAAGATTAAAGTAGAGAAAAAAAAGCTTCCTGAAGACTGGCACTGCTTTACAAGAGATTGTCCATGGGATATTTAATGTAGGAAATATGAACTGTTTTGCTAAGGTCTTCAGCAGGCTTATCCGTTTCCAAGGCCTTCTTTGGAGTATTGAGTGTAGTTCTGTCTGCTGCTGGGCTCGAACTAATATTAGGCAACGGTTTGAACACCTTGGAAAATATATGGGAGTTATCAGTGGCATTTACATTTGAAAAACTGTTAATCGGATGCATTTTGGTCATAATTGTTTTCATAATTGAAAATACCACAATGTGTCGTGTTTATTTGAATTTTAATGCACGCCTTTTATTTTTAAATGTACAAAAGCTGAAAATGACTGTGTGACTTTGTAAATCTAGCCCTGTAAATTGCTTTCTGCAATTTTAAGAGCAGGCAGGGGAATTAAACATTGAGATGAGTTTTCCAAGGAATTTTATGAGCTACTGGATGTGTGCATATTTGCTCAGCAATCAGGGTTTATCTTCATTACCCGAGACTGTGAGGCCTATTCACAAACTGTAGTTTTTTAATACATGTAGTAATACCACAGAAGTACCACTAAGGTACATCAACATGCTATTCACTAATCTACATGCAGAGAAGCATGCTTCTGACTCTCCTTTTGTTTATGTCGGGAGATCACTGCTCTGACTGTGGGGACCTCAGCGCACATAGATATATGTTTTAGTAGTAAAGGTAGGGGGGGGGGCGAATAGCCAGAAAAAAATGAATACATAATACTAATGGGAACATGTTTTGGGAGGAGTAAGGAGGGGTTAGCAGAGGGGTAGGGAATGGTTTAGTGAGGCACATGCACCCACCCACAAAACAATAACACCGTTGCTATTCACAAACTATCTTTGATTAAGACATGGGCGATGTGCGTCTAAATAGATAAATAGATAAACTATCTGGCGGAAAAAGTGGATGTTGATGACATTTTTGTGAAAGGAGATTTCCCTAACCATCAGTATGCCAGATAGAGGCTCAATAAAAATATTGAAGAGTACTGTGGTGAGAATGGAACCTTGGCTGACCGCGAAAGGGAGATTGGTTGATTTGAAGTAAGAGTTGCAAAATTATTTGCACTGTGAACTCTTACTTAAACATGACGTGAACCATTTGGGGATAGATCCTTTGAATGCGCATTGTGTCTGTTAAAGGAGGGTCTCATGATCTGCAAAAATGTCACAAGAAAAAAGCGAAAGGTCAAGGCACTAGAAGCCTGCACCACTCAGTCTAGTGTGTAATAGTTAAAGCAAAAGCATAGTGCAATGAGCCGGGAGCGTGACCTTTCTGCGTCCCCACTAATTGGGAAAACCCAAAAACACAGAAACCAAGCTGGCTCAGCACTCAAATATTATAATCGTTTAAGGAAATTTTGTATCCAAGAGTTACAACAGCACAAAAAGGTCAACAATTGAACATTAACATGGCGCCTCCCAAATGAATCAAATTAGTCATCAGGTTGCTGGAAAGATATGCTTCCTTTATTCTTTTATTCTTTAGTTCATGATTCTTTTTAAAACCACAGCACAAAATTGATAGCCAGTACAACATACCTTTTGTATATTTAAGTATCCCACACAGACGCTTCACATCAAGTTTATTTGTGGCAAGAATAGTACTTATGCAAAGAGAATCTGAAAAAATATTTTCGAAAAAAAGAAGAACCAATTTTAATATAAAACAGACGTAAAGCACAACTACATTTATCTCCACGTGGAAATCCAATCAACAGTCACAATCCAGCGTACCTTAGTATATTCAAAAGAAGGCACATGAGTACTATATGTCAAAGGTACTGTGGAGTACATAGGAGTGTTTCCAAACAGGGAATCTGTAAGGAAGATTTAAAAAAATATTAAACTCTAAATATTTCTATGGAAAGTATCACAGCAAAAGAACGTTTTTCTGACTGAAATTCCAACGAAATATAATGTCAGGCACCTCGCAGCAACTATTACTCCAATAGGAGCAATTAAAGTAATTGTACCAACTGTGCCAACCAGACCACTATTTATTTATTTATATATTTATAGAGCGCGACATTCATCCCATAGGATATCACGGTGCTATGTAGTGGGAATTCGTCGTTGGGCTGCCAGTGGGAGTAGTGGATCTGTGTTAGGTCTTAGGGAACAGGTGAGTTTTAAGTTTTTTCCTAAACGCTAGCTAGTCAGCCGTAAGGCGTAAGTCTTGGGGTAGTTTGTTCCACTTCTTCGCTGCCAGATATGAGAATGAGTGTCCTCCTGCCCTAGCTTTCCTTATACGTTTTGGCCTGGCCTGCCCTTGGTGGAGTGATCGTAGGCACCTTGTAGGGACATAGAATTCGATTCTATTCTGTAAGATTCTGGGGCCACAGTGGTGCAATGCTTTGTGAGCATGACTGAGGAGCTTGAACTCTGCTCTTTGTCGCATAGGCAGCCAGTGAAGATGTTTCATGCACATCGATGCAGAGCTCAGTCTGTTTTTGTTACACACCAGTATGGCTGTGGCGTTTTGCAGCACCTGCAGGCGTGTAAAGAGGTACTCTGCCATGCCTACGAATAGGGCATTTCCATAGTCTAACTTGCTTATGAGCAGGGCCTGTGTGACTGTTCTTCTACAGTCCAGAGGAATCCAGGGAAAGAGTCTTCTCAGCAGTTTCAGAGTTGCAAAACCCCTTCCACACAGGGCCCGCACATGGTCCTTCATGGAAAGGGTATTGTCGATGAGAATGCCTAGATTGTTTGCACATTGTTTGGGTGCTGGGGCATCTCCCAGGGATTGTGGCCACCAAGTGGCATCCCAGATTAGGTTGGCTCCTCCGAAGAGCAGAATCTCTGATTTTCCTGCATTTAGTTTTAGGCAATGTTCTGACATCCATTGTGCCATCTCTGAAAGGCAATTGTTCAATTTTACTCTGGTGTCATCATGCCCTTCCCCCAGGGCTACCATCAGTTGTGTATCGTCTGCATAGGAGCGGATACTGAGACCCCATTTATTACTGATTTTCACCAAAGATGACACGTAAGCGTTAAACAGTGTAGAGCTCAGAGATGCTCCCTGCGGGACACCACAGCCGATGGAGCTAGGTTTGGATAGGAAGTGACCCAATTACACCGTTTGTGTTCTGTTACTCAGAAATGAACTGAGCCATTGTAGGGCTTTAGAATGGATTCCCTTTCCATGCAGGATTTCCAGCAATCGGTTGCGCAAGACCGTGTCGAACGCTGCCAACAGGTCCAACAGTATCAGGGCTACAGCTCCCCCCTGATCGGTCAGAGATCTGACGTTGTCTAGGATGGCCAGAAGCGTCGCCTCCGTGCTGTTAGTGGCCCTGAAGCCACTTTGAGGGGAATCAACTAGTTCATTAGACTCTAAGTAGTTGGATACTTGTCTGTTTATCAGCCTCTCCAATACCTTGGAGAGGTAAGGGAGTTGGGAAATCGGCCGATAGTTTTCAGGGTTATAGACATCAGTTCCTGCTTTTTTCAGCAAGAGGGTCACAACCGCCTGTTTCCAGGCTTCGGGGAATGCAGCAGTGCTGAGAGAATTGTTAAATAGCTTAGTGACATAGGGACATAATACTGCTTTAATCCGGGCAAAGATAAAGTGGGGTCAGGGGTCTAGGGGAGAACCTGATTTAACTTCCCCCATCGCTTTTAAGACCTCGTCCTGTGTAAGAGGGGAAAAAGTGCCCATGATAGATGAGCAAATAGTTAATATCTTATCATATAAGACATGGATATTATAATGTGTACAAAAATATAGCAATCTTGACCGATATGATCAATCTGTTCTAATGAAACATGTTGACATTGGTGGAACATACTTTCAAACACATGCGTTAAGAATATACGAAAAAATTGCACATGTCTGAGCCCTAACAAAATCGGAAAAAACGTGCGCCATCTTAAGCGTATTGTGCACACTATTTTATTCAAAATGTGGCAGCCATAACCAATATGTTAAAGCTAAGGTGGTTATGGTAATGAGACAACGCTATTAGAAAACAGCACTATCAACAACAAGTAAAGAGATATAAAAGTCCCGAGTTCAGGAATCCATGTTCGAGTTCAGGAATCCATGACGACATATAAAGAATTGCACGAGTGTTGCCCCATGTATTGTCTGGCAACAACAGGCGCCATCTTATGCGTTAGATTATCGCTTTTACTCATTCAAAAGGAATGGATTTAATACGCGCTATTATACAGACTCAAAAAAAATAGTTGTTTTGAATACACCAACAAAATAGTGGAGCATGTATATATTCTAATAGTACCTATAAACTATATAGGCAACTACACAATAGTGCCGATAAGTGCCAGTTAAAGTATAAGTATCGATAAGTGCAACCACACAATGACGGTCGCCATTTTAGAAAGTTCATCCTGTCGTGTTGCCCTTAAAAGTTGCACAAATTTATAAATGCTTTCAAAAGTGTGGACAACATATTTATGGTACTAGAACCCAAAATCCGTTTCAAAAGAGAGAATTTAACAAGAGGTTTTACACAAATCTGAACCGTGTAACAAAATGCTAAATAGGCACTGTTACTCTATAGAAACGTACCGATAAGGTGTGCCCCAAAGTCACGAACTGAAGTCCAGATTCAAAAAAGGTCAGACCCGAGCACCTTGATGAACCAGTATATATACTCAAAATTAACTGTGTACACCTGTGCGCTAGCGATGTGTAACCGACATCGACAAGGGAAATTGTAAAACTTCACAGTCAGATACGGTGGAAAAAGATCGGCCATTTTGTAATGTCTTTACAGACACCAAACGTAAGAGTAACAACGCATTACCAAACGATAATCGGGTAATGCATACGAACCAGCCAGTATCAGAATCGAATAACAGCTACCTTCGCTAAGTTATTTGCAAGAGGTAGTGGCACAATAAATAATGCACACTGCTATATAGAATCCAAGGCTTGAAAAGGTATAAGTGGCAGTACATACGCCTTTACTAATTACATTACAAAAAATGTTTTCCCATCTATCATAAACAGCAAAAACAATGTATGTATCATTAACCCAATCCTCCCACTATCATGAGATACATAAAACCTTTAGGAAAAGATGTCCCAAATATTCAAATCACATAAAGGTCAAATAATGATAACACAATACCAATGTCAATGAATGGAAGCAGTGCTATTAAAAAGCCACAGCAAACCTTATTTAGGAGGATGAAGCACCATAAACATTAATGCATTATTCCCGACATAATCCAGATGGTATAACACATACAAAAATTCATCATTGTCCCCTTTAGAAAGTGATGAAATTCATTTTTAATGTTGAGGCCAAACAACACAGTCCTCAAGCGACATATCCTTCTGGCTTCCACTTGTCTGAGATAGTTGGTCTTATCTCCGCCCCTCTGGTTCCCAGTTACATGGTCTATGGCATGAAAAGTGACTCTAGTGTTCTCAGGATGCATTGTGTGTATATGTGAGGCTATTGGATACCTCTCATCTTTGTTTCTAAAAGCCCGTACATGTACTTGTATACATGCTTTCAAACTGCGCACACTGCTGCTAATGTATGCTTTGTCACATGCACATTTTATGAGATACACTGTATATGTTGTATTGCAGTTTATATAGGAATTGATTTTGAATTCCTTAGAATTGTTATAGCGGAAACTACAAGTTTTATTCACACCTAGACTGCATATACAGCAGTTGCCACATATAAAAAAAAGCCACATGGTTTCTCTGGTAACCATGTTTTGACAGTGGGCCTATATTCTTTGACGAAACTGGGACATAGCATATTTTTTATAGTTCAGCCCTTTCTGTACACAACCTTGTTTTTTTTTTAGATAATGTCTGGAGGTAAGGCATTTGACGTTAGAAGATGCCAGTTCTTTCTAAGAATATTAAAGATGTGGCCACTGTAGATGTTATACTCTGTTATAAATGTCACATCAGTATGACCTGTGGCATTTTTATGTCGGTGCTTTATGGAAAGAGTTTGTTTCCTGTCCATTTGATAGATTTTTTTCTCAGCCTTTCGTAAACAGTCCTGCTCATAGCATCTTTCACTGAAGTTTCTCTTGATTTTTCAACATTCTTCTTGAAAATTATCTTCTTGGCTACAATTTCGACATGCCCTTACCATCTCGCCGAAAGGAATGGCAAAGATGGTGGACTTCGGATGACAACTTGTAGCGTGAAGGACACTATTGCAGGCCATGGACTTTCTAAAAATGTCACTCTGTATGGTATCTCCTGCTACATACAGTCTAAGATCTAAAAACTCAATCTCCTGTTTGGAACTATTGATGGTAAGCTTGACATTGAACTTGTTATTATTAAGGTATGTATAATATTGTTCAAGCTGTTCATTACTGCCCTTCCAAATTAAAAAGACATCATCAATATATCTTCCGAAAAAAAGAATGTTTTCAATCGACTTCTCTGCCCCTGAGCCCCAGGCATGCTCCATCTCATACAGCCCCATGAAAAGGTTCGCATAAGATGGAGCAACCCTGGAGCCCATTGCAGCCCTGTTTCTGCAGAAACCACTCTCCATTATACATGAAAGCATTCTGTGTCAAAATCAGCTCTGACATATGTAGCAGCATATGCGTGTGCTGTAAGTGCTTTGCATTTCGTTTGTATAAGTAATATCTTAATGCTCTCAGACCACAATCTCTCTGAATGCAGGTATAGAGACTTTCCACGTCCATGGCAACAAACGTAAAAATGTCTCCCTCCCATTTGAAGTCTTCAAGTTTGCAGAGTAAGTCCCTGCTGACTCTCAAATAAGAGGGTAGATTTTGTACAAAGGGCTGAAGGAAGGTATCAACATACTCTGCAATTCTTTCTGTGGGGCCCCCATTGCCAGATGTAATTGGCCTCCCTCGTGGGAAGGGGCCCCCCTTATGTATCTTTGGAAGAGCGTAAATGCAAGGATATCTGGAGTTCTGAGCCAAGAGATACCTATACTCTAAGTCAGTAATAAGGCAAGACTTATGCCAGTCGTTAGCTGTGCATTGATATTCCTTTCAATCATTGCAGTGGGATTGGATTTTAGTTTTTCATAGCAGGCGCTCTGGCTGAGCTGCCTGTCTATTTCAGCCAAATAGTTGCCACGATCCATTAAAACAATATTGCCCCCTTTATCTACTTTACGAACCACCAGGTTGACATCATCCTTAATGGATTGCAAAAAAATTCTATCTTGTTTAGTCAGATTAGAGGGATGTGCACATTTACTCTCAATTGCATGGTTGTCCTCCAACTTATATAGTTCTTGGGTTACTCTATGTGAAAATTCATCAATAATGGAATTCGTAATGTTAGGAGGGATACATTTTGACTTTTGGCATAAGCCACTGTCTATGGTTACATCCTCATATATATTGAGATCTCGTGCAAAGTCTATCAACCCACCCGAATCATCTTCATCATGTAGAGTGGTGATTGGATGAATAACATTTAGATCAGAGATTGTAAATTCTGAATCACAGGCAGTATTAGGTATAAGACATTGCACAGTTGGATGTTCTGCAAAATATTTCTTTAATTTAAGTTTGCGCACACATTTGAATAGATCTAAGTGTACATTTTCAAATAATGGTTTCTCAGTTAAGCAAAAGTTGAGACCCTTACATAGCACAGAGGTCTCATGTTCATTCAGTACTCTAGATGATAAATTTACTACACTCAGGGCATTAGTCATATCTGTATCATTACTACTGTCCACTTCGTGGTTCACAATCTTCACTATTTCTTGCCCTGTGGATTCTCCATTCTTGCTTTTGTTCCTGCCCTTGTGTTTTTGGCCACCCCTCCTTGTTCTTCGATGAGATTTTTCTTTTTGTTTCCCAAACGGTAGCGTTGCACTTCCCGTAAATAAACTGATGGGGGATTAGAAGTGATAGCTGTGCTTGGACACTCACCAGGGTCACTTTCTACTGAGGAAATGGAAGTACTACTTGAAGAAATACTGGACTCCCTAACCTCATTTGCCGCATTCGATATGGGTTTGGCTGAGATGTCATCGTATTTACGTGCAAACGTAAATATACGACCCTATCGTAATCACCTTGATCTCGTAATATTTTCTGCTGTTTCTTTTCTTTGAGGTATATCTGATAGTTTGCTAGTTCTTTCTTTAAAATCGCCTGATTTTTAGCAATGACATCAGTTAGATTGGTATCATTAATTTCCTTTTCTAGTTTTACTACTTCCTCTCTGATTTTTTTAACCTTCTGCTCCGAATTCCTGATGAGGATGTCCTTCATTTTATACGATGAGGCATATAATCCCTCCTCCCATTCTTCTAACAAATCTGGATCTAAGTCCTCATAGTTGGGAAAAATGAGGATACGTAGTCCTCGTGGGATTTTTCTGTTCTCTAGGTATTTCTTTATGGTAGCCCCGTCCCACCATTTGGCAAGTTCTTGCTTTTTTAGCCTCTCTAATTGAATACATTTGTTTTTTAAACCCTCATTCTTTGATTAATTAAGTATGGGGTTGTTTATAGTGTCACTTTTTGTAATATTAAAAGGATCTCCTATTAGCTCCTCCCTATTGTCATCAAAATCCATGACAAATGTAAGAAAAGGGACCAATGACTGAACTGTGCTAGGAAGCCCAGGATTAGACACAAGAAAAAAGCGAAAGGTCAAGGCACTAGAAGCCTGCACCAGTCAGTCTAGTGTGTAATAGGTAAAGCAAAAGCATGGTGCAATGAGCCGGGAGCGTGACCTTTCTACGTCCCCACTAATTGGGAAAACCCAAAAACACAGAAACCAAGCTGGCTCAGCACTCAAATATTATCATACGTAATCGTTTAAGGAAATTTTGTATCCAAGAGTTACAACAGCACAAAAAGGTCAACAATTGAACATTAACATGGCGCCTCCCAAATTAATCAAATTAGTCATCAGGTTGCTGGAAAGATATTCTTTTATTCTTTAGTTCATGATTCTGTTTAAAACCACAGCACAAAATTGATAGCCAGTACAACCTACCTTTTGTTTATTTAAGTATCCCACACAGACGCTTCACATCAAGTTTATTTGTGGCAAGAATAGTACTTATGCAAAGAGAATCTGAAAAAATATTTAAAAAAAAAAGAAGAACCAATTTTAATATAAAACAGACGTAAAGCACAACTACATTTATCTCCACGTGGAAATCCAATCAACAGTCACAATCCAGCGTACCTTAGTATATTCAAAAGAAGGCACACGTGTACTATATGTCAAAGGTACTGGGGAGTACATAGGAGTGTTTCCAAACAGGGAATCGGTAAGGAAGATTTAAAAAATATTAAACTCGAAATATTTCTTTGGAAAGTATCACAGCAAAAGAACGTTTTTCTGACTGAAATTCCAACGAAATATAATCTCAGGCACCTCGCAGCAACTATTTCTCCAATAGGAGCAATTAAAGTAATTGTACTAACTGTGCCAAGCAGACCACTATCTGAGCAAATAGTTAATATCTTATCATATAAGACATGGATATTGTAATGTGTACAAAAATATAGCAATCTTGACCGATATGATCAATCTGTTCTAATGAAACATGTTGACATTGGTATATCACACTTTCAAACACATGCGTTAAGAATATACGAAAAAATTGCACATGTCTGAGCCATAACAAAATCGGAAAAACGTGCGCCATCTTAAGCGTATTGTGCACACTATTTTATTCAAAATGTGGCAGCCATAACCAATATGTTAAAGCTAAGGTAGTCATGGTAATGAGACAACGCTATTAGAAAACAGCACTATCAACAACAAGTAAAGAGATATAAAAGTCCCGAGTTCAGGAATCCATGTTCGAGTTCAGGAATCCATGATGACATATAAAGAATTGCACGAGTGTTGCCCCATGTATTGTCTGGCAACAACAGGTGCCATCTTATGCGTTAGATTATTGCTTTTACTCATTCAAAAGGAATGGATTTAATACGTGCTATTATACAGACTCGAAAAAAATTGTTGTTTTGAATACACCAACAAAATAGTGGAGCATGTATATATTCTAATAGTACCTATAAACTATATAGGCAACTACACAATAGTGCCGATAAGTGCCAGTTAAAGTATAAGTATTGATAAGTGCAACCACACATTGACTGTCGCCATTTTAGAAAGTTCATCCTGTCGTGTTGCCCTTAAAAGTTGCACAAATTTATAAATGCTTTCTAAAGTGTGGACAACATATTTATAGTACTAGAAACCAAAATACGTTTCAAAAGAGAGAATTTAACAAGAGGTTTTACACGAATCTGAACCGCGTAACAAAATGCTAAATAGGCGCTGTTACTCTATAGAAACTTACCGATAAGGTGTGCCCTAAAGTCACAAACTGAAGTCCGGATTCAAAAAAGGTCAGACCCGAGCACCTTGATGAACCAGTATATATACTCAAAATTAACTGTGTACACCTGTGCGCTAGCGATGTGTAACCGACGTCGACAAGGGAAATTGTAAAATTTCACAGTCAGATACGGTGAAAAAAGATCAGCCATTTTGTAATGTCTTCTACAGACACCAAACGTAAGAGTAATGATGCAGCGTTTACCCAGAAAACTATCACCAACCCAGGGTCCGGGTCACTCCGGTGGAGCCCATAACACCGAAGTACACACACCCTGTCACACACACCCCCCAGACCCTTGCTAATAATCCTACAATGGGTTGCATGAATTATTTCCTATCACGGGATACCTTTAAGCACAGATTTTTACACCAACATTTGTTTTCATCACATAACTTTACTAACTAATCTATGCATCAATGTACCCCGCCAATTAGGTCGATGGACCAATTAGTTGAGCAAGTTGATGGTGATTGTCAAGACCAGCTTAACCTCACTACAACAATACATTGATTTGCATAATTAATTGACTCTAAAAGAATCACGAACACCTGAAATCATTTAAAAGATTTTATGTAATTAATTTGCATAAAGAAAATTATCATTTATTCTCTCACTATTAATTCTCACTGAGCATTGCCATTTATTCAGGAAATAAATCAAGAAACTGTTTAATAAAAGTCATGAAGAGAAAATGTAGGTTTGCATTCATTTCATTATTCTCAAAATGGTTAAAAATCAATCCTTGGTCATGTGACTGACAGAGGGTTCCAAAAATGAAAGATCAGTGAACCATAGTTAAAAACATTCATTTAATTCTAAAGATTTCCTACACTAAAACCTTCCTAACCAACACTAAACCCCAACTTTATTAGTAACCCTGGCCTCCTAGACGCATCTCTCACCCAGGCTAGTGTCCCGCAACGATCTCGAACCTACAGGGGTCATCAGTGGCATTCTGGCATGGTTTCAAACTCCCAGCATCTCTGCAAACAGCATCTCTGCAATCAGCCTTTCTCCAACCAGCTTCTCTGAAAAAACCCCAATTTTGGTCTGATATTTATACTGTGTTTGCTGGCTCTCTACCCTCAAATGTTTCAACTCTTGACGTTTCCCTTGCTCTGATTGGTCATGAAAATGCATTTCTCAGCTCCCAGGATGTCCGTTCATGACAATGTATTTCTCCGCACCCAGGATGTCCGTGAATAACTTTATCTTTGACAAGCTGATAGATACAAATTCATCTGTCCCACAGTTCATTAGCAGGCATTAAAATGTTCATTGTCAGGGATTCAACTGTTCATTGTCAGGGATTCAGCTGTTTCCACGTGGTCATTCTTTAGCAGGCATTCGACTTTTCTCTTTGGCAGGCATTCAGCTGTCCTCGTGCTATCATTCTGGCTCTCAGCCACTCGCCGGCATTCATACAAATGGCCTCGAACATAGTCAGCTGGAGTTGCAATGCTCAGTGGAGCACAAGGCATGCGCGAGGTTCCTCCAGCCAGATGATGCAAGCATTCTCTACTGCGCAGAACCGGGAAAAACGAAGCCATCTTGAAACTGGCCACCAGCCAAAACTACGATAAACACAAAGAAAATGTGAATACACAGAAAATAAGTGTTTTCTGTCCCCCTACCCACCAGTGCTAATATTGTATCCCCTAAAACTGTTACCTAGCGGAAAAGCATCACACTGCAAGCCATTAAAATAAAGCAAAAGCAGCATGAAATGCACAATGTACACTACAACATAGACATGCACTATTACACTACTTAAATGCGCAAAATAGATAAAAACATGCGTTTTACACCATTAATTAATATGTTAATCAAACCTGTTAATGCAGAGCATTTCCCACATGTAATGTGTGTGTTTGGTTAATACACAGCAATCAAAATTAATATATTACTTTGTTATGGGGGGTGATTGGTCTGAACGGGGTACACACAAAATCTTCTGTACTTCGCTCCATCAATTCCCCCCTTTGATGATTTCATCATCACCAAATCCCAAACCACCCATTCATCCCTCTAATTTTTATTTGATCAGACACTTCTTCTCAATAATTTTGTTAGCTCAGCAAATTTCTTTCTCATTTCCCTTGTTCTCGACAAAAATGTTATCTTTAGTTCTAAATCTAAAACTTACTTATCCTTGTGAAGTGCAGTTCTATCTACTTGTGCAACTATTTGTACATTGTTAACAGTACTATTGGAAAAATGGTACAACAGAAACACATCTTACACCCAAAGCAAACATTTTATATCTATTTTTAGGACTGTTCATATCTGCTATGGTATCTAAGTTATCCTATAAATAAAATCTACCAAATATGTACCGTATGTACAAAGTGTGTTTCCACACTTGAATGACTTTCTGTCCTTTGCCCCTTCTTTTATTTTAACTACTTGGAAATGGTTCATGAAAAATCGTCTTTGTCTTGTGTGCTAAAACCCAGAAGTGTTTTCTGTAACACTGTTAGGGTGGCCTCAAGTCGTTTTCTTTGTCCTGCTCACTGTCGTTGTCACTGTCCCTTTCCTTCCTAAAATCTACTTCTTCTATCTTTTGTAATACTACGTAAGTCCACTCAGGTGGTCTGTCCAATTTCTCCTGTTCTAACTTGTTTGTTATTTCAGAGATCTGGTCTTCAAGAGCTTTTGTTCCTTTTCTCACTATCTTATATTTGAGTCTCTTTACTCCGTTGGGCCACATGTGTGAATCATCCTTATCCATAAGTTCACAGTCTTTGTTCAGAATTTCCTGTTCTTGCCTCTGCTCTTGACTTTGTTCTTGTCCTAGTTCTGTAGTACTTTCTAAATCGTTGTCAGGTGAAAAATCGTTGAGTCTTACACCTTGCTGTACACTCGCAGAGTCTGTTGATCTAGTCTCACCAGTTTCACAGTCTGCTTCTCTTCTGTTAACAGCTTCTGGTTGCTCAGCACCTGATTCAGAACTTGTATCCGAAATCTGCAGTCTATTTCTCAGTGGCCTTTGTTGTTGATCAGGTACATATGCTTGTCTCATGGCTCGTCCCATTAGTATCTTGTAGGGATTTAAACATGTCCTTCTGTCATTCTCATCGTTATTATAACTAGGGGCAAAGCATCCGGCCATTTCAAGTCAGTGGAATCACACATTTCTACTAGTTTGATTTTCATTGTGCCATTCACCTGCTCACCAACTCCAGAAGCTTCTGGACAATAGGCACAATGCAGTTTCTTTTTAGTGCTCAGTTTTTCACAGCTCAGACTGATAACTTTGTTGTCAAACTGAGTTTCCCTATCTGTGTGTGCCTGTCCATGATACATGCGTGAAAAATGGACAAACATTCTATTGGGCATAACAGCTCTTTCATCTTGGTAGACCCAAACATCATCCTCTTCTTTTTGTGTGCAACATTCTTTTACCCACTTTTCCTTTTCCTCATCGCTTGCCTGATCCTGCAATTGCCTCACTTTTTTCCATGTTTCTACTGTGTTAGTAAGCATGAGATATTGGCAAAAAGTGTCTTCCTTCGCCCGTGCCTGATTCAAAGAACAATCCTGTTTTGTGCAATATTTTGCCAATTCATCTGCAAACAAATTCCCTCTGGTAATGTAGTCAGTTTCACATTTGTGAGCAGCAGGAAATGCTAATGATTCCTTATCAGCTATTCGTTTTTTCTTCTTTCTCCACCTGCTTCTCCATTTTTCAACATCCCTCCTTTTTCTCAGCAATATCAGTAATTCTTTAATTTTAGCTCTTCTTCCAGTAGTGTTTAAGTTTTCTATGCCTTTTTCTGTGAAATCTAATCTATATGGTTTCTGCAAATCCCTATATTTGGAGATATCCACTCCTGTTTTTGATCTGTTCATGCTTACTGTTTCCAAATTTAATTCCTCCATGTCTACCTTTAATTCTGCAATATCTATCTGTTGGCGTTCTGCATCTTTTCTATAGCCACTTCTTTCCCTTTCTCCCAACTCCTCACTTGTCAGACCCAAAGAGACTTCCTTTAATCTTTCTCTAGTTTTCATTTCCTGCAACCATCCAGTCGGTTTTTCAGCCAGTATCTGAGTTCCAACCGCGTAAGTCGGAGCTTTTGTCAGATCTGTCGGTGTATCCAATCGGGACACGCTAGGCTGTTTATTCCTGACACTTTCAGAGAATAACTCTCTTCTAGGATCTGGTCTTGCCTCATTTAACGGTATGGTCAGTGAATGTTCTTTCTCTACCTCACTTTTACAAACAGAAATTTCAGAATCTACATTCATCGGGACTGTTAAAGCTTCCATATTCATAGGCAGTTCTTTCAATCTTTCAGACAATTCTCGTGTCCTGACTGCTAACTCATTTTCTTCTTCTTCATGATTTGACCTATTTATCACTTGTGTTTCTTGCCAAATAATCGTACTACTCATTGGAAGGAGTTCTGGCTTCGTTACTGTACTACTAATTTGAACAGGTTCTTGTATATTTATTGCACTACTCCCTATGGGGACTGGAACATATTGGAAAACTTTTGTAGTTTCTGCTGGCGGTGCCTTTGGCACCACTGTCGCAAACTCCCCTTGATATGGAGGTAGTCTGTTCTCCAGCATGTCATCCAGCAACTCATCTTTAGTATCACTGTACCTACAGCCTGAAATTTGAACATGCTTCTTTTCCTCTTTCTTTTTACCTCCTGTAGATCCTCCTATACTCCTGACAGAAAACAAATCATTTGGTACATCCACCTGTTGCCATCTACATATTCTGTCCTCAATATTCTCATTCCGATATTTATCCAAACCAAAATCATAACCTATTCCTGATCTGTGTCATTCTTTCTCATTCACCTCATTTTCCCAATCCATTAAAGCTTCAAATTGCGTAGGTCTAAGTTTAGGCTCAAGTTTCCCCATTGTTTCTCTCAAATGCCGCAAAACCTTTATGTTAAAAGAACCTTCTGGAGGAAATGCAAGCGCACCATCACCTTTCGTATATCGCACCCAATTCTCTACAAACACGCAAGTGTGATAGCCATGCTTCATTAGCATGTGAAATACAGGCGTTCCCGGGGCAGGGAATAGTCTCCACTCCTGTTTTACTGCAGGCTTGTCTTTCACAAACAATCTTTTTACCTTTCCAAACAGCGAAAAATTCTTCTTCTCTTTACCAATATAATACATTTTTCGCTTAACTTTTTGTCTTTGCGTTCAGCTAGAAACGTCAGTGCAACACAAACTCTCTACCAATCAGCTTCATCTGCGCGGTTTCCTTTCCAACCAATACCACTGTGGAAACACACTTATAAGCAAATCAGAAAGCTCTACGTTACTTCCGCATCCACCTATCCCAGCGCGACTCTCACTAACGCACCAATCCGGGGCGTCTTCCTCACTCTGGTGATTCTCCAATCCCAGCACGTCTCACACTAATGCACCAATCAGTGAAAGCTTCGTCTTTCTACAGCTGACCAATCTCAGCGCGGTCTTTCTGACGTCAGCCTTTCCCACTACTCCTGCTCTTGCCGACCCCTCCTTTACAAAATTTTATCGGCAAACTTTTCTTACGTTTTTCTTTAATTAAAACCTGTTAGTAATCAACATAAAACATCTCCATTGCCTGTTTCGCTAAACCAAAGAGATAGCTTTGTCCATTTACACAAGAATTCTGTATTTCCAGTAGGCAGCGCTTACCTCTACCTTACCACAGAATTTTCCTGTTTCGCCGATAAAGTAGCACTTCCCTCTACCTTACCCTTCTTTCAAGCAAGCGGTAAACCCGTTTCTCTGGGGATAAAACACATGTGGAGACTATACTGCTCCTGAGAATTAAGGCCAGAGTTTCACAAGAAAACCGGTCACTATTTCACTTACACACCTTTTATGCGGAAAATGTCCCTATCATAACACAACCTGTGTTATCACCAATATGAACTCAGACAATGCACTATTCCATGTGACTTCTCTTGCCACACGTGTTCCACTTCCTACTTCCCGGAAGCGTGCAAACAATTGACAACATAAAACGCAACACAAACTCAACATAAAGTGTTAGACATAAACCTTTGAATATAGGGGTTTTATATACACTAAACTAGTCAAAATAACCATTACTAATCACCAAACTTGTCAATAATAACCATCATTCTGCTACCATTTAACTGATGCAGCGTTTACCCAGAAAACTATCACCAACCCAGGGTCCGGGTCACTCCGGTGGGGCCCATAACACTGAAGTACACACACCCTGTCACACACACCCCCCAGACCCTTGCTAATAATCCTACAATGGGTTGCATGAATTATTTCCTATCACGGGATACCTTTAAGCACAGATTTTTACACCAACATTTGTTTTCATCACATAATTTTACTAACTAATCTATGCATCAATGTACCCCGCCAATTAGGTCGATGGACCAATTAGTTGAGCAAGTTGATGGTGATTGTCAAGACCAGCTTAACCTCACTACAACAATACATTGATTTGCATAATTAATTGACTCTAAAAGAATCACGAACACCTGAAATCATTTAAAAGATTTTATGTAATTAATTTGCATAAAGAAAATGATCATTTATTCTCTCACTATTAATTCTCACTGAGCATTGCCATTTATTCAGGAAATAAATCAAGAAACTGTTTAATAAAAGTCATGAAGAGAAAATGTAGGTTTGCATTCATTTCATTATTCTCAAAATGGTTAAAAATCAATCCTTGGTCATGTGACTGACAGAGGGTTCCAAAAATGAAAGATCAGTGAACCATAGTTAAAAACATTCATTTAATTCTAAAGATTTCCTACACTAAAACCTTCCTAACCAACACTAAACCCCAACTTTCTTAGTAACCCTGGCCTCCTAGACGCATCTCTCACCCAGGCTAGTGTCCCACAACGATCTCGAACCTACAGGGGTCATCAGTGGCATTCTGGCATGGTTTCAAACTCCCAGCATCTCTGCAAACAGCATCTCTGCAATCAGCCTTTCTCCAACCAGCTTCTCTGAAAAACCCCAATTTTGGTCTGATATTTATACTGTGTTTGCTGGCTCTCTACCCTCAAATGTTTCAACTCTTGCCGTTTCCCTTGCTCTGATTGGTCATGAAAATGCATTTCTCAGCTCCCAGGATGTCCGTTCATGACAATGTATTTCTCCGCACCCAGGATGTCCGTGAATAACTTTATCTTTGACAAGCTGATAGATACAAATTCATCTGTCCCACAGTTCATTAGCAGGCATTAAAATGTTCATTGTCAGGGATTCAACTGTTCATTGTCAGGGATTCAGCTGTTTCCACGTGGTCATTCTTTAGCAGGCATTCGACTTTTCTCTTTGGCAGGCATTCAGCTGTCCTCGTGCTATCATTCTGGCTCTCAGCCACTCGCCGGCATTCATACAAATGGCCTCGAACATAGTCAGCTGTTGTTGCAATGTTCAGTGGAGCACAAGGCATGCGCGAGGTTCCTCCAGCCAGATGATGCAAGCATTCTCTACTGCGCAGAACCGGGAAAAACGAAGCCATCTTGAAACTGGCCACCAGCCAAAACTACGATAAACACAAAGAAAATGTGAATACACAGAAAATAAGTGTTTTCTGTCCCCCACCCACCAGTGCTAATATTTTATCCCCTAAAACTGTTACCTAGCGGAAAAGCATCACACTGCAAGCCATTAAAATAAAGCAAATGCAGCATGAAATGCACAATGTACACTACAACATAGACATGCACTATTACACTACTTAAATGCGCAAAATAGATAAAAACATGCGTTTTACACCATTAATTAATATGTTAATCAAACCTGTTAATGCAGAGCATTTCCCACATGTAATGTGTGTGTTTGGTTAATACACAGCAATCAAAATTAATACATTACTTTGTTATGGGGGGTGATTGGTCTGAACGGGGTACACACAAAATCTTCTGTACTTCGCTCCATCAGTAACAACGCATTACCAAATGATAATCGGGTAATGCATACGAACCAGCCAGTATCAGAACAGAATCGAATTACAGCTACCTTCGCTAAGTATTTGCTACAGGTGGTAGCACAATAAATCAATGCACACTGCTATATAGAATCCAAGGCTTGAAAAGGTATAAGTGGCAGTACATACGCCTTCACTAAATACATTACAAAAAATGGTTTCCCATCTATCATAAACAGCAAAAACAATGTATGTATCATTAACCCAATCCTCCCACTATCATGAGGTACATAAAACCTTTAGGAAAAGATGTCCCAAATATTCAAATCACATAAAGGTCAAATAATGATAACACAATACCAATGTCAATGAATGGAAGCAGTGCTTTTAAAAGCCACAGCAAACCTTATTTAGGAGGATGAAGCACCATAAACATTAATGCATTATTCCCGACATAATCCAGATGGTATAACACATACAAAAATTCATCATTGTCCCCTATAGAAAGTGATGAAATTCATTATTAATGTTGAGGCCAAACAACACAGTCCTCAAGCGACATATCCATCTGGCTTCCACTTGTCTGAGATAGTTGGTCTTATCTCCGCCCCTCTCGTTCCCAGTTACATGGTCTATGGAATGAAAAGTGACTCTAGTGTTCTCAGGATGCATTGTGTGTATATGTGAGGCTATTGGATACCTCTCGTCTTTGTTTTTAATAGCCCGTACATGTTCTTGTGTACGTGCTTTCAAACTGTGCACACTGCTGCCAATGTATGCTTTGTCACATGCACATTTTATGAGATACGCTGTATATGTTGTATTACAGTTTATATAGGAATTGATTTTGAATTCCTTAGAATTGTTACAGCGGAAACTAGAAGTTTTATTCACACCTAGACGGCATATACAGCAGTTGCCACATATAAAAAAGCCACACGGTTTCTCTGGTAACCATGTTTGTTTATCTGCAAAAATGTAATCAGACACAAGGTGAATCAGAAAAAAAGAGGTAGGAATTTCCTTTGTTAAAGCGGCCTAAGTTTTCATCAACAATTTTGAAGAGGGAGGTCTGGGTAGTGTCTACAGATCAAAAACCAGCTTGGAATTCACCTACAAAATGATTGTTAACGGTGTAATCAGCTAATTGGCTATTAATGTATCTTTCATTGATCTTAGTGAAGAAAGGGAGATGTGATGGTAATAAATCGCTGGATTTAGAGTTTGCTGGAGAGGGTACAATGTTGCAACAGTGATGGAGAACCCTCCTTGCCAAACCGAAGGTCTACCTGCCTCATTTAGAGACAGGCACACCTACATTAGGTCAAAAGTGGAGACTACTCTGTTTCTGTCGCTGACATAAGCCTCCGAAGTCCCGATGGAGTAAGGGTCATCAGAGGTTTGGCCATGTGTCCTCCCACCCAATTTAGAGTCTGTAAACACATGGCCAGTTTTCACTGTCCCCACTGTCAGGTTAAACCTGGCTGTAAGACGCAGTGAAAACTGCAAAATGACTGCCTCTTTATGGGAATAAAGTACCATGGCGAGGAGGGGCATTGTATTTTTATTTTTCAAAACAAAATCCACCCTGGAAAAAATCGAAAGTTTGCCGTGCAGCTCGGTCATGTTGATGGAGCTGTCATTCAAAATAACAATTTATTGACAGGGACTGCAGTGACTGCAGTTTTTGTGGTTATTTCCAATGCTCTAGATGTCCTCTGGGCCAGCGGATATCTGAAAATTTGGAAGGCAGGGACTCTGCCAGAATGAGAGCATGCTTTACTTTGTCTCCCTGATGGAGGAAATCCCAGCTGCCGAACTCTAATTCAGCCCAATAGTGTTTTAGCTGTCCAGGGCTCAGATTTTGCTTCTGGAGGAGATGTAAGACATGTACAAACTTTGGAGAGCCTGAGAGAGAGTCCTGACGGAGTGAGGTATTGCTTTGCAGCTATTTTACAGATTGGTCATCTGTGTTTTCTTTCGCTAGAAAGGAATTAGCGTTGGCTGCCACATTGGATAGCTTTGTGTTATATTTCTTTTGTTTTTCTGTGGTTATTGGAATGAAAGACAGTTCAAGATGCATAAAGGTTTTTTTAACTGCAAGTTTAACTTTTTCTATATCAAGAGGGACGTGTGTATAGTTTTTTCATTCCTGACTGTCTTGATCCTATTTGAGTTGTGATTACCTGTTGCTTTTGATTTTTTAAGGGGGGTGGGTGGGATAGTGTACTCTAAGGGGAAATTGGAATAGATGTTTGGGATCATGAGGTGCTCATTTTAACTTCTTGTTGGCCAAGGTTGCTTTAATACAACAGAGAGATCACTTGTATGAAATCCTGCTGTATGTTAATTGGAAGAATTGATTGGGAGTGTGTGGTTCGCTCCATCTTCTTTCAGAAATCCGGAGGGCTCTCCAAATCTTGTTAATGTAATTGTTGAACTCATTGTCAGTTTCCCTGGATTTCATGAGTTGGGTGGTGGCAGAGACAATCTTGCCTATGATACTTATTACTACATTGCTAATGTAGGGAAGGAAGGTCTTTTTGTGCCATTTGCTATAGCTTAATAGATAGAATCATGGATTTCAAAGCACTATTTCCAGTGGATTTAAATGTTCTAGGTATGAACATCTCAGTGCCTGGTTTGACTGAAAGTGACTGTGCTTCTCTGAGAATTTAAAAAAGTAAAAAAGTGGTCTGGCACGATAAATTTCTAATAATTTGTAAATGGAGTTTCCTTTAAAATATCAGGCTAAGTGTAGAATATATACTATAGGTAGAGAAGGTGTAGTGTTTTTAATAGAATGGTATTAAAGAAAGGATTTTCAAAAGGATCCTTTGAGGTTGAAATATCCATGGAAAATCTGTTGAGAAGAGGAGCAGAGTTGGTGAATCATATAGTCTTGAAAGTCTGTAATGAAAAAATCTTGCAATGTAATTGCTTTTAAACGATATTAATCCCCAAGAGTGTCAATGGTGTCTTGATATATTCTGTGGTAAACTATGGCAAAGAAGACAAACATTGGAAAAGATGCTGAGCCTGTTCTTCACACACTTCAAGATGACAATTCCCAGAACCCTTTCCCTCAAGATAGAAAGATGTATTGCAAACAAGCACAATATTTCAGTCCATTTCATTATTTCCCTTATTTACAATCATGGCAGAGGGGAATGAATCCCTACTAGTCAGAATCACTGTGTCTCCCAATGTAACTTACTCCATTTTCACATCTGTGGCCTTTGGCACTATAACTTAGCTTTTTTTGGAAGCCTTAGCCGACTCAATCAGCTCCAACATATGGGGAAATAATAACCTATACACCATTTGAAATCTCAATACTTTGTTCAACAGTTTGGGGAAAGCTACAGGTAGATATCTCATTGCTAAGGTTGATTATCTGTGCATGAACCAGCATGTCTCTGGGAATACACATATGTTTATATATACTCTCAAAGTCATCTTTGTGACTTTCTTACTGTTACTGTGGCCAATGTGTTTGAAGTGGCTACTGCGCCCATTTAATAGTCTTTTGCTGAGCACAGATTAGCTTCACTGCAAGAACAGATGCAATACCATGCATATGGGCTGAATAACATCTCCATTCAGTAAGGTAGTTGTAAAAAGCATGCATGCATGAATATAAAACCATAAGCAAGTAGCATCTGATTATTAAGAATGTGATGTTATCAACTCTATTCCTATCCTCTGGAACACTTAGCGAAAATGTTGAAGAAGCAGACAAAGAATATAAATCCTGGATTGGGTCTGCTAGTGATCTCCATGCTCCCCGATTCACACAAAGAGTAACCACCAGATTCAAACGTGCACAGTGGTACTTGTCCGAATTGAAAGAAGCCAAACTGGAACTATGTCGACTTGAGACAAAATGGCATACGTCGTATATTAAAGAGCAGAGAATAAACTAAAATTTAAAACAGGTCTACTAGTTTGTAAAGGAAAACTGACAAAAATTAAATCTGCATACTGTACTAAAAAAAATATTACTGCAAGAAACAAAGAAAAGGACATATTTTCTTTAGTCAAAGAACTCACCTCTTCTGAAACAAAATCCAATACAATCACGCCTAGTGAAGCCTTGAGTGATAAACTGAAGAACCTGTTCTTAGATGAGATCAGGCTTATTAACAAGAGCATTGATAATAATAATAAACCTAGCACAGCAGATGGTGGAGTCTCTAATCCCATCTCACTGGCTTCTTTTCAAGAAATCATTGAGGAAAGGAAGCCTTGGCTTATGCTGAAGGTCAAATCAGGATACCAGAGGGACCTTTACCCTCCAGCAGTCCTTAAATCACAATCTTTGGTAGTTAGTAATGGCTTTAGATTACTGTTAATTAAAGTCCTTGTTCAGCATACTGTTCCTGCCTCTTTTAAAAATGCAGTAGTTCTACCATTACTGAAAAAACAAGGTGAGGACCATGAAACCTTATAAACTACAGGACTGCTCCACTCCTCCGGTTCCCTCTAAACATTATAGAATCACATGTTGCAACAGTAATATTTTTGTTTCGGAAAATGATCAAAATTATGCCAAATACACTGGCGTAATTAAAATTTCACCCACGCCTAACAACAAAAGAAACATAGTGAAGTAGACAACTTAAAAATGTGACAAACAACTCAACCCAGAAGCCTCTTGCTACTCCTGCACCTCCTGACCCTTCTGGTCCTCCTCTTCTGAGTCCTCTTGGGAATTCTGTAGAAAAAAATAAATGCCTCTTACTAGTAATATCACTACCAACTGCAGTATTTGCACAAGGAAAAAACACCTAATGAATTTGAAATGATTCCCTCACTTTAAATGGTTTAGTTTTATTTTTGAAAAACAAAAAAGGCAATCATTCAATACAACAATTTAATAAATGGGAGATGACTGACAGTGGCTTGAGTGTTGCAAATTTTTTTCTACAAGTCACTGCCATTTGCGATATTAACCGTGCTTTTCTCAGCATCAGACCTAGTGAGGGGCATATTCTCAAGGATCTATCGCTGAGTTATCGGCACTTTATCGCAGCCAAAGTCACGATAAATTCATCACCCCATTCACAAGCTGGCGACAACAGCCCATAACACCAGTTTACCTGCGAAAGCAGTCACAAAAAATATCGCCACAGGTGACCCCGGCAACTAACGCTAATGATATGCAGAGTAGGCGTTCACGTGCAAAAATCCGCGGCAACACCACTCCACAACATTCTGAACGACCAGCCACATTGGCGATAAGATCACAAAACATGCAATAAGGCGCGTTAGCAGCAGGAAATTAACACCTGCTCTTACCTGGTGTAAAGTCAGACGACAACCGGCACCAGACAAGGGAGCACAGCCCATAGCCACACATGAAGAACAACAGATGCCCTGGAGCAACCGATCATGCAGCGCGGAGCCCCAATAGGCCAACAACACCCACCGCCACCACCCCAGGACCCTACCACCCCCAACCCCCCCCCCGGGCCCTACCCCGGGCACCCCCCCCTTTGGACAAAGATATTGCACATCAACTCCACGAAACTACGAACCAAACAAATCGCCAGAAGTCGCACAATCACAACACCTAACATACATGTGTGGTCAGAAAAAGGGTAATCATAAATCCATATCATAATATCCAAATAATACATTTATTACAGAATAAACCAAAAACAACAATTCTGAAGAGGCATGGCGGGTCTTCTCAGGACATTCTGTACGTCACAGCCTGCAAAACAGAAATCTGGATAAGAAGGTGTGCCATGCGCCCATCAAAGTACAGAGAGAGAGAGCGAAAGAGAGAGAGAGAGAGGGAGAGGGAGAGAGGGAGAGAGAAAGAGAGAGAGAGAGAGAGGGAGAGAGAAAGAGAGAGAGAGAGCGGGAAAGAGGGAGAGAGGGAGAGAGAAAGAGAGGGTGAGAGAGTGCCGACACTGCGGACCTAGGCCTCACTGCTCACCTGCTGCCACCGGTGTGTATCCAACCACGTGCCGGCATACACTGCAGTCCCCCAGGTCCCTTATCTGAAACAGTGTCCAGAGACATTAATGGCAGAGTCCATACAGTTGCACACGCCAACATCGGTTGCCCGCCCCTGCGCACACAGGCTGGTGCACCCCAGCCCCTCCCACCACCCAGCAGTGATTGCCCGCCCCTGCGCAACCAGGCCTCACTGCTCACCTTCCGCCACCGGCGTGTCTCCAAGAGGGCCCACCACGTTCCGGTGGGATCTCCAAGCCCGGGGCCCACGACCATGGCACCCTCCACATCATGAAGCCCCTCACCGCGGGCCACCAGGTCACACACCTGACTCTGGGTCTTGATTTCACAATGGCAGAGACCACATCAGTGCACACGGCATCATCGCAGGCTGCACACCTGCTCAGCGCTTGAGGTGCCACTAACTCTGTGAACCGCAAGGCAACGCCAAGTGGCGGGAGGCCCGCACTGCCCGCTGGCTCAGGCCTACACTGCGGTCCAGCAGGGCTCACACTGATCCTTGCCAGTCCGGACCGCCAGGACGGCGCATCATCGCAGGCTGAACACCCACACAGCACTTTGGGTGCCCCTATCTCACTGCACCGCAAGACACCATCCCGTGGCGGTGTGCCTGTGCCTGCCGCAGTGTATCCGGTGCCACCAAGTCTGTGCACCGCTAGCCATGGACCCTTAATGATTGAGTTCCGTGGTGCGGATGCCATCATGTCACCCCCGGCACTGGGCAATGTGAGGTGGCAGGGCCCTAGGCCCTCATGCATACATGAGAACTACACGGAGACACCCAGTTAGAGAGTGGAAATGGCGTCCAGCACCTGGACCAGGCCATTTTTATTGGCAGGGTCACATGTCCTGTGATGCCTGTGCTGGATGGGTGTGGTGTGGGTGTACACCAGCCGTGAGGGAGTGGCTGTGGCATGTTGACAACTAGACCTGTGAGCTGCAGATCCCTACAGTGAAGACCTGGGACATGTGGCGTTGTCGTCCTCCCCTGTGTGTGTAAGCGGAGTGGGCTGTCCTGGCGTATGCCAGTCCAGCTTAAGGTTGTGTACAATGACCCCGGAGCTCTGGGCGTGGTTCCGTCCAGGCCTGGACAAGGAAGTGACTAATGGATGTGTCTCTGTTGTAGTGTCGGCACCACCCGGACCACAATCGGCAATCTGTCACCCTGTGACAAAAGTCCCACAACATGAGCAACACTTACGTAAGGGGGAATCACTTACCCTACATTCATCCATACTTCCACACTTCAAAGATCATAGACATGACACATCTGTGTGAATATGAATGTTTATTGCACATTCAGTGTAGTGTTGCAGCTGGTGCAGAACAGGGCCATGCGACCCCACTTTACATTGTTGGCCCATGGAGGGCCAGCCAGAGTCCTTCAGGGAATGACAGGTACATCAGGAGAGGAGGAGTTCAGTCCGCAGTCTGATAGCTGTGTCATTGGTGACCAAATAGAATATGGCAGTCCATGTCGAGGTCCAAGGTGAGTGTCGCTGAGTGCATCGGGGGACGGTGGAAGGTGATGATGCAGAGGGCAGAACCAAGCAGAAACAGGCCACATGGCGGAGAAGAATGCTACTGCGTCCTTCTGACCACGAAGGCAGATTCATCCGCATCTTCGTCCTCTGCTGTTGCATGTGCCTCGCATGTGGGTGGTGGTGTTCTATCTCCAGCACTGTGTGGCAGTGACACCTCAGGGGCCGGAGGTGGAATGTCTGCCGCACTGTGTGGCACTGACACATCAGGGGCTGGAGATGTGGATGGGGTGGTAGCAGCAGCATGCATCAGCGCCAGGCCTTGTGTCAGCAATGCCATGAGGAGGGCCTTTAGGGCATTGAGGGACCCAGCTACCTCTCGCTGGTGTGCAGCCGTGGCAGCCGCTCTTTCCACCTGCGTCCGCTCCATGTTCTACATGATCCTCTGCATGTGTCCCAACTCCCAGGCGAGATCGCTAGACAGTCGTTCTTGTCGCAGAGTCAGGACTCTAGCGATGTCAGCCATGGTCCGTTGGAGAGCATGGAGCGGACTGTGGGTGTCCGTTAGGGACTGTGAGTGGTCCCTGATGGGACTCAGACACCCACGTATGGCATCTAGTTTGGCTGCCATGCGGTCGAACCCCACCTGCACCTGCTCAGCCAGCTTCTCCTGGCACCCCAACACACGGCGTTGGAAGGCCATGTTGTCGTGGGGTTCCTGGGAGGCAGCTGTGGTGGTGGGTGCTGCCTGCTGTGTGTTCTGTGCAGGGGGTGGGTTCTTCTCATGGCAGCGGGGCTGCCCTGATCCTGGAAGTGGGCTGCGGAAGCTGTCCACGAGCTGTTGGAGGGCGTCGGAGTCGAAGGTGTGGTGGTCCTCTTCATCATCAGAGTAGATAGGTTCGGACTGCTCCGCAGGAGGTGTTGGATTACCCCCTGCAATGTGAAGGTGAGATGCAGTTTCACATTGTGTTCACATGTATGTTTTATGCATTGTACATGTTTACATTCAGACTGCATGACAATGTACATTGTGACTGTTTGGGGGGAGCTGCCTATTTGATGCGGGACAGTGGACATTCCGACTACATCATGGATGTGTGTTTGTACTTGTACGTTGTCAACTAACATTTCCCTGCAATGCCAAATGTGGTTGGCCAGTTTCTACGCACATGCGACACCAGTTGTGTCCTCTGTTCTGTTGTGGACGTGTTGCGGTTTGTACCACATCGTTGTCAATGTTGATGTGCTCTGCATGTTATGTGTGTGTGCCGCATTTTGGGGGAGTCGCACCTGCAGCTCTGATGTAGCTGCCCCTTATCCCTTACATGCGGTGTGCCTCATGCTTCTGTGCTTATGAGGTGCTGAGATGTTGCATACCTGTGTGCATTGGTCTCTTGGTGGGAGTTGGGGGTCTGGGGCATGGTTTGTCCGCAGATGTGCTATGCTTAATTGTGCATGTGTGCCATTATGCCCATCTCCCCCCGTCCCCCCAGTCCCTGGTGGTTACTCACCATGTTGCTGTTGTGTCCGGTCATGTTGAGCAGTGTCCGGTCCCCCAACTCCTGCCACCGTCTCCCCACTGATGACTTTGGACACCATTTCCTCCATCTCGTCCAGCTCCTCCTGTGGCGCTGGACTCCCACCTCCAGTCTGCATTGCTGCCTTCCGGTTGTTTGCGAGTTTCAGTTTGGTTTTGCGCTTCACATCATTCCAGCGCCTCTTGACCTCGTCCATTGTCCTCCTCAGCACTCCGACTGCATTCACCTTGTACACGATGGTCTGCCATATTCCATTTTTATTGGCCAGTGACACAGTGGAGGTGACGAACAGTGTTTGACGGTGTTCTATCACCTCCGTTATCAGGATCCGGTTTTCCTGCGGACTGAACCGCTTCTTCCTACTCTTCTTGTCCTTGCCCTTCCCTGACTCCGAGGTCCTAGGCTGGTCCTCCGTGGGGCTTGTGGGGTTCTCGTTGTCCTCTGTACTTGCTCCGGATGCCTCCATTGTGCTTCACTGTTGTTTGGCTTTTGTTTGTATGTTTTTTTTCTACTGTTATAGTGCATTTTCCCGCATGACGCGTGGGAATTGCAGGCCTGTGGCTGGTTTTCGCAAATTTTTGTATCGCGATTGGCGTCATCGCTACTATTTTCGCGTTGGGGTTTTGCGTTTTTGCGGCATTGTGTTGATTTTAACGCGTTCATTTGACGTGTTATCGTGTGACTATCGCATGGTACCGCCGTGTTGGGAATGCCATGTTGACACAGCGTTATTTTCCCGCGATGTGAAGTGTTGCGTTAAGCTGGATTTGCGGAAGTTATCACAAGTTCTTGAGAATATGCCCCTATGTGTTTTTATTATATACTGGATCTCTTTCCATTTTCTATGAACTATGTCTACTGTACAAATGGTAAGACTGCACTGAGTCGAGAGATTCTAAATATTAACCTAACATGCCTCCACATGACAGATATGTGCAAAATTTGCATAATTTGCTTTCACATAATTACTCGAAATTAAGGCGACGGTACACTAAATTATGTGTAATTACGCAAAAAGTAGGTCTGTCAATTTTCGGGTGACTTCGGAGTGCATGATTGAGAATACTTTTACAAATGCAGTATATTCTTCACCTTATATGTGGCAAATACTTGAGAGGGGGTGATATGTGGTAGCGACTGTGAAATTCCATGATGCATGAAACGCCAACCAAGCAGGTTTTGTGTATATTTAGATATTGTCTTTTAAATATTGGTGTATATCTGTTTTTAATTTTGCAGGTCATCTTTGAAAAACAATAAGAATCACATGCAAATTTTGGGTGTAAGTTCATACACATTAAGGGGCATGTTTATAAAGGTTTTGCATTGCCATTGCACCACACTAGGTGACACAAAACCGAAATGAGATTTCTCAAGCCACGCAATGCCACCTTGCATGTCCCTGAGTGGCTTGATAAATCAGGAATAACGCAAGCCAGCGCAAATCGCTACCTTGCGTTACTCTGCGACAGGGAGACGTGCCATAGGTCGAGCATGGGTGTTCCCACGAATCCGCCCATGGATTCTGACACATTCCCAAATGTACCAACATTGGTAGACCTGGAAATTATTCAGAATTGTACGCATCCCCACCAGAGGCACAACTAGGAGAAATATCTTCATTTCTCCTGTTGTTTCCTCTTTCAAAGTGTGCTGCATTCTGCAGTACACTTAGAAAGAGGAAAATGCCTCTAAGGGAAGGTGCCCCTCCCTGCACAAAAACTATCCTGCCTGCAACACAGTCACCCTTGCAGCATAACAAAAGGGTATATGCGTTGGCACTTGGTTGCCAAAGGTGCGCAAGCGCTAGGGAAGGGCATGAATGCACCATATAATGGTACATCAGTGCATTCCAAACCTTTCACGCAGCACAGAGAAGCAAGTTGGCTTGCTACATTGCATGAATTTTTAATAAATATGACCCTAAGTATTTCCTCACAGATCTTCTGATCCCTACTTTCATTGCTTAATTTGAGACAGATTTTTCCGATGCATGGCACTGGCACTTCCCTACTGTTATCGAAGTTCATTAAATTCCTAGATATAACAAGCAATTTGATTAAAAAAAGTGCTGGGTCAAAATAATCATGATTTATTTATGTACTTTTATTACATTAAAAAATCTTTCTTCATATTAGAGAGCTTGCAGGATCTTTGCTTTACTGAAGATCAATTATAAGGTAGGCTCGATAGGCCTACTGTGCATAAGCTACCAACTATTTATATGTTCATGTCGATGTTGTAATTCCCACAAGCTCTAACATTTTACAGCCAATAATAGATTTATGCATTCATGCTATCAATAAAACGTTTGTTTTCTGAAGTATGACTTGAGTTCTTAATCTGATGGCTCAATAACTCTGAAAAGACATTACTATACCATAGGCAGAAGATTACAATTCAAACAAAGGTGAGAGAATATTAAACGTTTTGTGATAAACCTTCCTTTCAAATAATTTTAAGTGTCATCGATTGGATTATAACATTTCCTTTCAGCTGGGGAATGGTCCTTCAATTTGAAATATATAGAAAATGATATATACACGTAAAGTCAAATATACCGTTCATTGCAGCCCCAGCGTGACGCCAGGTGGGAATTGCTATTTTTTAAACTGAATGCGAGTACAAATGAAATTGTGTTTGACAGAATGTGACATTCACTAATCGAAATAGAACTACAATGAGTTTATTGATATACTTTGCAACAAATCCAAAAATACAGCCTCGCTCACACGAAAAGAATATATAAATACGCCATTGTTATATTTAAAGTAGTCCAATCTGGCTAGAATGTAACCTTTATATTTTCAATCTGTCATGTTTACCTTTTGCAGAACATGTGCTTTACGTGAAGTAGAACCTTTGGAATAATACAGAGTTTTAAATGTGATCTTCCTATACCTCGTCGACAAGCATATAAATCATATAAAAAGATATTGATGGCTTATTACAGCAGCCATATATAATGGAAATAGTTAAATGCTGACTACACCTGGTGTGCAGTTCCCATGAAACTCATCAAAGTAACCTACAAGACTTGGGAAGTCAACCTGGACATGTGGAAATGTGAAACCAGTACTTGTGCGAAATGGGAATGGACAATAAACATAGGGACTAAGGAATTCGAGTAGGAAAAGAAATTGTGTAGATTATCTGCCCAACAACAGTGTAATCCTAAGAATCTTCGGGGGCCTGGCAATTAATATTTTGGGGCCCTCAGTTAGGAATACATTTATATTTTATTATCTATTTTCGGCTAATAAAAGTCTACATGATGCCAAACAATATTGGATTACACTTTAACATTCACACAAAAACGGCTAAAAGTCTTTCCTGGGACCCCAAAATTTTACTGGGTAGAGAAACTCAGAGGTGCACACATGGAGAGAGAGGTTCTGACAGACAAATCAACAAAGGTGTAATAGAGGGAGTGTTGGAAATGGCCCTTTTTGCAGGGTTATCCCCAAACTTTTTGCTTCTTCCTCCTACTTTTTCCTGACCTGTTTGAGTTGGTTTTAGGACTCTGGGCACTTTACCACTGCTAATCAGCGCTAAAGGTCATATGCTCTGTAAATTGTGTTATAGATTGGTGTTTCCATGATTGGATATTTGATTTACTTGTTAGTCCCTAGTAAAGTGCACTGAGTGTGTCAGGGCCGGTAAATCAAATGCTACTAGTGGGCCTGCAGCACTGATTGTGCCACCCACGTGGGTAGCCCTGAAAAGGTAACTCAGACCTGCCATTGCAGAGTCTGCGCGCAGTTTGTAACTGCCATGTCGACTTGGCCAGTGCACACACTTGCCAGTCCCTAACCTTCCCCTTTCTTGCATGTCAGCCACCCCTAAGGTAGGCCCAAGGTACCCCTGTGGGCAGGGTGCAGTGTATGTGCAAGGTAGGACATGCCCTGGTGTGTGTGGCATGTCCTGATAGTGAATTACTGCCAATTTCGTTTTTCACTATTGCAAGGCTACCTGTTCCCCATAGGACGGAATGGGAAGTTTGTTAATAGTATCTTATAAACATAACTGGCCCTGGGAACTAGGTAGAAAAATAAAGTTTAGTATGCCTGAACTCAGAATCTAAAGATGCATCTTTTAGTGAAGGTGATTTTTACATTCTGTGTTTGAAAATACCACTTTTAGAAAGTAGGCATTTTCTTGCTCAGTCATCCTGTGGGCCTCTGCTGGGATGTGGATTGCCTGTCTGGGTTTTGGATGACAGAAGGCTGGGTAGCAGGAGTGGCTCCAGATAGTGTAGGTGGGTCAGGAAAGGGCTGAATAGACCTGGGCTGCAATTGGGGAAGGGGAGGAGATTTCCTTGCACCTCAAAGGGCCTGGTCTGCCTCTGACAATGCCGTCTCCACCTCCTGCCAGGAAGTCACACCAGAGAAGGCAGAACTGGTTCTGGCTGGGCACAGACACTCTCTGCCTAAGAGATCAAAGGATTTTGGGATATAAATATTGGGGCCCAGACCCCTGAACTTTAGAACTCTTTTGGATCAAGAAGACTGCCAAGAAGAAGAGCCGGAGAAGCTGTGAGGAGGTACTACCACTTTGCTGTGTGCTTTGCTGTGTTGGCCTGCAGTGGCTGCTTCTGTCTTGGGCAGTGAAAGGACTGGACTGAACTTTCTGCAATCTATTTTGTGAGTCTCTCCAAGGGCTGGAGGTAGAGCCTGCCCCATGTTCATGAAGTCTCAGGAACAGCAAAGACTTCAAGCTCTTCTGCCCTCAGCACTGGGGACTGTGTGTTTTGTGCTGCAAGAGTAGAAAAGCAACTCGACGACGTCGACGACGCCGCTGCCGACTCCGTGTCCTGAAGGCACCGCAACACCGCACCGCATCCCTGGTCTCACCGACGACGCCTGCTGATGCCACCATCCAGCCGCTGCTCGCACCACGACCTGTGGGCACCGTACTCCGCACCGCTTCGCTTCACGATGACGCGTTGGCACCGCAGAGGGCACCACCGCAATGCCGCACCGCGACCCTGGTCTCACCAACGATGCTTGCTGACGCCGCCACCGAGCAGCTGCTCGCACCGCAACCTGTGGGCACTGCACTCCGCACTGCCTCGCTTCACGACGATGCCTTGGTTTCCCCGTCGACGCAGCTCCATGCCAAAATCTACGCCGCTGCTTGCACCATGGTTCGAGGGCACCGCTCGTAAAGTTACACGAAGCACCGCCCTCATCCCGCACCGCAGCCTTGGCCTACCGACGCCGACGCCATCGACTCCAGTTCGTCAGCCGACAACAGCGCTTCAGCAATGACGACGCCGCTGCTTGCACCGTGACCTGCCGGCACCGTGACGAGCACCGCCTCCATCTCGCTCCGCGACCCTGGTCTCACCGACGCTGCCATCCAACGCCACCACCGAGCCGCTGCTCGCACCGCGACCTGAGGGCACTGCACACCGCACCGCTGCACTTCGCACCGCAGCACCCGGAACCTGCCGACGCCCGCGCTCCTGACTTCAACAGAGAGGAGATCGATCTGCAACGCGTGTGACTTCGAGGGCCCCGACGACTCCTGCACCGACCTCCGGAACCGACGCCTGCGGACGCCGTGCTTTCGGAAGCTCCACGAGAGGTCGCCGACGCCCTGCATTTCTCAAAGGTACTGTTTGCGGGTCTTCCCGACACCGTAGCTGGCCCGCGACGCCGCGGTCAGCCACAACTGTTTGGATTTGTTTGCTCACGACGCCGTGATAGCCCCGGACGGAGCTATCGACCTCAAGGAACTGTTTTTAAAGCATATTTTGATAACTGAAGATTTTTAAGTACTGTATTGTGGATTTTTATCGTTTTTGGTCTTGTCTTAAGTATATAAAAATATTGGATATTTTTCTAAACTGGTGTGGTGTCCTTTTGTAGTGCTTACACTGTATTACTGTTGGTTTTGTGCAAATGCTTTACACACTGCACTGCCTCTAAGATAAGCTTGACTGCTCATGCCAAGCTACCAAGGGGGTGAGCAGGGGTTATTTTAGGAGTGTAACTCCCTTATCCTGACTAGAGTGGTGGTTTCTGCCTGGCTTTGGCGCATGCCCTAGCCTACCAAAAATCCCATTTCTAACATTGGTAGTCAGCGGTGAGGATAGGACTTGAGTTTGCACTTGACTTACAGTGATTGGTGTGCGCTACTAACATATCGCAGACCATTACGTACCACATACTATTTTCTTTTGGTCTATTTTTGCCTTTCCATTGGTTTTGAACTTGAACTTTCTAGTACAACATGCCTGAATCAATTGCATCATCTGTTGCATCCTTTGAAGTGGCCTTTGAAGTGGAGAGGTTAGAAACCTACAATGTTAAGGAGTTGAAGGCGATCTGCAAAAACCTCAAAATCCAAATCAGAGGCCTCACCAGAAAAGAGGAGCTACAAAAGGCGCTGAGGGCCTGAGTAGCGGCCAGACATGCTAGTGAGCAGTCTGGGGATCTTAGCCTGGAGGTGGAGGAGCCTATTCCAAGGGTGGATGTGCTTTTGGGATGGGGGTGCCCTCTAAACCAGGCAGCAGCAGTGCCTTGTCCCCAGAGGAGCTGGAGTACAGGCGGGAAGCAAGGAGAGTTGCTGTAGAACTGGAGAAGCTTAAGTTAGCCATGGAGGAGAAAAGGATGATGTTAGACCATGAGTTTAAAATGAGAGAGCTGGACTGGGAAGCCAGTAGGGCTAGGCCCAGCCCAGATGGTCGCAGCAAAAGTGTTAGGTCCAGTACTGAGGATGAGGTACACACACACACAGATTTGGGGCCCTGCTTCAAGGAGGGGGTTGACATACACCAGTGGGTTCAGGATTGTGAGGGTACTCCAGTGGTGCGCAGTGTCCCTGAGGTGGATTGGGGAACTGGCACAGGGGATCATTTTCCTGGTAGTGGGAGGGGACATTCTACTGACTCTAGATGAGAGGTGCAGGGAGAGGGGTTCCCCCATGATAGAAGCCCTAGTAAGTGAGTATGGAGACCAGCCAGAAGAGTATGGGTTAAGAGACAGCAACAGTCAGACACTGTCTCACCAGTCTTGTGAGAATGATGTGGGGTACTTGTCTGAGGCACTGGATGGATGGGTGAAGGGTAGTTTGGTTAACACATGTGTGGGGCTGTGTGATTCAATTGTTGGAGAGCATATTTTAAGTCCCTGTTTTCCAGAGCTATGCCAACACCCAGTGGATTGTGAGTTCTCTGACCCCAGGGAGCTTGCACTGGAGGCAGACCTTTTGGTGGATTCCAGAGGGTCTGGAGAAGCATCTGGGGGTGACCCGGAAGGAAGCGGCTTAGGTATTTCTCAACCGAGGGTGGTGGGAAAGGTTTGTGGTAGCCCAGATAGGTTCCGGTGTCGTAGGAAGGGTGTAGGGACTCACGTCCTGTCTCCGCGGAGAAGGAGTGGGAATGGGCTGCGGCCCAAGGTGCCCAAAACCCGGTCCAAGAGCCTGGGTGGTTCCAGGAGGGAACACCAGGTGGGGAGCCTAGGCTGTACTGGTAGGCCGTCCGTTGAGGGGGATCTCCTACTGTCAGGAGAACGTGGAGTGTCTGTAAACAGAGCTCCAATGGTTCTGGTGTCTGGCGGTGCCGCTCCTAAGTGGAGGGTGCAGAAGTCCGGATGGAGGGGTGAGAGGGGGATGCGTTCCCCAGTGGGAGAACCAGTGGGTCAGGGGCCAGCCAGAAGGGCTGAGCCTCCTAGGAGTGACCATGGTGACACCACTTCTGTCCTGGGGGATCTTCGCGCACTGTCAGATGGGCAGGGGTCGGGAGATCTGTGCCAGGCAGACTGTCACACAACACATGAGTCATGTGTTACCCTCAGGGGGGGCATGCGTGCTCCCAAGGAAGTCCTGGTGCGCCGGGCAGGTGCTCAGCCGAAGGGTTTAGTCCCTGGGTTGGGAGGCCAGGTTCAGGTCCTGCTTGCCCTGGAGGGAAGGATGACTGTAAGCAGTGTCCTGACTGGTTTGTCTTCTAGGGGTACCACTCTGGGTGGGAGGGTGCAGAACTCTGGAAGGGGGTGCAGAGGGAGGGAGTCCTCGCCTCTGACCCAGGTTCAACCTGAGGGTTTAGATCCGAGGGTGGTGGATCAGTTGCAGGGTCAAGGCCCTGAAATGGTGGAAGAACTGTGTAGGAGGTCCGGTTCCAGCGTCCTGACAGTTTTTGGTTCTGGGGGTGCTTCTCCTGGGAGGAGAGTGCAGGACCCCAGAAGGAGAGGTGAGGGGAGGAGAGCCTCGCCCGAGACCTCTGGTCAGCCTGAGGGTACAGACCCTGGGTTGGAGGAACAGGTTCAGGGTGTCCCCCCTGACCTGGGGGAAGGGGCAACTGCTAACAGTGCCCCTACCAGTTTGTCTTCTGGGGGTGCCGCTCCAGGTGGGAGGGTACAGGGCCCCAGGGGGGAGGACCAGGTGTGGGAGAGCCCACCCCAGCCCCTGGTTCAGCCCCAGGGTACCGACCCTGGGCGGGTGTACCAGTTGCAGGATAGCACCCCTGAACTGGTGGGCGAATTGTGCAGGACACCTACCACAGGTGCCCTGACAATTCTGGAAGGGGGTACCGCTCCAGGTGGGAGGGTACAGAGCCCCAGGGAGAAGGAGAGGGTGTGGGTGTGGGAGAGCCCACCCCAGTCTCCAGTCCAGCCGCAGGGTACAGGCCCTGGGCTAGTGGGCCAGTGTCAGGATGCCATACCTGACTTGGCAGAGGGGAGAGTGGAGAAAAGGTGCCAGGCACCTGGGGCTACCGCCCCCCACTGTCCGACGCCACAGCGGTTGGAGTGGCCTGAAAGGCATAAGGCCTGGCTCTCATCACTGACATTTGTCAGTGGCCACTGTGGCTGGCTGTCCCGGTGGACAGAGTTGCCCCTGGGAGGGGGACAGGAGTCATACCCCAGGGGTGGACTGGGCCACACCATTGTGTTGGCCATGTGGGTACTGACTGCCTGTTGGGACACATCTGTGAGCAAAGTAAGTTTAGGTGCTGCGCAGATGAGGTCCACAGGTGAGGAGAAGGGTTCCCCATGGGTCAGCTTAGTGGGCCCTGAGAGTATGGATAGAGGGATCCAACTAGGTTCAGGAAGGCGTAGAACGGGAAGAAAACCCTGCTGTTGCGGGCCAGGTTCCTTGCTCTATCGCCCCAAGCAGGGAAGCCCATCGAGGTATGGATTGGTCTACTCTGGCTTTAGGCTGGAAGGGGGTTGTCTTGGAAATGGCCCTTTTTGCAGGGTTATCCCCAAACTTTTTGCTTCTTCCTCCTACTTTTTCCTGACCTTTTTGAGTTGGTTTTAGGACTCTGGGCACTTTACCACTGCTAATCAGCGCTAAAGTGCATATGCTCTCTGTAAATTGTGTTATAGATTGGTGTTTCCATGATTGGATATTTGATTTACTTGTTAGTCTCTAGTAAAGTGCACTGAGTGTGCCAGGGCCGGTAAATCAAATGCTACTCATGGGCCTGCAGCACTGATTGTGCCACCCACGTGAGTAGCCCTGAAAAGGTAACTCAGACCTGCCATTGCAGAGTCTGCGCGCAGTTTGTAACTGCCATGTCGACTTGGACAGTGCGCACACTTGCCAGTCCCTAACCTTCCCTTTTCTTACATGTCAGCCACCCCTAAGGTAGGCCCAAGGTACCCCTGTGGGCCGGGTGCAGTGTATGTGAAAGATAGGACATGCCCTGGTGTGTGTGGCATGTCCTGATAGTGAATTACTGCCAATTTCGTTTTTCACTATTGCAAGGCTACCTGTTCCCCATAGGACAGAATGGGAAGTTTGTTTATAACATCTTATAAACATAACTGGGCCTGGGACCTAGGTAGGAAAATAAAGTTTAGTATGCCTGAACTCAGAATCTAAAGATGCATCTTTAAGTGAAGGTGATTTTTACATTCTGTGTTTGAAAATACCACTATTAGAATCTAGGTCTTTTCTTGCTCGGTCATCCCGTGTGCCTCTGCTGGGTTGTGGATTGCCTGTCTGGGTTTTGGATGACAGAAGGCTGGGGAGCAGGAGTGGCTCCAGATAGTCTAGGTGGGTCAGGAAAGGGCTGAATAGACCTGGGCTGCAATTGGGGAAGGGGGAGGATATTTCCTTGCCCCTCAAAGGGCCTGGTCTGCCTCTGACAATGCCGTCTCCACCTCCTGCCAGGAAGTCACACCAGAGAAGGCAGAACTGGTTCTGGCTGGGCACAGACACTCTCTGCCTAAGAGATCAAAGGATTTTGGAATATAAATATTGGGGCTCAGACCCCTGAACTTTAGAACTCTTTTGGATCAAGAAGACTGCCAAGAAGAAGAGCCGGAGAAGCTGTGAGGAGGAACTACCACTTTGCTGTGTGCTTTGCTGTGTTGGCCTGCAGTGACTGCCCTCAGCACTGGGAACTGTGTGTTTTGTGCTGCAACAGAAGAAAAGCAACTCGACGATGTCGACGACGCCGCTGCCGACTCCGTGTCCTGAAGGCACCGCAGAGGGCACCGCCGCAATTCCGCACCGCGACTGTGGTCTCACTGACGACACCTGCTGATGCCGCCACTGAGCCGCTGCTCCCACCACGACCTCTGGGCACCGCACTCCGCAAGCTTCGCTTCACGACAACGCCTTGGCACCGCAGAGGGCACAACTGCAACCCCGCACCGCGACCCTGGTCTCACCGACGACACTGTGGGAGTGACAGGGGAGATAGCTTGAAAATATTTAACATTTACACCTTTGTTTTTTCTGAGAATTTCTAGTGTCTTTTTTTAGCCCAAGGAATGTTTCAACAGCTCAAATTCCTCCAGAGCCTGGCCCAATCCATGTGGTCGAAGGCTCCCCTGAAATCGATAAAACAGAGGTGGAGAGGTAGATTGGAGGACTTCACCATGTCTATAGGTAGTGACATGGCCAAAATATGTATTGTTGTACCTGTTGTTTTGGAGAATCCTGTCTGATTGAGCAGAATGATTGCATTCACCGATGCCCAAGATGAAAGTTCATCTAGCTGTGTTCCTACAAAGTATTTAGCCTCATTGGCAATCAAGGCGACCAGACAATAGTTTTTTGGTAAGGACTTATCTCCACTTTTGTGAATAGGAGAGATTGTTGAGCCTTTCCAAGACTCTTGGAGTTTCCCCAGTGATCTAATTTCAAGGAAAAGAGGATCTAGGGCTTCTACCCAGAATTCCGTGTTTTGTTTGAAGAGTGCTGGTGGGATGCTGTTGGGGACTGGGGCCCCTTATCTCCTTCCTGTAGCAATTTTACACTTAATTAGGTTTGTACAAGACAGCCTGAAGTTATGCTGAGAATCATTAATTGATGGACCCTCAGAAAGTCTTCCCAGGTCTCCTCAGAGATGGGAGATGCAACTCCCTCGTGAAATGGGCATATTATTTTGTTAACCCTCTCCCAAAAGCGTATATTGTTTTTAGACTTGATGTTGGAGAATAGATTTGCCCAGACCTCATCTTCTTGTATTCTGTTGACATCCCACTTTAATATTTTAAGCATGCCTCTTTCTTGATGGAGTAATGTTTGGAGGTCAGTGTCCCCAGGTTTGTATCTCAATGATCTCAGCGTGCTATTTATAGCCCGTTTAAGTTGCTTTAGTTGCTTCAGTTTGATGGTCAGAATCCATCCCACTTCGTTAGACATTTGGTGGAGCTTTATTTTAGGTGAAGTGGCATAATAATTTGCTAAACTGGCAGTGAAACCTTCCCATCTGTTGATAAGGCAGCTTGATGTGACTATGCTTGTAGCAGATCCATTGCTGACTAAAGCACCTCCTCTGTAATTGCTAGCACAGTTTTAATTTGTTTGAAGTTGATCGTAAAACTGGAGTCCGGTACCTCTGTCGAGTGATTTAGTATTGGCGCAGTTGCTAGAAGGAGTGTGTTTTGTGGCCACCTTTATCCCCTAAGCAAAATGCGGAGACACGGTGGAAGAATGGGAGGGAAACAATCGTGTAGTCAAATTTTGAGCAGGTGGACGCTGAATAAAAGCAAGCCACTTATGGAGTGTCCTCAGAGAATCTTCCATTGAGTACCCTAAAGTTGATATGCTCTAGATCATCAATAGGCATCTAGCTGTTCTGCTCAAGATCCTATGAGATGGTGGTTGAAGTCCCAAGAGAGAATAAGGTTGGAGGCATCTAACCTGCTTAAGTCTGCTCAGAAGTTGATCACTGAAATGTTCTGAGTCTTTTGCTTTGCGTTTTGGGTGGATGTAGGCATTAAAGATTATTACCTCCTCCTTGTTTCCTTTGAAAATGAGGTCAGTCTTAATTGCGATGGTGGTTGTTGAAGCAGAATGTACTTCCTCTGCTGCAGTTGTGCAGGTTGTTGACACATAGGTTGCCAGCTCGCCTGATAAGTGGCCAGATTTTGAGCCCTTGCAGCTCAAGCGGGTCGGCCAGCCAGGTTTCCTGCAGCAGTATTATGTCAAAACATTTTATATAGTGCAAGAACTCTGGATAAGGTGCTTTGCTTGCAAGACCACTGACATTTCCTGAGAAGAGACGGAGGGTGAGTTTACTGTTTGTGGAGGCTGCACACTGGTGCAGGTTTGTCACTGGATGCCAGTGGGGCCATTTCGTGTTCTGGAGATCCACTTGAAGTCAGGGTACAAATTTAATTGGTGCAATGGAATCTTATATCAATGATTTAGTGCCCGCCTCTTTATAGTTGACTGCACCAGAGCACCTGAGTACCGAGCAGGTTGGTTTGATTGTGCTGATGGTTCCGTTGCCCTGATTGGGTGGGAGCAGGGGAAAAGGGTAGCCTGTGTTATATAGGGGGGGGGTTGATGTTTACACCCCAAACCTTGAAGCTTCAATGTTCTGCTAGTGTTTCTTGGGTGATTGTTGTTGTTCTCCAAATGGCTTTGGTGACTTCGTACATTGAAGGAGCTTCAGGACTGTGAACTCTATTGAGCGTAAGTCAGCTGACCTTAAATCGGCTATGTTTGCAATGGACGACAGCAGCAGCAGAACATTACTTCTGTTTAAGACGACACAGTTAACTCTCAATTTATACTCGGGTTTAAGGAATAAAGTGCACGAGTCCAGCTGCAGGTCAGAAGAAGACTGTATTGGATGGCTCACTCTCCTGGGGTGCTGGCTAGCTCAGTCATACCCCTGTGACAGGATTTGCACCTTTGCTGAGATTACTTGGACCTGCTAGAGGTATATTATAGCTAGTTTGAGGAGGAGCTGCCTCAAAGGGCGATGTTCCTTCTGGTCTAGGTTCCCAGATAGATGGCACCCTTGAGCCCCCAGTAATTGCTTGTGTAACTGCCCATATCGGAGGAGTCTGCTGCTAAGCTGAGGGGGCAGATGGGCTTTATCTGTATGGCTGTAGGCTCGTTGCTAGGCGTGCCGCCAGTATAAATGTCTCTGCCGACTGCGGGCGGGTTCTTAAGTGAGGTCTCCTCCTGGGTAAGGTCAGTTGGGCCTAGGGCCAAGGATGTGATTGTGCTGTGAAGGTCAATGGTGCTTCCTGAGAATTGACTTAGGAGCCCCCTGTTCTTGTGTGAGGTAATCCTTGTGCCCACAGGTGATGTTGTTGCTGATGCTTCCAGCTTGGCTGCCCCCTGATGTTTTGGTGGAGGAGAGCTTCTTCTAAGGTGGATTGACTGGCAGGTACTGGAGCATCCAGTGGTTGAGGATCTGGATCAGAGGGTATATGCTCCAGGTGACTTTGTTGTGATCTAAAAAGTGGGCACAAGACTGATTGATTTGTGGCTGTTGTTTTCTTCAGGTCTTTCCTCCTTTGGATCCATCTTTGCCTGGTGTTTATTTTTTGGACTTGGACAGTCTCGGGCAACAGACGTACTTCATCAGGGATTCCTTGTTGATCCGTGGTGAGGAGGAGAAGGCCTCCCTCAAGTGGACTGCAGGAGTTTGGCGTCTGATTATATGTGAGAAAGGTTGACTGCAGTTTTGGCTCAATGTGAACGGGCTCTTCCAGCAGTAGTGAGCCCCCAATGGTGGTGGACTCTTTCTTAAATTCATTAAATACATTGCTAAGAATGAAGGGGAGAGTAGACAGTTTATCCTCAATCAGGCCACAGCTGCAGCTTAATTTTGCCTCAGACTGTACCTGTTTTATGACTAAGTTAAGAACCCCAGCTGCTCATTGATACCAGTGACATAGAGAGCCAAGGTGTTGAGTAGAGTCAACTGAATGTCCATCTTGTCAGATTGGTACTGAAGAGCCTCCACAGACAATTGCATGGTGCTCAGCAGCAATGTCCATGCACTATCTGACTGTGGCACAACCCCTCTGCCTGGTTTAGACCTGCTCCTAGAGTCTGGGTCAGGCCCTGCTATATGGCTGTGATCCCTGGTGGTGGGAGAGGGCCCCTGGGGTGAGTTCAGTGAATAAGAAGCTATCATTTCTGCTCATTCTTGGGTGCCCAGATATGAGAGGACACTCTGCTCTCCCTTTGGGTACTCTTGGCCCTCAATATTTCCAAGCAGAATAAGAACGGCTTTGTTATACAATACCGCACTCTGTATAATTCTCAAAATTACTTGTGTGCTCACTCCCTGGGCCAACCATCCTGAAAAGACCCAAACAAGCATAAGGGAGAAAAACTATTGATATTCAATATAAAGTAATGTCTTATACCGATGTTTAAAATATCACTTTATATTGTATATTTAGAAACAATTGGCTTCTCTTGGCTTGTAATGTATGACTACAATAACAGGATGCACAAAAATGAATGATTTTTCTTTGCACCCCTATTGTAGCCTAGAGATGAAGTGTGTATTCACATTAGGCAACCATTCTTCTTGGCTAATTGGTTTTTAACATACTTTGTTTTTTAACTTGTTATGTATGTAACTATGGGTATATTAATCATGTATTGTTTGTGTGTTTTAAATGTATATTCTTTTTTATGGTGTGAGTCATTTTTAAGTATTGTTTGTTATATGTTTTTTAGTAGCCCTGAAGAAGTCCCAATGTTTTTGGATGAAACGCGTTGGCTGTGTTTGCTGCTCTGCATGATTTGTGAAACCAGAAAATAAAGAATGAATTTCATCTACGAGAGCAAGCAGTTTGTGATGTTTTGTCCTATATGATAAAATACTGAGACTATTTATGTTTAGACAACTTGCTTCTTCTCTTTACTCGGTATTAAGAATGTCATAAAGTATTGAATTGGGCCTTATCTCTTATTAAATGTTTGTTTAGAAATGCTTCTCCCATCCCTAGGTTTTCTCACTCTCGGCCCTCTTCATGCTCTTGGTGCTCCTGGTGCCCCAAATAAAAAAGGTTTGGCTTATTAATGATAGGAAATAAACCTTGGGGGATTTAGGGGACAGGTAGTGTAGTGTCTAGATCCTCAGGGTCCGCGTTGACTGTGCTGTCACCCTGAGTTAGGATGAGATTGACATGTCCAATGGTTTGCCCGGTTTGTCTTATTGGCTTAACATGATGCCGCTCCCTGATTTTCTGCAACATGTTTGTTTTCTGGGCACAAGGTACTTAAGCGCATAGAGTGGGGCTGGGATTTGGCTCGCACTGGGGTACTGTCCCCCATTGCGGTGACCCTCGGTAAACTATGAGAGGAGGAGCATGTGAAAGCCTCTCCTTAGGTTTTGCTGGGTACGTCTTCTTATGCTTTATCCCCTCCTATCTGGTGGGGAGTGGCCCCCTTGTTTTCTCTGACCTCATGGGGGACTGGCAGCAACCTGCGCTAATAGTGGAGAGACCACTTCTGTGTGTAGGGCTTGTACTTGTACTTACTTTTGCAATTCTGGAGTAACTGGGGTAAAGTTTAGATGCTGCTGTGTTAATTCATGGACGGTTATGGTCCTATTTGCTCCATGCTGTGGTGTCCCAAGGCAGGTGCCTGCTGGTTGTGCGCCACCTCTCCCCTCCTGTGAGAAGCTGTAGATACCTTAGCACCTCATTACAGCGAGGGCATGAGCACACATGTTTTTCTAGATGGGGCAGCAGGAGGAGGAAGCAATGGAGCAATACCCAATGGGCGGAGGATGGGTGGGTGAAGACAACTCAGGAGTTCGCAGGGCATCAGGCCTGCACCAAGTCCTGGCTTGGATACCACTGTGAAGTCTCCCTAGCGGGGCTTCCCATACTGGGTGGCATTCATCATACAGGCCAGGCCTCCCCCTCTCCCTTTCACCTGATTCTCCTTGCACAGAGTTATGCTGCCTTCAAATGGGGTCCCTCAGCCCAGACCATCCTGGTTGCCATGTAGTGGTGAATGTGTGGGTGATGTGCAGATAGAGAAGGCTGAGCTGCATGATGGGCAGGGTTAGGTGGGATAGACACGGTCCGAGTAGAGCCCTCAGGTAGTTGAAAGTGTCTGGCTAGGGGCCTCTACCTTCCATGACCCTCCAGAGGCGTGCTGCCCGGGATGAGAGCGAACCTCATAAACTGACAGAGTCCCCTCAGTGTCCACTCAGTCCCACTCTGTCTTGCTTGCAAGTGGCTTTCACCAAGCAGTTTGGTTGTGACTCATGGCTCCGGCCCTCGGCCAACCGGACCCTGGGTCCAGGCTCCCAGCCAATCAGACCCTGGGCCCTGGCTCCCTCGCTATTCATCGTCATCTGGCTCACGTCCACAGTTCTACCCCCTCTGCCACTTTCCAACACTGCAAGCGCTGATTCATCACTGTGAGGTGTGCGTCCCGGGCACAAGGGAATTGCATCAATTATATATAAAGGACATCATGCAAATTTACCTTCAGCTGATCATAGGGTTGTAATGCATACAGACAACTGCAATCACATATTTGCCTTTACCCAGACAGACACCAGGCTTGTATTGCGACTTCCAGGCAAACATCTTCCACAGAACTGCAGGCCGGAAGCATGAGCCATTAAAATGAAAATTGCACAGCAAATGTCATTCATCAAGCAGACATTTTTTTTCCCAATCCATTCAGTAACCCAGACGTAGCTTGGATGGACAAAGGTGGACCATGTGGTACAACAATATATGGAGTCGTATTTCACCTCAAGACTCAAATTATTCATGCCTTAACTGTCCCTTGTGACAACAGCTAGCTAAATTGGATTTGTCATTGTAAGAAAGGGGATTATTTGGGGTGGGCAGTCACCCTCCTCAATGAATAATAGCACTATACCATCTGGGTGAACCCCAAAAGTAAGTAAATTATCCTGAGCTCAACCCTCTAGTAGCTGTGGTACAGTGCAGACAGGCTTAATTTAGGGCCATATGTAAAATATTTATGCAGTACCAAAGGACTAATAAAGTGAAAAGACCAAACAATAAAGTTCCCAAACTGAATTAGAAAAATAGAGTACATTTTATTAAACACATGACACCGAAATGTTACAAATCCAGGGATATGAGTTTTTCAATATTAAGTACAAATTGTGACAAAAATCCCTAAGAGCGAATAATATCCCATGGTTGCAGTAGGAAGGGACCTAGGTGCAAATTTAGACCAAATGTGATGGATCGTGCAGTCTAATATAGGATGGCTCGGTCAAGAATTTTACCATAGAACTTAGGACATGATTTAGAGTTTGGCTGACGGGTTACTCAGTCACTAACATGATGGATATCCAATCCACTGTATTACAAGTGTTATTGGATATAATAAACTTGTAATACAATGGATAGGATATCAATCATACTTGTGATGGAGTAACCCATCCGCTGGTCTCTAAATCAGGGTCTTAGTCTGCAAAATGAAAGTCATAATCTTCAGCAGGGCAAGGCATCAGGCTGAAACCAGGAAAGTCTCACCAAATTCCGACAAGCATTGAGCGAGGCTACGCTAAAGTAATACATTTTGGTAGGAAAAGCTCTGAGTGGGTAGGCAAATTTTATGCCCAGGGCCGTGGTCGCATCGGTTGGATACTTTCAATACCTTCACCCAGTAAAGATTTCTACCTTGGGACTCTCAGAAATGGAGCTCCTATTTCTCCAGTGGGACAAGACTGCAGGCTGAATCTGAAGAGGGACTCACATGGTCAGATGCCTTTCATCTGAGGACCTGCTGAAATGGATTTGCTGTTGCAAAGAAACTCCAATTGGGAATAACCTGATTTTTCAGCCTAGTGAAATTGCACCTTTGAAGGATCAGTTCTATTGGTTGTTTCTGGTCCTCCGGTAGCTTGAAGTCAGAATTTTTAAAAATCTAAAAACAAGCCCCTTGGTTCTCAGCTCTTCACCCTAGGCTCCCACGCTTCAGGGGGTCTCTTAGGACTTAAGGGATTGTTTCAGCAAAGGCCTTGTGCAGGGTACAATATAAGTCAACTTGTGACTGAGCAACTAGTCATCTTGGAAAGGCATTTCTTGTTGTGTGGCCCTGTAGCCTCAAAGTGCAGACATCTGTGGTCTGATGCAGGCCCATAAATAAACTGGATGCATAAAGGGAACACTGACATATTTGTTTGAAAAGAAATCCCATCTGATGTAGCACAACCAGAAATCCCTGAACTGTGTGTCTGCCATGAAGCCTGGAACCCTTTGACTCCACTCTTTTACAAGTTAACTCGCCTTCCTGAAGGGAGAGCAAAACACATCCTGACACCCAGGTTGTAGTCCCTGATCTGGGAGCAATTTTGACGCATCATTAAGGTCAAGCACTGGCAGAGCCACTGTCAGTAGGCTATTACAAATTAATTTACTGGAGGTTCAAGCAGGTAGAAGTAAACTTGCTCATAGTAGTGCTTCCTAAATAATTATTATAAATCCAACTTTATCATTAAATTACATTTTTAATAAACATTTAACATAGTATTTTTATTGACTTCTTTAGCTATTTCCTGACAAAAGTTGCAGATTAAATGCCATAATCTGTACTTCAAAAGACACACAGTTGATGGACAAAATGCAGAACAAATCAAAACATTCAGCTCCAGTCAAGAGATCTGGGTTAAATCCATCATTCTTTTGCTCACCATGCCACCCCAGTTTAGACCTGGTCATATGCAAATCAGTCTTGGCCCTGTGCCTCATGGGAACAGTCCAGCCCGAACTGCCAAGCCAGGTCCTCCCTGGACCGGAAACAAGCATCCTAGGACCGGTTTCGGGGTTTCACCCCTCATCAGCCAGGATAGCTTGAATCCAGTGGCACAGTGAGCCTGGGACCCATGTCTGGGCACAGCCGGCGCACTTAGGGCGAGAAAGCAAAAGTCACACAGTTGATGGATGGAATGCAGAACAAATCAAAACATTCACCCCCAGTCAAGAGATCTGGGTTAAATCCATCATTCTTTTGCTCATCATGACACCCCAGTTTAGACCTGGCCATATGCAAATCAGTCTTGGCCCTATGCCTCATGGGAACAGTCCAGCCCAAACTGCCAAGGCAGGTCCTCCCTGGACCGGAAACAAGCATTCTAGGACCAGTTTCATCCCTCATCAGCCAGGATAGCTTGAATCCAGTGTCACAGTGAGCCCTGGACCCACGTCTGGGCATACCCGGCGCACTTAGGGCGAGAAAGCAAAAGACACACAGTTGATGGACGGAATGCAGAACAAATAAAAACATTCAACCCCAGTCAAGAGAGCTGGGTTAAATTCATCATTCTTTTGCTCATCATGCCACCCCAGTTTAGACCTGGCCATATGCAAATCAGTCTTGGCCCTGTGCCTCATGGGAACAGTCCAGCCCGAACTGCCAAGCGAGGTCCTCTCTGGACCGGAAACAAGCATCCTAGGACCGGTTTCGGGGTTTCACTGTTCATCAGCAAGATTATTGCTAAGGTGTATAAATCATTAGGGCGCAATAATTTGGGGATTAAACCTTTTACTCAACCACAAAATAAACCCCCTCCTAAAAAGGAGGGGCATCCATTCTTTCCTAAAAAGAATTAGAACAAGAACAAGCAACAACAACAACAGCCACAGCAGAAGCAGGGTTCGCGTGCTAGTTCACCGACACCTGATGCTTCTGAGCGTAGGTATGATTTGCGTGACCGATCTAAGATTAAGATGACAGAGAGGTTTCAGGGTCCTGCTCCTCGTTCTCCTCGTTCCTTGCAGGACTTGTCGGATCAACAGTTCAGTGGAGGGGAGCGTCAAGATCGTAGACAGGGCGAAACCACGAAACAATGTCGTGACCCGCCACGCCAGTTTGACGTCAAAGCCAAACCGGAGGGACAACTGCCATACCGTGCTCCATTTCAAAAGAAAAAAGTTGCCGCTTTAACAGCGAAGCATGCCACAGATGGTGAGAACACTACTCCTCAATTGGAGATGGGCTGAGACACTCCTCGACATCGCGGTGGAGGTTACCATAGTACGGGAGGTTCTCCGTCCTTGTCTGGAGGCGAGAGCAACTGACACATTTATTACAGTGGAAACAGCTGATACAAGAGTTGCACCCCCTGATAGACCTTATGAGATAGTCCTCCAAATCGAAGGTGATATTCAACGTACAATGAAGGGTATCTTTTGGGATAACCTTACCTTGTCATACGACATTTTGTTGGTGGAGGCGAATTGCCCTCCTCCATTTGTTTTGGCTTCTTCCCGAGGTGAGGACGTGATACTTCCAAGTTTTTCGCGTTATTTTTATTCTGAAGAGAGTAAACAGGCTTACGCATCGGAATAGGCGTTAGCCCTAGCGCCGGCTTTGTATTGCAATCAAGTGGGCTGGGATAGAGATTGACCAGTGCATGAGATTCCTTTGCGATCAATGTCACAGCCTCAGGCACAATATCCAATGAAAATGAGAGCCTAAAGCGTCAGTTAGTGACATTTTCACCCAGTTGGAATATCAGGGTGTTTCGTCAATGAATAATCCTCTTTTTCCGATATCGCAACCGGGCGGTTCATATCGCATAGTTTTGGATTATAGAAATTTGAACAGTCATGTTCATACGTTTGCCGTACAGAACACCCACAGCTCTGCGTTAATAAATAACATTTTCCGAAAAAAGTATAAAACAACTTTAGACATTTCAAATGAATTCTACAGTCACAATTTGGCTCCTGAAAGCCGTGACTGGACCGCATTTACTGCGGTTGGCAATCAGAAAAGATTTACAAGATTACCCATGGGCTATAAGAATAGCCCTTGTGTGTTTGCTGCGTGTGTTGTGTCACTATTACACAACATTGATCCTGATGCTTTCTCTTACGTCGATGACATTTATTTGACTGATGACGAATTGATACCGCATCTAGTGCATGTTGACCGCATCATATTGTCCTTTGCAGGCTTAGGGTACAAATTTAATTTTGCTGATTATGCTCAGTGTATCAAACTGCTTTACGTGTTGATACAACCCGCTTTTTGGTCTTCCAGCTGGCTCCGGAACATACAGAAATTCTTCGGTCTTTGCAGTCTGATTTGCTTGCAACCAACTTCTTGTTAACTCGTGACAACACAACTAACTTAGTCATACGTATTGTACCTGGTACAGTGGGGTTCACTTACCTGACATTCAATGAGGGCGATACCATCCCCGTTGCCTACAAATCGCATTTGTACACATCAGCGGAGATGCACTTTTCCCCCATTGAAAAAAGTCTTACGGCAGTACAGATGGCGATCCTGAAGGAACGCTCTTTGGCTCTGGGGAAACGCATTCTTATGGTATCGCATGTGCCTACTCTAGAGGCGGTCACAAAGGCGAGTGTACCAAATTCTAAAGCCTTACACCCACGTTGGATTCAATGGGCAAGTTCTTTGACATCGGCTGATGTCACCTTTATCTTTGACCCATCTTGCAGACGCAGGAGTTTTTACAGTACGACAGGTACATCCTGCGCCACAGTTTTTGCTTCCTCTTGACCAATACAAATGTATAGTTTATATCGACGGATCGGCGCAGCTGGCCGTTGGTTCCAAACATGCTTACTCGGCCGCCTGTGCTATTGTAGCGGGCTCTATGGTTGACGGTGAGTTTCAGTCTTCCTTGGTCCACACACAGTCTCTTGGTGACTGCACGGCTCAGTTGTCTGAGCTGCGGGCTTAAGTTTTGGCTCTCGACTTTGCTGATCCAGATGTACCTACCCATATAGTGTGCAATTCTTTCTATTGTGTACAGTCCTTTAATGACAATCTATTCTTTTGGTCTCAAAACGATTATTCGGACTCTAAAGGTAGCGCAATCAAGCATAAGACGCTTTGGGTTCGAGTGGCAGCTCTTAAAGAAAGCTTGCCGCTCACATATGTTATACATACTCTTGGACATCAGCATGTGGGAGCACATGCTGTTGGTAATTCTTTGGCTGATGAGGCAGCCAAATCTGCAGTTGCCACGTGTTCAGTAGCAGCAGTTACAAAGTCCATGAATAAAATTGATAATGACATTCTGGCAGCTATAGCTGCTACAAGGGATGGGACGACGTTCCCACAAGGTTTCCCTTCTAAGTATTATTATCATTTATCACCGGAACTAGTTCCCTTTGCATCCATTCTATCCGTTGGGGATCGGCTGATTCCCAACGCGGACCGCAGGCTTCCTTTAATAGTTGCCTCGCACGAAGGCATGGCATCTGCACATGCTGGAGTTTCAGCGACGGTGTCTCTTTTACAGCAGCATTATTGGTGGCGTGGTTTGTATAGACAGACTCTTAATTATGTACTTTCTTGTGACATTTGTCAACAGATTAGACCGTCCACGGTTGCACGTCCACCTCACACTCAGCTATACATCTCAAATCAACCAGTTGGATGTATTTATCTTGATCACTGCGGTCCTTTGATGTCCGACACTGCCTAGAAACATATTCTTGTTGCAGTGGATTCGTGCACTAGATTCCTTTGTGTTTGGCCTCAACATAGTGCTGATGCTTGAAATGTCATTAGAGATTTGTGTGTCTTTATTGGTACATTTGCTTTTGGTACCTTCCATTCTGACCAGGGTCCGGTGTTCGCCTCTAAGGCTTACATGGATGCAATGAGGTCTCTGGGGGTGTTATTGCAATTTTCATCTCCATACAGGCCTGAGGGCAATTCTATAGTGGAGCGAATGAACCGTGACTTAAAGCAATCTTTGACAGCTAGAATATTCGGGACTGGCAGGGGTTGGCTGAATCATTTATATGGGGTTCAACATGCACTAAATAATCTCCCGAGAAGATCTCTGGGTGGGCGGACCCCATGCAAAATGCTCTTTGGCATAAAAATGTTTGGGCCAGACCTTGATGGTCTAGACGTTGTGGCGGCTGCTGAAACATTTGATAATAACGTAGATAATCACTGTGCTATTTTACAGGATCTACAAAAGACTCGAGACACTCTTGCACTCGTCTGAAGACACAGCGGTGCTGATCCCAGTCACAGGGTGGCTTCCTACAGTTGGAGATCTGGTCTGGGAGAAGATAGAGAACAAAAAATAATTTGGTCCCTCCTATCGTGCACCAGTCCCTGTTCTTGGATTAAAGGGAACCCGAACTGTGATTTTGCCTCCACTACCTGGACGCAAGGAAAATCGCTACATTTCCATTGAACATGTCAAGTTGCACCATTTGGCCGATACTGAATAGTATGCCTAAACCCGTCCCGCGGAGAGATGTTCCACTTCCTGTGAGGTCCTTGCCAGTGACTACCGTACACCAGCACACCAGCAGCGTGAAGTAGAAACCTCAATTGATGTGCTGCCTGTTTTGTCATCACCTTCAACGACTACACCTCAAAATCAATTCTCGCCGCCTATGGAGCTTACTGTGGACATTCCTACACGACATTCCTACACGTGCGCTCCAATAATCTTTTAATGCTGATCGTCCACCTTTGTATCAACTGGGAACTGTTGGTTATTACATGGACAGAGACAACTTTTCTTTAACTTCATCGTCCTCTTCATCGAATTCTACTGCACAGGAACCACCAGTCGATTTTTCATTTTCTTTTCCTGTTATGTTCCATACAGGTACCCTAATATAGGCCCGGGTAACATCATACCCCTTCACCTACATTACCTCCCCTACACTACACTGTAACAGGCCTTTTAGGATTGAACCTTTACCTAGTTCTAGTCCTGGGTTCAGAAGGAGGGTTTCTCCTAAACAATAGAGTCCTATAACTCCATCAATAGACTCTCACAGTATGAATGAATATTCAAAAGGGTTCTCAGAAACCAGGCTGGGGCTACACCACCTTCCTCCCCATATCTACGTACACTGTTCATCCCATACGTCATCCTCACATCCAACAATGGCTAATACAAGGAACAAGGGACAAAGGAACCCTAGATACTTTCTGTATAAATACAGCACATCTTGCTAGTGTTAGTTAGAGGGAACCGAGACTTCCAGACCGACACACTGACCAGAGACGCTGAGACTCCTGCATACAGACGTTCAAGCTGACAGTGGTCTGAACATCCCTTGCGGGGTGTCCAGCTCGAGACCAAGAAGGGCTCCTACATTCTCACACTTCAGGTAATGGGGTTCGACTAAATCATAGAGGGATTCTTGGCTTCACACCTACTCACATGCTAGGTACACTTAGGTACATCTAGATAGGCATCGTAGGAGTACGCGCTTTCTTTTATCAATGCATTTTATATTCATGTATTTATTCATGCGTAGTGCAAGATGGTAGAACTGGACTATCCATTTATATTCACTGTACTGCTAATCATATATCTCTGCTACTGTCTAATGGTTGTTGCATCTCATATATTCTACACAAGAATAACCACTGTTCAATAAACCCTTATTGAAACGCCCAGGCTGTTTATTCTGTGTATCTCTGAGACAAGATAAGTAAGCACGAGTGACTGAGCGAAAAGTAGTACATTGTTTCCACGATCCTGAGGGATCAGAGTTGTCATGTTCTGAGGTTGCCAGAAACTATTCTCTCCCCGATAAGAGGAGACACTAGTGGCACTGTGAGCTAGCTTATGCAAACAAGCTAACATCTCTCGGTGGGGGTGCTCAGAATCAGTCTGCCACCAAACCCACAGTTTATGTTATCCGAACGCGCAGGTCCTGTATGGGTGATATAGGAACTACACGACATGGTGCCGTCAACGTTGGTTGGGTACTTATTTAATAGTATAATCTGAGTAGTTCAGTCGTGCTATTCTCAGAGACCCCTACTCACAAAACGCCAGAGACGTCTGGAGTGGGTGGGCACAAATCTCCGCCACAGCTGAGTAGGCGAAATATCCTATTTATTGGCTGTTGGTTAATCAAGCTTGAAGGACATTTTGTTTCTAAAATTGTGCATAACACCTTATCTTAGTTCCCTTGAACAAACTTGTCCTTTACAAAATGACTGAGTGCGAAGATAACCCGGTGGTGGCTAGACGCCTCTCAATAGGAGAAGAAGAGGTGGAGGGAATTCTCATTGCACCTAAATTCAGACGTACTATCACCCTTAACCTATTAAAACATGGTTTACAAGCTGGAGGTGGCATTGTAGCTTTCGTGATTGAGGCACACAAATCAAATAAAACAGAGGTATTTTATTCGTGGGTAACATTCCCAGCAGCCGATGCAAGAACACCGGCATTTCACTACTATGTAGAAGGAGATGCACCACAGGAATATGGTCCATTCAAGGACATAGAGGTTCCACTCACGTACCAGGAACACCTATACTGGTTTAAAGGCGCCCTACCCCATATAAGAAATAGAGTAAGATTGGGCCCGCTCAGAGGAGATGGGGCAACATGGCCAATATTAGCGGCCTACACACCACATCCTGACATTGACACAATGCCACAGGCAGACTTACTCTTACAACACAAGGATTTAATTAAAATCTACAGAAACCTGACACAGTTTGTCATGAGGACTTTCACAGTCCAACCAACATCAGTTGCAACAAATGGAACTCAATATCAGAGTACAGCAACTAAAATTACACCACAAACATTACACGCAGTAATGGGCAAGATGCCCACGAAACGTGAAAAAATGCCATTCTGGGTAGCTCAGAAAATAACTCAGCTCGAGGCAGTATTCCAGAATACTACCCCATTTGAAAAACACAGAATGCTAACAATGTGCTTGCCCATGGGGATAACACCACAAGTAGAGGACTGCACCTCTTGGGGTACAGTCTTTGCTGCCGTATATACCAGGACACATAGTATTCCTTCATTAGCAGTAGTACCAGACGTATTGAGACAAATACAAAATGAGTACGGAGCAGAACCTGCCCTGAACTTAGGGATGAAATTATTAAATAACTATGACTAGGTATCAGCCATAATACTAGCTAATATTAAAGGGGAAGCAGTTTCAGTGGCAATCCGCCAACGCCTAAGGGAGTTCAGCCCGTTAGAACAACAACACGAACTGGCCAAAATAATAGAAACTGCGCATGCAGAATTAGGCAGAGACAGTTTGGGTGGGAAAGCATTTAAACCACAACTGATGGGCAGTCCTGAAAAGGACACTACCAAGCAGACACCTGCTTCTTCTAAAAAGAAGTGGGATAATAAAAAACAACAAAACTTTAAAAACAGATCTCAATCCCGAGGCAGGTCTCCTCCACAGGAGTCCTCTGAAAAGAGGTACAACCTTAGGAATAGGGATAATATTAGGAAACCTGACAGGTATCAGGATACTGATACACGTTCCTCTCGTTCCTTTCAGGGCTCGACGAAAAACTCAGAGAGAGAAGGACGGTCAGAACACAAAGAAGAGCGTACAAATCCCAGAGACAAGCAGCACTCTCAAGACTATAATTCCAAAAAAGAAGAAAAGCCAAAATCAAAACCTCAGTTTAAGAAGAAGAAAGTTGCAGGTATAAAGATCAGACATGCTGAGAATTCTGAGGACGCAACTTCTGAACTGGGAATGGGCTCTGACGATGCTAGACAGTGCGGCAGAAGTAACAATAGCTCGCCAGAACCTGATGGAATTTATGGTGACAGCGGACTTGAATGATTACATCACGGTGGAAACACCAGACACAAGGGTGAGCGTCCCACATAAGTTACACGAAATAGCACTCCAAATGGAGGGGGACAAGCCCAGGAAAGTTAAAGGTCTCTTTTGGGAAAATCTGTCATCTGGTTATGACATCCTATTAGCAGAACAATATTGGCCGCCAGCATTTGTTATGGAGTGCCCTAGGGGAGAAACGGTAATTTTTCCAACATTCTCTGACCTCGTTCCCATACATCTTATGCACATTGATTGATTGATTTATTGATTGATACATCTTAAACATGCATATGCACAGGAGTGGGCAGTTGCCCTAGCTCCAGCACTATACAAAAATCATGCCGGCTGGGATGAGGATTCAACCCACCACGTGATCCTGTTAAAAGTTTCACCAAACGCTCAGAGGCAATACCCAATAAAGCCAGAAGCTAAAAAAGAGGTCAGGGAGATCTTAGATCAACTTGAATACCAAGGGGTGATTGAAACATGCACCTCACCAATGAACAACCCTTTGTTTTTCCAGTATCAAAACCGGACAACTCATATCATCTAGTTTTAGATTACAGACATTTAAACTCATGCACAAAGACATTTGCTGTCCAAAACGCACACAGTGCTGCATTAATGAATAACATTGTGCGGAAAAGGTACAAAACTACACTGGATATCTCAAATGGATTTTTCTGCCAAAATATAACACCTAAAAGCAGGTATCTGACCGCATTCTCAGCGTTGGGGTCCCAGCGGCAATTTTGTTGTCTCCCCCAGGGGTATAAGAACAGCCCGGGGGGTTTCTCAGCAAGAGTAACAGAGTTACTCCAAAATTTTGATGAAGAAGCATTGTCCTATGTGGATGATATTTATCTGACGGACGATGATTTAAAAAAACACTTGACATGGGTGAGCACCATTATTATGGGATTCGCCTCTGAGGGCTACAAATTTAATTTTAAGAAATCAAAAATAGCCCACCTCAATGTCCTATTTTTAGGATATGAGCTTTCAAGTGAAGGGAAAAGCCTGGCAGCTAACTTTTTAGAAAAGTGTGCACTGCTTCAACCACCAAAATCATTAAAAAATCTACAATCAATACTGGGATTCCTACATTTCGGCAGAACATACATTTTAGATTACGCAGAAAAAGTAAAACCTTTCTATGACTTAATCAAACCTGACTTTTTAGTCAGACACTGGACACAGGAACACACAAACATTCTACGTTCACTACAAGAAGACTTGATAGCTTCCAAACACTTACAGACACGCGTAAACTTACGCAACTTAGTGATCCGAATAATAGCGGGTCAATGCGGGTACACTTACTTAACCTTCAATGAAGGCGAAACAGTACCAATCGCTTACAAATCACACCTGTACACATGCGCAGAAATGCGTTTCCCTTCAACAGAAAAAATCCTGACAGCAGTTCAGACCGCTGTAGCAAGAGAAAGAGCATTGGCTCAGGGGAAACGCATAATTGTCGTAACCCCAGTACCAGCTTTAGAAGCTGTTACAAAGGCAAGCATTCCAAACGCAAAAGCCTTACATCCAAGATGGATACAATGGGCTAATTCTCTTACTGCAACGGACGTTGAATACAGATTTGATCCAGATCTAAAAACACAAGCATTTCTGCAATACGAACAAGAATATCCTCTACCAAATGAAATATTGCCTCTCGATCAGTATGAATATATTATTTACACTGACGGATCAGCTCAACTGGCCATAGGGAGTAAGCAACAATACAGCGCGGCATGTACAATCATTAAAAGTCGCTTGCGGGATGGAAAGTTCCGTCCGAGTTGCACCAAAACGCAATCTCTAGGAGACTGCACGGCTCAGTTGGCAGAGTTAAAAGCACTGATCCTGGCACTTGTAAATACGGATCACGAATTCCCCACACTAATTGTATGTGATTCCTTTTACTGTGTACAGTCATACAATGAATATTTATATCATTGGGAACAGAACGGGTTTAAGGATGCAAAAGGTGGCACAATTAAGCATAAAATGCTATGGGAACAGGTAGTTGAGTTAAAGAACGAACTACCAAGGGATCACGTGATCCATACACTGAGTCATCAGCGTGATGGCGTTCACGTTGAAGGGAATTCATTGGCTGATGAAGCCGCAAAGGGGGCTGTATGTATGGCTTCCGTAGCTGCAATCACTCGTTCAAAAACAAGGATAGACGGTGAGATTATGGTGGCTGTTATTGCTTCAAGCAAAAACAGCGGTGCAGTACCAACAAAATTTCCACTCAAGTACTCCTACAAGTTAGATGCGAACAACATTCCATATGCTCAGATTCCTGGAGTGGGGGACAGAGTAATACCAAATATGGATCATAGGCAAGGTTTAATACTAGCAGCACACAAGGGTTTGGGCTCTGCACATACAGGCGTTACAGCAACTATTTCATTGTTGAAACAGCGCTATTGGTGTCCAGGTCTAACAAAACAAACTAAAGACTATGGGGCCGATTCGGATCTCGGCCGGTAGTGCTCCGAATCGGATTCGGATTTACCGGATCCGATTCGGAGCCCTGTTTCCCGACCGAATCGAACGCGGGTCCGTCGAGCGAGTACGATGCGAGCGCACGCGAAATCGGGAAACCGACTCGTTCACGGGTCCGAACCGCATCGACCGACTCGCTCGGACTCGACGTGCACCGCGCTATGGAGAAGTTTCCCGGCCGGGTAAGTATGATGCGCGCCGCGAGCAGTCCGACCGACTCGCGCCGTCCGGCTCGAAAGAGCTGTCGGAGCCGGACTTTGGGGTCCGCGTCGGACCCCCTGTACGCGTAGGTGCGCGAGTCGCACACAGGGGGAACCATGGGTCCCCCTACCTGTGCATGTACGCCGCGATGCGCATGGACGCGTACCCGCTGTAGGGGGCGCCCTTGTTCGCCTCGCACCCATTGAGTCAATGGGAGCCCGCGTACGCGTTGTACGACCGGCTCCCATTGACTTCAATGGGAGTCCGACCGAATCAAGTCCGATAGCATGCGAATGCATCGTACTCGTCCGGTCGGACTGCTAGGGTCCGATTCGGTCGGAATTCTCTCTGGGTCCGGCTCGGTCGGAGAGATTTCCGGCCGGAATCGGAATCGGCCCCTATGTCTTGAAATGTGACATCTGCCAACAGATGAAAGGCTCCAGCAGAACACGCCTGGCGCAGACACCATTACTAATATCTGACAAACCTCTCGCATGTGTGTATCTGGACCACTGCGGCCCCTTACAATCTGATGGGGCTTACAAGTATATCATGGTTGCAGTGGATTCCTGCTCAAGATTCTTATGGGTATGGCCTCAGCGCTCGACTGACGCTCGAAATGTTTTCAAAGATTTGCGAGTCTTTATAGGGACATACGCAGTTGGCACGTTACATTCTGACCGTGGCCCGGCGTTTAGCTCTTGGGCTTACAAAGAGGCCATGAAAAGTATGGGCGTTGCACTGCGGTACTCCTCTCTGTACCATCCTGAGGGAAATTTGGTTGTGGAGAGGAAAAACCGGGACTTAAAGCAATCTTTAACTGCTTGGGTATTAGGCAAGGGCGGTAGTTGAGTCAATCACCTTTATGGGGTACAAAGAGCACTCAATAACCAGCCAAGAAATTCTCTAGGGGGTGTCACTCCATATGAGGTCCTATTTGGGACAAGAATGTGGGTACCTGATCTTGATTGTGAAGGCGCAGTGGCGGATGAGAAACCATTTGATATCCATGATCATTTGGCTGTTTTACAGGATCTAAATGAGTCCAGGACACAACGAAGTAACGTGTTCCAGAAACAGACCGCCACTGGGGAAGTCAAGTCAGTAACGGCAAGACCTGTCTGGATCCCAAAAATCGGGGATCTGGTCAGAGAGAAAGTAGCGGACAAAAAAGAATTTGGACCATCATACAGAAAGCCTGTACCTGTCCTAGCAGTTCAAGGAACAAGAACTGTTCTTTTGCCGCCATTTGCCAGAAAAAAGGAGAAAAGATTTGTCTCAATCGACTTAATCAAACCACACTATGTGGCCGATACTGAACAGTAGGCCTTGTGGACTCCACAGTAGCGGACGCCCTCCCCTAGCTACCATCCAAGAAGTTCAAACAGAAAGACTCATCATGTTTGAAGAGCCTCCTGTGCGGAATGAAGGACAAAGCAACAATGGTATGGAACTCGTTCCCCTTGAACCAGAAGTTCAACTTCAAAATCAAACTCAAAACAACACACAAGTTGCAATTAGACCAAATACAGACGTCTACGTCAACATGCCTCGACAAGAGCAAAATGAGATTTCAACAAATCCCGATGCAATTCCTACAATTGATCGAACTGCTTCTGGCTACTTCATAAACTTTGATACGTTTTCCTTGGATCCAAGTGAACCAGAAATGACGCCAGCCCAAAATTCACGCAAGCAGCAAGTTAAAGACTTTCTAAACTTTCTTAAAAAGACTTACCTGGTATCGCCTTGGTTAGAACTCTGGGTAATTACTGGGATTCTATTTTTTCTTTTCTGGCTAGGCTTAGTTATAACTTTTAGCATGCTTATTAATGGACGATACCTTCAACAAAGCTCCACAGCCCAAAAAGTTAATTTGATTTTAAAACCACATCAATCTTCACATCGTGAACAAAAAGGCTTGTCAACAGTGAACATCACAGCAGTTCCTATACCGGACGGTATAGTCTGTGACAAAGTTGATTTTGATATATTCGGTCCGACTGAACTTTTACAACTTTCACATGTATTTAAAATGTCATTAAGTGATATCATTACCTCCAGTACATTTTCTGATGATTGGGACTCTGAAACTAATAACATGTTGTCTGATCTAGAAAAAACTGCTGCATTTCCGAACACTGAAATGTTAGAAGGTAATTCAGACTATGACACAATGTACTGTTACCAACATTATGATCATCATTTCCTACACAAATCTATTTCGCCTAGAAATGTTCTTGAGTACCACCAGTGGGAACATTGCTCTACACCACCAAAAGGTAGTTCGCATACATTTGCACAGAAATTTGCATATTTTTCAGGTTTTAACACCACTGACCCGACCTCATATTATTATAAGATTACACCGACATCGGCACTAAAAATTATGTTGACTAACACCAAACAGATATACTCTGCTTCCTTTAATGCCCAATTGTCTGAACAGGATTTTGACCTATGGAAGGACACAATAGACTTAAAATCAGTCTGGGGTTCTAGGGACTGGCAAGTCCAGGGAACAGAAGTGCTATTTAGAGCATGCCTCATTCCACAGCAGATGATATTTCTAAACAACACTGTGCAACAGACGTCCTGTATTGGATTAGCCAAAACCAAGGACCTGAACACACCTCGATTTCCAACACCATCTCAGATGGAGGGGTGGCAAAATTCAACTTCAAAAGAAGGGTCAACAATAGATGACATTTTACAGTACAATAGAACAGACCGTGATTGGAAAAAATGGGTGGTTTGGCCCTTAGACATGAACACATGTCAGAAAAGATTCTGGGGTATAACCGAATGGTTCAATATCCACAGGCCAGACCCACATTATGTACAGAGAGAACATCCAGGGGTAGTGACGTCCTACAGTGTTGGGAAGTTGTGCCTTAATTGGCTAGAAACCTCAACACTCACAGAAGTGAAACACTTAGCATTAACTCTCACAAGACATGGATCTTAGGGATTTTTTACTAGGTCCCAGGAAACCTCATCAGAAACGTTTCATATATGCTGGCATTTATGCTGCCTATAATGAAAACTGGAAAATATCCCAACAAGACGCCGCAGAGAGAATACGGGAAATAGACCGTATTAACTTGGAGAAATCTCTAGCAGTGGTAGACAACGGGTTAACAACTTTGACCTCCAAGACATATTCCTTAGGCAACATTGTATCTTCTGCGATAGACATACTGGAACAAGATTTAGCCATATTACAACACAGGCAATCTCAGTTACATTCTGTTATGTAATTGAGCTGGACACTGCAATCTTTGCCTGCAGGCTATGTGCCTTGGCATTATATCAACTCTGTTTTCTGAATATAATCTAACAGATAAACAGATGGAAATGGCACAAAGGGGAGCAAAATATACAATGCTGCGTATTGAAAACCTGGACAGGTTACCATTCACAGTAGCGGAATCTCCATCTACGGAATGACTTATCCATGGCCACATCACTCTACCGGTCACTATTTTTCAGTTTCAATATTGCCTTGAGCAAAGGCAGGCTGGCAAATATGAAAAGATGGGTAAGGAATACATTAAGGAATCTTGGGAGTTACCATACAGATTTCGATGCCGGAGTGGGGATCGGGAAGTGTTTCTAAGCGGTGCAAACTGCAAGAACGCTCTAAGCGGTTCTCTCATGTGCCAGGACATTTCATTGCACGGAGCTTGTAATGGGTCGGTAGCAAACTTGTCCTGCCACATGAAAGGGACTCCGGCTGCCGTGATTAAACCGGTATTCGAGCTGCTTTCAAATGGGAGTTACTTGATGCTGAACGATCAAGGTTGCTGTGGGATGATCCCGGGCATTGCCTATCTGGTCACTGTGAACTCCAGGGTTACTTGCTGTATGCAAGTATTGTTTCCCCCAACAAGTACAGTCAAGGAGGCGCCGTTATGGCCTTCGTTGAATGTTTCCTTTATACAATTTGATACTTTGAGCAGACTGAAAGCCATGCTTTTGCAGCAACCCATACCCTTAACCTCCGCTCGAGAGACGTTTGATCTTCAAATCGCAAGGACCTCGACTGAGATACAGGCACTTATACGTACAAACTGCCCCTTTCATTTCACAGAAATGGTGGGTCGTATCTTTAACATGTCTGATACGAGTGGTATTGTACACCTATTTAAGACCATAGGGTCAGGATTTCTAAGCACCTTTCAGACAATCCTCGGAGTTATTCCAAATTTTATACACTCCATATTGGGAAGCGTTTTTGGAGGTCTTCCGCTGATCCTGCTTTCTATCGCAGGAATCCTGATTGTCCTTTTTCTGCTCCGCAATGGACAGCCCAATTACCAACGAGATGGCAAAGGCGCTCCTGGAGCGCAAATACCGTGAACGCATGGTACAACATCTGGACATACCTCGCCTAAGGGAACTAAGCGCCTCTTGGTTCCTATCGTTTAGAACAGTCTGGATGGACTGCATCTTACCTGTTCTTCGATGCCTGTTTTGCGGTAAAGAATGCATGTTGGACCTCTGCCTGACACTTGCAAGGGACACGCCTGCAGACTTGAATAACCGGCTGGAGCCCCTGAGGGCCCACGCTCGGAAATGTCCCCAGCGTATTCCCATCTTGATGGCTGCATTCCTTGAGAATCCGCAGGTGCCTTTTACAACTGGGTTGAGCATCAGCTCCACCGTTAGCACCACTAGTACCGAGGTATCGACTACAGTACCGGCTGCCTCTACACCAGCTATTGGCAGTACTGAATATCATCTGTGCTCCATTGACGTACTTTGCGAGGTGTTACAAGGACCTTCCCCTGCAGCAGCAAGCAACGACGATGTTGCGTCTCCCAGCCAGGACACTTAATCTATAATTGGCTCATCGTGTGCTGGGAAAGAATTCAGTTTTTCTTTTTCTCCAAAACTCAACTAAATTTGGAACATTTCCTTTAAATTGACACTTTCGCTGAAAAATGCATGGCCTTCTGACGCTTGTAGTGGTTTGACTTATATAAACAAACTAAATTAGGAATTCGACTTATGTATCAATCCCAAAAACTGGTTTTCAAAGTAACAGATTTTTTAGCTTCCTCTTTTTCCACCTCTTAAAAATGTTTTTAAATGTATTTAAGAAGATATTTTTACAACACCTTGTGTTGGTTTTAATGGTTTTAATTCGCTACTACCTAATAGTGGAAATGGTTCGCCAGCATTTTTATCAATATTGACTGTTCGGAAGAGGAGTGGGTGTTATGTTCCATATAGGTACCCTAATATAGGCCCGGGTAACATCATACCCCTTCACCTACATTACCTCCCCTACACTACACTGTAACAGGCGTTTTAGGATTGAACCTTTACCTAGTTCTAGTCCTGGGTGCAGAAGGAGGGTTTCTCCTAAACAATAGAGTCCTATAACTCCATCAATAGACTCACACAATATGAATGAATATTCATAAGGGTTCTCAGAAACCAGGGTGGGGCTACACCACCTTCCTCCCCATATCTACGTACACGGTTCATCCCATACGTCATCCTCACATCCAACAATGGCTAAGACAAGCAACAAAGGACAAAGGAACCCTAGATACTTTCTGTATAAATACAGCACATCTTGCTAGTGTTAGTTAGAGAGAACCGAGACTTCCAGGTCGACACACTGACCAGAGACGCTGAGACTCCTGCATGCAGACGTTCCAGCTGACAGTGGTCTGAACATCCATTGCGGGGTGTCCATCTCGAGACCAAGAAGGGCTCCTACATTCTCACACTTCAGGTAATGGGGTTCGACTAAGTCCTAGAGGGATTCTTGGCTTCACACCTACTCACATGCTAGGTACACTTAGGGACATCTAGATAGGCATCGTAGGAGTACGCGCTTTCTTTTATCAATGCATTTTATATTCATGTATTTATTCATGCGTAGTGCAAGATGGTAGAACTGTACTATCCATTTATATTCACTGTACTGCTAATCATATATCTCTGCCACTGTCTAATTGTTGTTGCAGCTCATATATTCTACACAAGAATAACGACTGTTCAATAAACCCTTATTGAAACGCCCAGGCTGTTTATTCTGTGTATCCCTGAGACAAGATAAGTAAGCCCGAGTGACTGAGCGAAAAGTAGTACATTGTTTCCACGATCCTGAGGGATCAGGGTTGTCATGTTCTGAGGTTGCCAGAAACTATTCCCTCCCCGATAGGAGACACTAGTAGCACTGTGATCTAGCTTATGCAAACAGGCTAACATCTCTCAGTGGAGGTGCTCAGAAGCAGTCTGCCACCAAACCCACAGTTTATGTTATCCGAGCGCGCAGGTCCTGTATGGTTAATATAGGAACTACACAACATTCCTGGTTTCGCAGAACATATCTGGTTCCTACTTGGACCTACATTTGGATCGTTCTTTCAAAGATATTTCTTTTCATGTGGATTGGATTTGTGACTGTCTTTTCCCTTTTGATTAATGGTCATTATTTGCCTGAACGCTCTGATGTACATTTGGTTCATTGTGTTTTGGCCCCACACACCTCGTCTCATATAATGAAAAGGGATCAATCCCATGTTAACATTTCGGCTAAGCCAGTAGTACATGGCTTGTTTGGGATAAAGTTAAATACGAAATATACGGCCCGACGGAGACGATTCGAATGCCATACGTCTTTCGTGTCTCATTAGGTGACTTCATCACACCTGGGATGCATTCTGATGACTGGGATGTTAATGCCATACATTCATTGTTTTCAGATTTAAAATGTTACACTGCTTTTGAAACTGAGGATTTGTATTTGAATTCTGCCAATTCTGCTGATTTATTCTGTTTCTAACATTATGGTCATCATTTTTTACATAAGTCAACCACAGTCCGTAATCAGGTTGATTATATGCAAAGCGAACATTGTCCTGCCCCGTTTCCAGGTAGTTCGCAAACACAGAAAAATAAGTTTGTCTACTTTTCTGGCTATAATCTATCTGACCTGAGATCCTATTATTATAAATTGAGTGCACAAACACACACAAAATTCATGCTGACCCATACTAAATTGGCATATTCTTCAACTTTCATAACTGATTTTTCCTTAAGAGGTTATGATTATTGGAAAGACACGATTAATTTGAAATCAATATGGGTTACCAAAAATTGGCAGGTGCAGGGAACCTAATCATTGCATTGTGCGTGTTTGATACAGTCTCAGCTCTTATTCTTGAATCATGCAGTGCAACAAACTACATGTTTTGGTTTAGCTACTGCTAAAAATTTAAATTCCCCCTCGTTCCCATCATTAGCAGCTTATGACGACTGGCAGCAATATGCAAATTATTCTTTAGAGGACTTGCACAGTATGGCCTGAAATGGTACCTTTAATTCGTCTGTTATTACTTCCTTGGGATGGTTAATATGGCCGCTCAGTACTAATGCTTGCCAGTTGCATTTTTCAAATTCCAAAAGGAGGTTTATGCTAAGTCGACCTGACCCTCGATTTCCCCAAATGCATACAGGTACTACATATTCTGTGGGTAAATTGTGTCAACAGTGGTTGGGACACTCATCGTTATCATCTGTGAAACAACAACTCTTGCATTTAAATGGAGACATTCAGCTGGCAGCTTTCCTTTTAGGTCCCAGGTCTCCTCGTCCGAAACGTTTTGCTTATGCAGCATATAATGAAATCTGGAAACTGTCCCAAATGGAAGCAGCTTTCAGGTTGCGTCAAGTAGATCAAGACAATTTGTGTAAAGAGTTGGATGTGGTAGACAACAGCATTAATACTTTGTCTTCTCGTATTTACACTTTGGACAATATTGTTTCATCTGTTATTGACATTGTGTAAGATGATGAGTCTGTTTTGTATCATGGTCAAAATCAATTGCGTTCTGTAATGCAATTTGGCTGGACTTTCAAACACTGAAAAGTGGGAAAGTACCTTTGAATTATTTGAACACAACTGCCCTGTTTTTACCGTTTAATTTGACCGATAAACAAAAGCTTATGTCAATGAAAGATTCAACATACACCTTGTTACATATTGAGAAGTTAGAACAACTGCCGTTCTCAATAGCAGAGACCGATTCCTCTGTATGGTTAATCCATGGGGGGATTTCTTTGCCCATTTCCCTCTTTCAATTTGCTGCATGTATGAAAAATTATCCAATAGGGAGATTTGAACCCCTGGGTAGTACTTTTCTGCATGAAATGTGGTCTTTACCGTTTACAATTCCCTGTCTACGTGAAGATAAGGAGGTTTTCCTGACAGGGGAGGACTGTGATTCTACAGTAGGACACGCGTTAGTCTGTACACAAGTTCAGCTTCACGGCGCTTGCAACGTATCAGTGCCCAATTTGGCCTGTTTTCTAAAAGGAACCCCAGTTCCCTCAATAATTCCCACGCTCACATTGCTTTCTAACTGTAGATATCTTACCCTGAATAACCACAATTGCTGAGGGTTAAGGTCAGGCATTCTGTATATAGTAACGGTTTGCGAAAGGGTGACTTGTTGCAGCAATGTTCTTATTCCTCCCCTGCATGGGATTGTAGATAGCTCTGTGGCCTTCCATTCTCACTTTGAAAACAGACTTCAATAAACTAAGCAGACTCAAAGCGCTATTGTTTCAACAAGAAGTCGCTCTCACTTCTGCTCGAGAAACCTTCGAATTGCAGGTGGCTAGAACATCTAGTGAGATTCAGTTGCTGCTCAATGCGAATCTCCCACTGCATTTTGGGGAACTAATTCATCAGATCTTTAATGCGTCTGATTCTGAAGGCCTTGCACATTTTTTTAAACTTGTGGGTTCTGGCCTTGTTTCATCTTTTCAGAAAATGTTGGGAGTAATACCGGCCTTTAAACATTCTATTTTTTCCAGCGCCTTCGGTGGTTTTCCACTTATCCTCTTACTGGCGTGTGGAGTGCTGGTACTTCTGCTCCTGTTATGCAATGGATGCCGATCCTGTGGTTCTGCACAGACCAGGCCCATAGCGACTATACCGTGAACAAATGCAGCAACTTTTTGGATGTTTGCCTCTGGCAACGCTGAGTGTGAGCTATGGGCTTACCTTTCCCTTCGCTTACTTCACTTGCGTGCAACCTGTGTTCCACGGCCAACGGTGCCCTTTCAATTGGGCCATGGATATCTGTCTCTCCACAACATCAAGCGCTGACCCGGATTATGATCTGTTGGTGGGTCCCTTGCTGGCCCATGGCCAACACTGTTCTGGTGACGCCCGTATGATGCGTGTGGCTGCACTTGGAGTATTGGCATGTTGGAATACCTGTGAGGCTGCACAACGCCTCTTGCAGGAGAGTTTCGTTGAATATCACGCAAGTTGCCCTATACTGCTGCTGGATGAACTGGGTTACGAAGAACATGAATGTTCATTCACTCTGCTGAATTGGATGGCATCCCTCTTTTTTATTAACGATAATGATGCTCTTTTGGAACACCTGGCATTCCACGGTGCGAGTAATCTTTTAGATTTTTCTGACTAGACTACATATATATATATATATATATATATATATATATATATATATATATATATATATATATATATACATGTGATCAAGACCCTCCCAGGGTCGAAACGCGTCATGGCTGCCATGGTCTTGTAAAGCTGGAAATAAAGACTATGCAATGAGCAACAAATCGTGGTCCGTGCTCCGTTCTTGCGAGAAATCTGGCGAGGTGAAGGTGGAGTACTTTGAATATATATATATTGTTTACATTTTTTTTTTTTTTATTTGTTCTTTTTTGATTGAATCTGTTTGGATGGAACATAATGCGATTTGGCTCTGCTTATCTTTGACATCTGTTTGTCTATGCACTACAACCTGGCCAAGGGGAGGGTGTCAACTGGTCGCTAGGGATATGGTGGACATCTTTAATTTAGCATGAGCCCGGTAGCCATGATGCTGCTTTTGCGCACAAAACTACATGTCTTTATTTTTGCAAGACTCTGTTTATGCCTTTCACATGAGAACTCTCTGCTGTGCTCGTTCTCTGCCTGTTTCTGGAGTTTAGTCTGAACATTGTGAGCAAGGTCGATAAACACTGCCTCTTGTTCTTCTGTTCTGGTCAGGCCCTAGCACTTAGACAAAACATACCAATGCAGCTGTTTTTGGTGGAGACTCATACTTTGATATTATGGGGATGGATGTTTAGGTGACACACACTTGGAGAGGGACCTTTCCAGGGAAAAGAGCAACCCGCACCTGTGATGTAGAATTACGATCTATGGCTTGAGTTATGGGGTCTGCTGACAAAGCCCAGAGATCTTCTATTATATAATAATACTTCTGCTTACCAAGGGGAGGGTGGGTAGGCCTTATAGTCCTTTATCCACTGTCTTTATAAGATGACATCTCCCTTTATGATATATGGCCTTGCTGCAATGCTAACTGTATTGATATGATGCATTTTGCTGCTGGTTGTGGCACGTATACTGCATTTTAGAACACGTTAGTTAAAATAAATGTTTTAAACTATCTTCATGTCTCTGTCAGATCTCATTGTGGACAAGTACAAGAGTGTGAGCGAAAAGGTATGTCTTGTTACCGCGATTCCTGAGAGATCCGGGAGTGTTGTGTCCTGGGGTGTCTAATCATTGGTATCTCCGTTTGTGAGTAGGAGAGCGAGTGAGACACTATAGCTAGTCGGTCCTGGGCTCGTGGGCACTAAGGTGGTAGGAAGGCTTAGCCACTATACACCGAGGTCCCATAATCCTGCTCATAGTTCTGTGTATGTGCAGAATACCTGCAACACTCATAGGCAAGTCAAATATGCCAATGAGGGAAAATTCAATGTAACCATCCTAAAAGGGGGGGGGTATAGACACTTTACGCTAATTTAGCTGGGTCAACGTGCACAGAGTTTTAAGTCGAGCAAACCCAGTGTTCAGAAAAAGGTGACAAATCTGGGGTGATCACGCAGAAACTGCAGATTTTCTGCAGTCACACTTGCCTCACATTACATTATGTGCTGCATAAGCTGCAAATTTACCCAAACAACACAGGTTTCTTAGCTCAAAAAGTTTAAATTATTGAAAATGTGGCTCAGGCTGTGCCAGCGAGTGACCAAAAGGTTGCCAAAATTAACTAGTCAAGTTTCTGTTGATGATTACTATGTCAATCTACTAAGCTTTAGAGAAAACGTTCCAGAGACAGTATTAATGTAACCAACAGATAGACTAGGAAAGGACATTTGGCTATACCATGCATGTATTTTAAATTCAAGTCCAATAGGATTCAACTTTCTCATAAGGAAGTTCTGAAAGTGAAACACGTTTCCAAACATGTTATTCACTTTATGAGGTCTGTTGTCTTAAATTTTACAATGATATTACTCTGATTTTTGTAGGTTGCTTCTTGAGGTTCACTACATCTATGTACAATAACATTTGTCCCGTTAAATTGACTGACAATAGATCATTAAAGTAGTTTTTATGTTCTGCAAGATTGACCTCAATACCACACCCTACAAATATATTTCCTCATTAGAATAACAATGTAATTCTTAAAATATTTTTCATAACTAATCCCACCCTGTTGTGAACACTACATTAGTTCTCATCTCAAGTCACCTGTTTTCTAAAGCCCCACAGTGTAGGATTACATCTTGTAATGTCCTATTTTTACCAGTAATCTTCTTTATTCCTGGTTTTGTTGTCTTCGCCCCATTCATTACAAGTCAGATTGACTATCTCACCAGACAGTAAAAATAAACGGACAGAGGAATACTGGTATATAATGCCCCACCTCCTCCTACTGGTGTATACTTAAGCAATACTTACCCAGCATTCCTCCTGGACTACCAAGCCCCCACCATATGAAGGCCGGCCATCCGGGGGGGAGGGAGGAATGTAATGAATGGCACGAGGACAACAGGACCAGGAGTAATGAAGATTCCTGGTACGTAATAGGACATTACCCACAGGTCTCCCTTGTCCTCGTCCTATTTATTACAAGTGAGAATACCAAAGCCGAGCAACCCGGCATTCATAGAAAATGTAGAAACCACACAAGGACACCTACACAATTATTGCTTTTCTCTATAGTGATTTATTCTTGCAGACAATAGGGAAATTTTATGAAACAACCGAATGTAAAATACCCAAATCAAAATTGTTATCCTCACATGAAACATTCTGCAACTTGTAATGCCTAACAAAGGTATTGGAGGACGCACATGTAGCTGCCCTTCAAATCTCAGAGATGGACAACCCTGTCAATTCCGCCAAGGTAACATTGACTCCCCCAGGTGGATCAGCCCTGAACCCCTGCAGGCGGAGGAGACCCCAACCCAACGAAGAGTAAGCAAGAGAAATCAACTGCATGATCCTCCAACTGATGGACAAAGGAGAAGCCTTGTCCCCCCGGGAAGAAGCACCAAAAGAAAGAAACGAAGAGTCTGTCTTTCTAAATGACTTCATCCTTTCTAGATAGACCAACAATGCCCTCTTCATATCCAACAAAGACCACTGTTCCACAGTGGAAGCACCCGATCTGAGAGAATCACTTCCTGATTTATGTAAAAAGTGTGACACCACCTTTGACACAAAAGACACATCCGGATGAAGAATGAACACAACATCCAAAAATGACAAAAAAAAGGATCTCTGGCCATCAAGAAAGCACCCAATTCTCCAATGCGCCTGGCAGAGGTTATGGCCACCAAAAATACCACCTTAAAATTCACAAACTTAATATCGACCAATCCCAAAGGTTCAAATGGAGAAGATAATAGGGTTTTTGAAAACAATGGCAAATCTCTGAAAGGAAACAATGGATTAACCAAAGGGCGAGAAAAAGAAAAGCTGTTCAACAACCACACCACCAAATTCTCCACATCAGCCAAATTCCCCCAAGGGGACCTAAAAGACTTAATAGCCCCCCATTGGGCATCCTGCATAGAAACAGCCACCGCTTCTCAAATCCTTTCCACAAAAACTGCAAGACCTCATTCAGATTACAGTCAAGGAGGGACAACTGGAGAGATTTACACCAACGCTGAAAACAACCCCAATGCCTCTCGCATGATTTCAAGTTAGAAGGCTTGCAGAACTGCTGGATAGCAACAACTGAATGCTTGGAAAGTATAGTAATCTGCAATTCCCCGCCTGTCAACTTCCAAATCGAGAGACGCAGCCTCTGTGGAGACAGAAAGGGAGATGACCTGTGAAGAGAGGGATAATACAGGACCATCCACAGACTCTCAATTAGCAGACATTTGTGCTTGGTGAACCATCAGTGCCGGTGCCAAAACAGAAACACCATTACCATAACTCTCACTTCCCCCAACAGTCTTGTTAGTAACTTGGGAATGAGCAGAATTGGGGAAAAGCATACAACAGTTGATCCGGCCATGTAACGATTAATGTATCCTCTCCTCAGGCCCCCTCCTGCAAACTGCTGGAACAAAACCTGGGAACTTGCACAGTGAGCCAGGAAGCAAAGAGGTCTAGGTAAGGCACACCAAACCTCTCACACAGTTGAAGAAAGATATTCCTGGTCAGAGACATCTCCTGGGAAGGAAAGAACCAGGTGAGAAAATCCACCATCCCATTGTCCACACCTCTGATGTAAACTGGTAAACTACCATTACTACGCGGCCACTACTTCGAATTACCATTTGTACGCATCTTTTACTTCACAGGGTACCATTACTACGCATGTTTTAAGTATGCATGCTTCTACTACGAAAATACCGTTACTTCGCAGGTACCATTACTACGCAAGATGGCTGTAAAGCTAGGAAATTTGAAAAAAAAATTAATTACGTTAGTCAATACCGTTACAACGCAACTAGCATTACTTTACACGTCATAAGGAGGTTCGGAAAAATGAGTAAGAGAATCAATCAATCAGGGGTTTGTTAAAGCGCGACTACTCACCCGTAAGGGTCTAAAGGCGCTAGGGGTGGGGGGGGATGCAGGTTCCATTCCATCAAGGAGGGGGTCTGTCGAAGAGCCAGGTTTTGAGGTTTCTTGCGAAGATGGGAGCGATGTTGTCTGGCTGAGGTGGAGCGGAAGGAGAAGCATGCAAGATAGCTGTACAGGTAAGAAAAATGATAAAATAACTAATTAAATTAGTCGATATCGTTACTAGGCAACTAGCATTACATTACACATCATAAGGAGGTTCGGAAAAATGAGGAAGAGAAGCTTGCAAGATAGCTGTACAGGTAAGAAAAATGTTAAAATAATTAATTACCTTAGTCGATGAACTGTCTGACTCTGTGGTCCGTAGGTCGGTGAACAGTAACGCTTTTGAAACAACACCAGGCGTCTGTAAATTACTTCGCGCCCGCCATTTATCAGGGCCTGTTAACGCGCCACATCCTTATTTCCCAACAAGGCACGTTGAGCAAGCTTCCATGTTGCACGCAGGGACTTGCTATTCGCTCTCAGGAGCGGCTATTGTTAGTTGTGATGTTTTAAAAAATAATGTATCCCCCAAGCGAGACAAAAGTCGCATGCAACTGCAGCGTTGTCACAAAAAATACCTACTACGTCGATTTGAACTTAAATGTTCAACGTAACCTTTAAAATATCGAAAAATATATTAGTGTGATTCAAACTTTTTTCCTCCCCTCTAAGCTAAAGTGAGGTTGAAATAACTGTTTCAATTAACCCTGGGCCCATCGCCAATAGAATGCACTGCACCTACAGGTTGTGTGTATCTGAGCCTAGTGAGGGCGGTGGAGAGATGCAACAAACGGATCAGGAAGATGACGTTTCAGAAAGCACACGTGTTCAACGGTGTTAAAATCGCCTGTCGGGATGCGCTTCCAGAGGATTCCTTTCAGTAAAGTTTTGCAATGCAGGAGTCTGGCTCGAGTGTTCTATTTTCACAAGATCACACTTTTTACTTAAGTAATAGAACACAGCTTTTTCATTGTAGATCAGACTACGGTCTTTCCCAGCTTTAGCGAAACTTCATTAGGAGCCGAGTTTCCTAAGATAATTAAGAGTTGAGTTTCCTAAGATAATTAAGAGTAGAGTTTTCTAACTTTTACTTTTAGGGCCCATGGCAGTTGAATGTTTTTTTCTGTAAGCTACGGTTCATCTAAGAGGGGGTGGGCTGCTAACTATGAACCTTCCAGTCAGCAATGTGACGAGTGGGTCCCATCTTGTCATGTGTGATTACTCAAAGTGATGCTTCTAGACCAGTCGGACAATCGCACAGTTTCGGATTGCTAGTCAAATTATCACTCTTTGACTGTGATATGTAAATATTGTGATTTCTTTGAATGTCACTTGTGAACTAAAGCAAAACCAAAGGGGGATGATGGACGGAGTGTTGAACATTGCAAGCACTCACCCCCAGTCAACTGATCTGGGTTTAATCCATCATCATTCTTTAGCTCACTCCGCCACCCCAGTTCAGGCATGGCCATATGCAAATCAGTCTGACCCTGTGCCTCATGGGAACAGTCCAGCCCGAACTGCCAAGCCATGTCTTCCCTGGACCGGAAACAAGCATCCTGGGACCGGTTTCTGGCTTAAAGCTGTCATCATCCAGGCTATCTTGAATCCAGTGACAAAGTGAGCAAGGCTTGGCAGTTCGGGCTGGACTGTTCCCATGAGGCACAGGGTCAGACTGATTTGCATATGGCCATGTCTGAACTGGGGTGGCGGAGTGAGCTAAAGAATGATGATGGATTAATCCCAGATCAGTTGACTGGGGGTGAGTGCTTGCAATGTTCAACACTCCGTCCATCATCCCCTTTGGTTTTGCTATGTTCGCCCTAAGTTGGCAGGGTATGCCCAGAAGGGGGTCCCTTGCTCACTTTGCCACTGGATTCAAGATAGCCTGGCTGATGACGGCTGTAAGCCAGAAACCGGTCCCAGGATGCTTGTTTCCGGTCCAGGGAAGACATGGCTTGGCAGTTCGGGCTGGACTGTTCCCATGAGGCACAGGGTCAGACTGATTTGCATATGGCCATGTCTGAACTGGGGTGGCGGAGTGAGCTAAAGAATGATGATGGATTAATCCCAGATCAGTTGACTGGGGGTGAGTGCTTGAATGTTCAACACTCCGTCCATCATCCCCTTTGGTTTTGATATGTTCGCCCTAAGTTGGCAGGGTATGCCCAGACGTGGGTCCCTTGCTCACTTTGCCACTGGATTGCCCCTCCCACCTCCCCATATATGGCGGCCGCTGCGCGGTGAGGAGAGCGACCCTTGCCAGGTAGGTCGCTCCCACGCCACACAGCTCCGCCTGTGTTCTCCTGCCCGCTGCTGCTGCTGGTAAGCTCGCCCCTCTGCCTGTTGCCTCGGTGCCCGTTTTGCCTTCTGTTCCCCCTCGTTGCCCCCACTCTCCGCGTCCAGTTTTGCTTTCTGTACCCCTCGTTGCCCCCATTCTCTGTGTCCAGTTTTTGCTTTCTGTACCCCTCGCTGCCCCCATTTTCTGTGTCCAGTTTTTGCTTTCTGTACCCCTCGCTGCCCCCATTTTCTGTGTCCAGTTTTTGCTTTCTGTACCCCTCGCTGCCCCCATTCTCTGTGTCCAGTTTTTGCTTTCTGTACCCCTCGCTGCCCCCATTCTCTGTGTCCAGTTTTTGCTTTCTGTACCCCTCGCTGCCCCCATTCTCTGTGTCCAGTTTTTACTTTCTGTACCCCTCGCTGCCCCCATTCTCTCTGTCCAGTTTTTGTTTTCTGTACCCCTCGCTGCCCCCATTCTCTGTGTCCAGTTTTTGCTCTCTGTACCCCTCGCTGCCCCCATTCTCTGTGTCCAGTTTTTGCTTTCTGTACCCCTCGCTGCCCCCATTCTCTGTGTCCAGTTTTTGCTTTCTGTACCCCTCGTTGCCCCCATTCTCTGTGTCCAGTTTTAGCTTTCTGTACCCCTCACTGCCCCCATTTTCTGTGTCCAGTTTTTGCTTTCTGTACCCCTCGCTGCCCCCATTTTCTGTGTCCAGTTTTTGCTTTCTGTACCCTCGCTGCCCCCATTCTCTGTGTCCAGTTTTTGCTTTCTGTACCCCTCGCTGCCCCCATTCTCTGTGTCCAGTTTTTGCTTTCTGTACCCCTCGCTGCCCCCATGCTCTGTGTCCAGTTTTTGCTTTCTGTACCCCTCGCTGCCCCCATTCTCTGTGTCCAGTTTTTGCTTTCTGTACCCCTCGTTGCCTCTCTCCACTCCTGCCGCTGCGTCCCCTGCGGCCCCGCCCCCCTGACTGCCCATTCGCTGCCCCTGCCTCCCGCCTCCCAGCTGCTCCTCCCTCCCACCTCCCCATATATGGCGGCCGCTGCGCGGTGAGGAGAGCGACCCTTGACCTTGCCAGGTAGGTCGCTCCCCCGCCACACAGCTCCGCCTGTGTTCTCCTGCCCGCTGCTGCTGCTGGTAAGCTCGCCCCTCTGCTTGTTGCCTCGGTGCCCATTTTGCCTTCTGTTCCCCCTCGTTGCCCCCACTCGCTGCGTCCAGTTTTGCTTTCTGTACCCCTCGTTGCCCCCATTCTCTGTGTCCAGTTTTTGCTTTCTGTACCCCTCGCTGCCCCCATTTTCTGTGTCCAGTTATTTCTTTCTGTACCCCTCGCTGCCCCCATTCTCTGTGTCCAGTTTTTGCTTTCTGTACCCCTCGCTGCCCCATTCTCTGTGTCCAGTTTTTGCTTTCTGTACCCCTCGCTGCCCCCATTCTCTGTGTCCAGTTTTTGCTTTCTGTACCCCTTGCTGCCCCCATTCTCTGTGTCCAGTTTTTGCTTTCTGTACCCCTCGCTGCCCCCATTCTCTGTGTTCAGTTTTTGCTTTCTGTACCCCTCGCTGCCCCCATGCTCTGTGTCCAGTTTTTGCTTTCTGTACCCCTCGCTGCCCCCATTCTCTGTGTCCAGTTTTTGCTTTCTGTACCCCTCGCTGCCCCCATTCTCTGTGTCCAGTTTTTGCTTTCTGTACCCCTCGCTGCCCCCATTATTTGTGTCCAGTTTTTGCTTTCTGTACCCCTCGTTGCCTCTCTCCACTCCCGCCGCTGCGTCCCCTGCGGCCCCACCCCCCTGACTGCCCATTCGCTGCCCCTGCCTCCCGCCTCCCAGCTGCTCCTCCCTCCCACCTCCCCATATATGGCGGCCGCTGCGCAGTGAGGAGAGCGACCCTTGACCTTGCCAGGTAGGTCGCTCCCCCGCCACACAGCTCCACCTGTGTTCTCCTGCCCGCTGCTGCTGCTGGTAAGCTCGCCCCTCTGCTTGTTGCCTCAGTGCCCGTTTTGCCTTCTGTTCCCCCTCGCTGCCCCCATTCTCTGTGTCCAGTTTTTGCTTTCTGTACCCCTCGCTGCCCCCATTCTCTGTGTCCAGTTTTTGCTTTCTGTACCCCTCGCTGCCCCCATTCTCTGTATCCAGTTTTTGCTTTCTGTACCCCTCGCTGCCCCCATTCTCTGTGTCCAGTTTTTGCTTTCTGTACCCCTCGCTGCCCCCATTCTCTGTGTCCAGTTTTTGCTTTCTGTACCCCTCGCTGCCCCCATTCTCAGTGTCCAGTTTTTGCTTTCTGTACCCCTCGCTGCCCCCATTCTCTGTGTCCATTTTTTGCTTTCTGTACCCCTCGCTGCCCCCATTCTCAGTGTCCAGTTTTTGCTTTCTGTACCCCTCGTTGCCTCTCTCCACTCCCGCCGCTGCGTCCCCTGCAGCCCCGCCCCCCTGACTGCCCATTCGCTGCCCCTGCCTCCCGCCTCCCAGCTGCTCCTCCCTCCCACCTCCCCATATATGGCGGCCGCTGCGCGGCCGAAGGCGCGCCTAAGGCAAGCCCGTCTGCGCCCGTCCGTGCCTGGACCGCGCCCAGTGCCAGAACCCCTGGGTCGTGCGCCCCCCGCTCCAGCCTCGAGGACCGACGCCGATACGATGCCACCACACTCCACGCTCTCAACCCCGGATGGACACACAACTGCTTCAAGGCCGCCCCGAAACGCACCCATGGTCCCTTCACCTGCCGGAACTGCAGCTACACCAGCCTCAGAGCCACCAAAGCGCCCGCCAAGAAGGACCGCAACCACCTCCGATGCATCCTACTGAACACCCGCTCCGCACGCAAACACGCCGTCGAGCTCTGGGACCTGCTCGACACATCAGCACCAGACGTCGCCTTCCTGACAGAGACCTGGATGAATGACTCCTCCGCACCCGACATCGCCATAGCCATCCCAGACGGCTATAAGATCACCCGCAGAGACCGCATCAACGGAGTAGGAGGAGGAATCGCCATCGTCCACAAGAACTCCATCAGGGTCTCGACCAGCTCCGACGACTTTCTCTGCACCGCCGAACACATGCACTTCCAGATCCACACGGACCCCAACACCACCCTTAGAGGCACCCTTGTCTACAGACCCCCTGGGCCCCGTCCCCAGTTCAGCGACTCCATCGCCGACTTCATCAGCACGCACGCCCTGACCTCTACCGACTACATCCTCCTCGGAGATCTGAACTTTCACCTGGAGAACAACAACGACAGCAACTCCACCACCCTGATCGACAACCTCGCCAACCTCGGACTGAGACAGCTCGTCACAACACCGACCCATTCCGCCGGCCACACGCTCGACCCCGTCTTCTCCTCAAGCTCCCACGTCTCCTTCAGCCACACCACGGAACTCCTCTGGACCGACCACCGCTGCATCCACTTCACCTTCCAGAAACCCACCACACACCACCGCACCCAACAGATCCCACGCCGCTGCTGGAGCAAAGTCACCGAAAACCAACTACGGGCAAACCTCGCTGTCAGCCCTCCCTCCGACCCATCCAACACCGACGACGCTGCCTGCAACCTCAGACGATGGATAGACGACTGTGCCAACACCCTCGCCCCGCTGAAAAAATTCACCCACAGTGACACCACCAAAAGAGCCAGCTGGTTCACCCCGGAACTCCTAGCATCCAAGCGTACCTGCCGGAAACTAGAGAAGAAATGGCACAGTGATAAGACACCGGACAGCCACGCAGCCCACAAAGACGCCATCCGCAACCACCACCACCTCATCAGGTCCGCCAAGAGAATCTCCTTCAAAGACCGCCTCGACAACAGCGCACACAACAGCAAGGAGCTCTTCAACATCGTGAAGGAACTCTCCAACCCCAGCTCCAACACCAACGACATCCCACCGTCGCAAGCCCTGTGCGATTCCCTCGCCACCTTCTTCCACCGCAAGATCGCCGACATCCACGACAGCTTCAACACCCAGACAGCCCCAACTAAGATTGATGCACCAGACCCGCCGCACACCATCGACCACGACCCCTTGCCAGCCTGGGCCAGCGTGAACATCGATGACACCATCAAGACCATGAGCACAATACACTCCGGCCCCCCCTCAGACCCTTTTCCGCACCACATCTTCAACAAAGCCAGCAGCTCCATCGCACCCCACCTGTGCAACGTTATCAATCTCTCCTTCGAGACCGCGACCTTCCCAGAGAGCTGGAAACACGCAGAGATCAACGCCCTACTCAAAAAACCCAAGGCGGACCCGAGAGACCTCAAGAACGTCCGGCCCATCTCCCTGCTTCCGTTCCCAGCCAAGGTCATCGAGAAGATCGTCAACAAACAGCTAACCCGATACCTCGAAGAAAACAGCATCCTGGACCCATCCCAATCAGGGTTCCGCAGCAACCACAGCACGGAGACTGCCCTCATCGCCGCCACCGACGACATCAGGACCCTGCTGGACAACGGTGAGACCGCAGCCCTCATCCTGCTGGACCTCTCCGCCGCCTTCGACACTGTCTGCCACCGCACTCTACGCGCACGCCTCCACGACGCAGGGATCCGAGACAAGGCCCTGGAATGGGCCACCTCCTTCCTCACCGGCAGAACCCAGAGAGTCCGCCTCCCACCATTCCGATCCGAAGCCTCCGAGATCATCTGCGGCATACCCCAGGGATCATCCCTCAGCCCAACACTGTTCAACATCTACATGGCCCCGCTCGCACGCATCGCCAGACAGCACGACCTCAACATAATCTCCTACGCCGACGACACTCAACTGATCCTCTCCCTCACCAAGGACCCCCTCGCCGCCAAATCCAACCTCCATGAAGGAATGAAGGCCGTCGCCGATTGGATGAAGATCAGCCGACTAAAGCTGAACACGGACAAGACAGAGGTCCTCATCCTCGGCTCCAACCCCTCAGCCTGGGAGGACTCCTGGTGGCCTACGACACTTGGAGCAGCCCCGACACCCACCGACCACGCACGCAACCTGGGAGTCATCCTCGACTCAACGCTCTCCATGGCCAAGCAAGTCAACGCAGTCTCCTCCTCCTGCTTCAACACCCTCCGCATTCTTCGCAAGATCTACAGGTGGATCCCGACAGACACAAGAAGAACAGTCACCCAGGCCCTCGTCAGTAGCAGACTTGACTATGGGAACGCCCTCTACGCGGGAGCCCCGGCCAAGCTCATCAAGCGACTGCAACGCATACAAAACGCCTCCGCACGCCTGATCCTCGACGTACCACGCCACAGCCACATCACCCCCCACCTGAGGAACCTGCACTGGCACCCCGTCGACAGGAGAATCTCCTTCAAACTCCTCATCCACGCACACAAGGCACTCCACAAGACTGGCCCAGCCTACCTCAACAGACGACTCTTCTTCTACGTCCCCAACCGCCAGCTCCGCTCCGCCGACCTCTCCTCGCCACTGTCCCTCGCATTCGAAGAACAACCACCGGCGGCAGATCCTTCTCACACCTCGCCGCCAAGACCTGGAACACCCTTCCACTAAGCCTACGACAGACCCAAGACCTGCTGACCTTCAGGAGGCTACTCAAGACCTGGCTGTTCGACCAGTAGCAGCAACCCCCCCCTCTCCCCAGCGCCTTGAGACCCTCGCGGGTAAGTAGTGCGCTCTACAAATTCTGTGATTGATTGATTGATTGGATTCAAGATAGCCTGGCTGATGACGGCTGTAAGCCAGAAACCGGTCCCAGGATGCTTGTTTCCGGTCCAGGGAAGACATGGCTTGGCAGTTCGGGCTGGACTGTTCCCATGAGGCACAGGGTCAGACTGATTTGCATATGGCCATGTCTGAACTGGGGTGGCGGAGTGAGCTAAAGAATGATGATGGATTAATCCCAGATCAGTTGACTGGGGGTGAGTGCTTGCAATGTTCAACACTCCGTCCATCAACCCCTTTGGTTTTGACTTGTGAACTAAAAGCATGCGCACTAAAAACTTGTGTGGTAATAGTATTTGCGAAGTAAAAACTTCGTACTAAAAGCATGCGAACTAATGGTTTGCGAAGTAACGACCTCTTGCAATTGAAAAAGCAGGGTAGCCACAGCATTCAGGGAACTGGATCATATCCCCCTGATGGGTCAGATAGGCCATCCTAAACTGGGTGTCTGACCGGACCACTAGATTGTGACCCACAAGAAGGAGTCTGAACCCCAACACAGCTCTGTAACCAATCATCAGTTCTTGCCAATTGGAAGAACGCTGGGCCCCCTGCAGAGACCACCGGGCCTGCAGTGACATGTCCCCCAGAGTGGACTCCAACCAAAGGAACTGGCAACTGTCATGAGGACCAATGGAGGATCCGACTGGAAAGGCACACCCTTAGAGAGAGAGTCTTGCTGAGTGCACCAGCACAGGACCTTGATCACCTCCACAGTCACTGGTACTATAGAGTCGAAGTCACCTGACTTTGGGTCCCAAAATGAATGAAGATGCCACCACAGGGGAAGAAGATGAAATCGGGCCCAAGAAAGCATAAATACAGCTGTCGCCATGTGTCCCAGTAGTCTCAACCATAGACGCACCAGAAGGGAGTCGCAATCCATTGCCCTCAAGGTTAAAGACCTTAAAAGTGCAGCCCTGGGAGCAAGAAGAAACACCCTGTTTAGATCTGGATGGAACCTGGCCCCTATAAAAGTCAGATCCCTGGATGAAAGCAACTGACACCTGCCCTAATTGAGCACAAACCCATGAGCTGGATGATCGAGCAGACTAAGGCCAGATGTTCAGCAGCTACTTCTCTGAGGGAGCATGGATGAGCCAATGATACAAGTACGGATACAGGTGAATGTCCAACAGATGAATAGATGCCACCTACAGAGCCATCACCTTTCTGAAGACCCTCGGCCTCAACTTGAGGCCGATTTCAGAACCCTGAACTGATAGTGCTTCTCCTTGATCCAAAATCTTAGATACTGCTGGAATTGAGGATGGATCTAAACATGGTAGTACACATCCTGAAAGTCCAAAGTGCACATTAGGTGGCTTTTGATCACCAATGGAATCACTCACTGCAGGGTTTCCATCTTGAAGAGCAGAGACTGCACAAATTTATTGAGACCTTTCAAGTCCAACACAATCCTGAAACCTCCCAGGGACTTTGCCACAAGAAAGATGATGGAATAGAAACCCATGAACCTCTCCATTTTAGGAACTTTCAGAAGTGCCCTCCTCTCCAGAAGCGAGTTGATGCCTTGAACCAGAGCCAACCTTTTCTCCTTCTGAGATAGCCATGGAGTTGTATGAACTCCTGGAACATGAGGCAGCTCCAAATATTCTATCTGATATCCTTTCCTCAGAATTCCCAACACCCAAGCGTCTGAGATAGATGCCTCCTAGGCCTGACGAAACTGCTGGATCAACCCTCCTACCACACACTTCTGACGCTCCACCATATAGTCAGGAACAGGGTTCTGGGGGAGACTTGGCCTTCTTATGTCTATCCCGACTGGCCTGATGCTGCCCTTGAGAATGTGGATTTTTCCTCCACGAGGGCTGACGGAATGGAGACTTTGGTATCACATGTTGCTTCTCAGAAGAAGCATGTTTCAAGGCAGAGGAATGCTCCTTTTCCTTATACAATTTGTGCAATTTATCCTTCAGTTCAGCCCCAAGTATCTCATTACTCCGGAAAGGCAGCCGGAGAGCAGATGCCTTTTGGGCCGAATCAGTATGCCAATCTTTCAGTACCAGGATATGTGGGGCATCCACACAAGCCCCCCAGACAAGGCAGAGGCCCTCTTTCAATCAAAAGAAAGTTCTTACATGTACTCCACCTGGTGCTTGATTTGTTCAAGCAAACTTGAACAATCAGAATCATCAGTCGTGGATCTGCATAATTTCTTAATGTCCAAAATCAGCGACTGGGCTACATAAGTCCTAGAGATCCCTGCCCGCAGAGCCGATGCGAGCCTGCATACATTTTATGCAGGGAAGCATCAACATTTTTGTCTACTGAATCTTTTATCACAGAGTCCTCCGCCAAGGACATTCTCTCCACCAAACTGGACACGTAAGAATCAATGGGAATTGCATCTAGAAAATCCTGCTATATATCTTGCAATGAATACAATTTGGCCATAAATCTAGGGATCACGATTTTGTCATGCTCTTCCATTCCCTTTTAAGGACCTCATTAATGTACGGATGTACGGTAACATCCAGGGGAGCTGCACTCTGAAACTGATGAAGTCTCAGGAACCTCATCTTCTGGAAACCCATGTTAGCCTTAACATGTCTGATCAATTCAGGCAGCAATGCCCCAGCAATGTACATGCCCTTATGATCCTCAGATCCTGGCAGCTCATCCTCCAATCCTGAGGACCTAGCAAAACCCAGCGGCAAGGTGTCCTTTGGTCTTACTTTGTCAGAAATCATCTCCAACACAGTTTCCTTAGTAAGCCTCTTAGATCTGTTATCGTCACTCTCCCTGTGACTTTTTGGCATAGGGGGAGAGGACAAAGAGTCTGATGAAAAAGAGGATGACTTCTTTACATATCTTTTCTTTTTTGTATACTTTCCCATTCTCGATGACCACAAAGAGAAATCACAGAAAAAAAGTCAGCCAAGTACAATCTGCCAGATTGTGCAGGTATGCAAGGAATCGCAAATATCAATAAAGCATAAGAAAACTGCTACGCTGTACTCACCCCCAAAGCCAGCATATGTGGCTTTCAATTGACGTAATGCAAACAAGAACAGAAAAGCCAATTCTGGCTTGAACCTGCCAACCCACACGTCTCTACACAAGCTCCGCATGTAGGGAGACGCGCAATCCAGACGGCCGCCACACCCGCCCTGCTGCCATGTCAGCTGCTGAAAACTCTGCCTCTAGTCACTCCAGCTACGCAGGAGCAATCGCATTATCCTTGTTCCTTTATTCTGTGTGCAGACAGAAAAAAGAACAGGAGGACTGCTGGGTAAGTACTGCTTAAGTATCCCCCAGTACAAGGGGATGGGCAGTATATACCAGTATTCCTCTGCTCTTTTTTTTCTATCTCGTGAGGTAGTCAATCTCACTTCGGGACAAGGACAACAGGGCCTGGGGATAATGGATGCCTCCACTGTAAGCTGCCATTGTTCTTCATTATGCACATGATTATGCACCTGTCAAGATGGTAGCCATCTGTGAATCTAACATGTGGAACTAAGCTTACGTAAATTAAGGTGTTTAAATGAGAGAGATTTATTTTGAAAACATTGGTGCCAAAAAACCCTAAAAAATCTAATGTTTTTGACCATTAATTTGGAGAGGTATTTGCCCTAGAGATTATTGTCAGAGGTCATGCAGATTTGCTGATTTGCTGGTTCCAGATCCAGACTTTGCTCTCAATCAGAGAGATACATGGGGAGAGCCAACTAGAAGTCAGGAGCAGCTGTGTGGGAACTCTTGTCCTTGGTAAAGCATAGGCCTGTTCTACCATGGTAAAACTCTGATAACAAACAGCCAGACTTGCTGTTTCAAAAGGTATGCTGTGTGTTCCAATTCAAATACTCAACCGGCAGGAATGATATATAATGTTTTATCCAACTAAGGGGCATATCAGCAAGGGCCGGCGATAATTATCGCTAAGCGCACTTAGCGCTAGGATAATTATCGCCGGCTATCGCTGCTTTCTATCGCGGAGATAGCGTGCTATCAGCAACGCTTATCTCCAAAGCGATAGAAATGCAAGCGATAGCTGGAAAACAGTGTGATTATCGCTGGGAAACCAGCGATAATCGCACTGTGACCGGCGATACCTTGCTGATAGGGCAGGGTGGTCTTAGCCATGTAATCCACCTCCCATTGGATTACATGGCTAAGTCAGAATTAAAGCATGCGTAAGGAAAGTAGCGATAACCGTGGTTATCGCTACTTTTCTATCGCTATGCTTGTTAGCGATTCCTTGATAATAGGAGAAATGTCGCTTAGCGACATTTCTCCCGTTATTCTGGGGAACGCCCACTTTGCATCTCATTAGAGATGCAAAGCTGGGCGATAAGGAAAGGGCGAAGAAGCATGGATTCACGCGTTAGCGTGTCCTTGCTAATAGGGCGTTAAAATTATCGCCGCTTTTCGTCCGAAAACGGACGCTAAAGCGGCGATAATTTTATCGCCAGCCCTTGTAGATATGCCCCTTAATTAGTGTGCTGTTTAAAAATAGTATTAGGATATCAGATGACATTTTAAATGCAAACTAATGTTTGAAATGTTCTGATTCTTTCATTAATAACAACCGTTTTTACTGCCTTTTTATTCTCAATCTCTGTCATTACCATACATTTTATCATAACAAGATTAAGCCTTTAAAAATAAACTTTTAAAACTATAAGTTCCGATTTCTTAGCGCAACGTTTGAGTGTGTTGTCTCCAAGATGAACAAATTGTTTGATTTCCACTGCTGGGTACCTAGACCGCTTTACTGAATCTGTTGATAAGTAACCTGAAAGCACGGCCTGCACAGAGTAGCTTAGTGGGTTTGTGTTAGAGACACCCAATTGAATTTAACGCTAACTCAGCATGTGCACTGAACTGTGTCCCTGCACAGTGGTGCTGAGACTCCACCCTTGCAGTTGTGGAGGAACTCTCTAGAATCAGCATCAACCCCTTAATTACATGAAAAACAGTGACATGAATTTAAAATGAGTATCCTGTATTCCATTACTTGATAGCTTACAAATTAATTTAAATAATTCCCATTTCATGAAAATCCCTATTGAGAAACTGGATGCATTGTCTCGATACTGACATATTTCTTTGAAAAGAAATCACTTCTGATGCAGAACAACTACAAGTTTTAATTTCAGCAATATTGATAGTGAAAGGTTTACTGGATGTTCTCAGTGCTGCCCAAAATAAGTGCCAGAAATAGCCTCATTCATTAGTTGACAAATAGGAAACACTATACTGTCCTTCTTTTTAGCAGATTCAGATGTTCCTTTAATTGAGTTGGCAGCTAAAGAAGAGCAATACAAACATATTATTGAGGAGAGAAAAATGCCCAACAGGAAAGAGTGAATCTTGCCTCTAATGTGGCTGATGATCAGTAGAGATTCTGTAGTATAGTGTTGTGGAACAGTGCTGTTGACTTTCAGAATGAAGTTATATTCTTTAAATATTTGGCCATGCAAGGAAATAAGAGGAAACCAGAAGTGTTTATCATTTCTGACTTAATACGTGAAACAGGCTAACATGAATGCCTACAATTTTTGCTACTGTATTGTCATTTAAATTGATTGCACTAGACACACCATGCTGTGCTTGAGCTAAACATAAATGTAATCACTCCTTAATGAACTCTTTAGCGTGCAAGGTATAATGAGGAAATATTAGCCAAAACTGGATTTGCAAAACTGTACATGTCTGCAGCCCTTTGGCCACAAACATATTTTCACAGCACCTTAACGTTTGAATCACATCAAGAGACACTATTGACTGCAGTGTTGTTGTGAATAACCCACCAGTGAACGGCTCCCTCACAATTTTTGTCCATCTTTTTTCTCTGTTGGGTAGCATCTCCAAAATGGAATCAACTGGCAGGTTTTGTTCAAGAATCTTCAAATATACCAACACTGTGAGAAGTCTGCAGCCTTATGAAATAGGGCAAATATGCATAGCCTCCTTTGGTTATTTAACAGCTTCCTGGAATTCAGGTATTGAGTTGAATATCTGCCCCATTTTCTTGAAATTAACATATTACATAATGTTTCAATTTCAATCCACAACATCGCTATAATATCCAATTAATCCTGTAAAGATCCACATGTAGATTGAATTTCTGGAGGCTTCTAGTCTACAATGGACCACTGCCATAGTGGAGGTGCAGGATAACCACATATCCCTTTCCAAAATAGCATTTCATGTTCTTGGCAGTGAAGAAAGTGAACCCGTTTAGGGTCACTCAGGTCACTCTAGACCTCCGCTAGCCTTCCATGCATTGAAGAGTCGATGACGCAGTAGAGAATGCCAACAAGCTAGTTTATTCGGAATTTACACTGCAGTTGAGTCCAGTCTAATCAGCCTCTACTTCTGGCTGACGAGGGACTGACTTGGACAAGCATAAAGTTACATTATGTAGGTTGCAGAGCCCACTAAGACACGCCTGTTATGGAAAATTACTGGTAGCTGTCGTAATACAATGGGGGTACAGTGTATGAGTTTCAGTTCCACAGCCTGGCACACGCTATCTACTGCCCAAGTTCGTCTGGCTTATCCTCCCCACTAGACAGGTTGGAGAAGGCTTTGATGTAACAGTAGAAGAATGTACTAACAAGCAAAATCTTAGCATTGAAGAAACAAAACTTACCAAGGACTATTTCTCAGAAAGAACAAACATAACAGTTTTGTTCTGTTTATTAAATGGCGTCTAAAAAGACAAAATGGCAGTGCACATGTCAATCGGACGAATATAATGCCGCCATCCACTGACTACATATTTCACACAATATACATATTAATGCATTAGTTATATCAATGCTAACATTACTTTGAGTATAATACGAATAATATAGTCATTTTCAGTTTTATTCTAACAGACCCTCCTTTTAGCATTGATTGCTAATGACAATCACTTTTAATGGTGCCACCAGGTAAGGGTCTTTACAATTCTAAGCAAAGAGTAAATATATATTCATGTGCTTGTATATATATACTAACAAACAAAAGATAGAACCAAAACTGATAGTTAGTCAACAAAAGATACTTTGTGGACAGACTCAACAATAGAAGGTGAAGAACCAAAAATCTCGTCATCCATGTTCATTAAATGATCGACCTCCTGTTGGTGCATGATCTTTGTATTGGTGTCACGGATTGAGAATTTCTTAGGAGTTAAATAGGCGGTACAATAGGAGCAACATAAGGGAAGGCACTGAATCAAAACACAACAGCAGATCAGGATAGCTATAAAATATATTATTTTCTCTAAAATCGAACCCCAACCTCCAAACAGGGATAGCTCCAATTACCACTCTGCATGCCTTGAACATTTTCTGTAATGTCTAAAATATGTTCGGTAATATTTTTCTCCATATTAGTGATACCTACTACACACTGATCTCCTATTACTGAGCATGCACCACCGTTTTTAGCTAAAATAAAATCAACTGCATATCTAGTCTGTTCAGAAAATATTCTCTAATTGAATGGTGATGTCACGCAATGCTGCCACGGTAGTATTGGACAATATCTGTAATTTACAGCCGAAATATTCCCTGGCCTTTTCAGTCCTACTCATAGCCATGCCCCCTAAAGTGAAAATAGCAGACAGAATATAACCAAAAGTGATGCCATTACTGTAATTATTTATTTCTATTTCTGTTACTCCTTCACAAAATTCTTTCGTAAGTGTTCTTTTTACCCATTTTATCTGTCTATGAGTATATCTGCAAAGGACTCCCAGAGGTAGCACCGTACCAAGGGCTACATCATTGGTACCATTATGAACATTTGAATATGTTCCGTTTGTGAGGAAAAAGAATCCAGGGTGAGCATATATTGGTCTGTCATAATCCACAGCTGCATAACGAGAATTACCAACAACAGTTGTAGAACCCCTCACACTCTTTAAAGGAAAAGTCTGTTTAGACATAATTACTCCGGAGCAATTGATGTACAACATAGTCAGTACTATTTAGAATGGGGCAACAAGCAGCTTTTCGGGGAACTATCATTTGTTTGTAATGCTAGCCTACTAATGTGATGTTTTGCTCTTCAAAATAAAAATTATCACAATAGGTATTATTGTCACAACCGGGGTACCCTGTTCCTGTGGGCTGACGATCATACAAACATGGCCCTGGGTAACCGAAGCCGAATTCCCCTTTTACCTCAACGAAATTTGTCGGCTTGGAATATGTATAATTTAATAAAGACAGAGGATAAGCAGTCCATAGGCTAGTAACAGAGTCTGTAGGATAACAAGCAACACCATTACCGAAAAATCTTTTATGCATGTCTAGAAAAACATTATTGGAGACCATTTGTTTTCGTCTTGGTGTGGAAGAAACATTATTACTAGAAACAGATGAATCACTTGCATGTTCTAACGCCCAGAGAATCCCACCAAATATGATCATTAACAAAATAGCAAGCAAAAGGAAATGTATCCTCCGCTGTCTTATCCAGAATAGTCGGCGGAAAGGACACACAAAAAAAAAAAATCAAAAACAAGGAAAAGAAATGTATTAGGGTCCGTTACAAGCCTCCCTGGCAGGCTTCTATTGTTCAAACCTCGTTGGTGCTATGACGCACGGGTCGGTGGAGTCACACTGCTGCAACTCGTCTGCAAATGTTCACGAACCTCAGGATAGGGTACTCTTCCCCCCCAGGGAAAACACCCTCAACTTATCCTGTCCAGTGTCACTGACAATGCACCAATTATTCCGATCCTAACTGAAAGAAACACCCAATCAAAGGAACATGTTGCTAATCTTTTTCCATGAAGTCCATCCCTGCTACACTTCACTAATCCTTTGGTGCACTATCCTTCCGTCGAGGGCGCAAATGATACCTTTTTACTCCAGGAACTGTTTCATCTTGCAACAGGATTTGAAATTCAGGTGTCGGAGAGCGAGGCTCAGGCTCCTGTCGATTAGGCGAGGAGGAACCCTGTGCAGTTTTAATTTCTGGGGGAACTGCTTCATTCAAAATAGCCTGACTCTCCTCTTTAGTAATGGCCCAAGTCAGCTGAGCATCAGAAAAAGGCACGAAACGGGGGGCATGCTCTGTTTCATGGTCGCCTATTCCTTCTTGTACCCAACGATCATAAGGGAGGGGGAGCAGAACCCGTCGGCAGTGCGTAGAGTGGATCCAGTGTTTCCGACCTTCCACTCTCACCGCTGTCCTCGTCGTAAGGAGGACCAAGAAGGGTCCTTTCCACCGGTGTTCCAAACAGTTCTTTCGCTGAAAGTTCTTGATCAAAACGCACTCCCCGGGATGTATAAGGTGCCCAGGTCCTTCTGGTGCTGGAGGCAGGGTCTCATGTATCTGTTGATGAATAGAACGTAGACTTTTAGTAAGGTCATACAGATAATCAATGAACAAAGGGTGCTCTATCTCTGAGTATTTCTTGGGTCTAGGGACGCCCCACACATTCGCAGGACGTCCAAAAACCACCTCATATGGGGATAGCCCAGTCCTAGTGTGTGCAGTCATTCTAGTAGACAATAGAGCAAGGGGTAATGCATCTGGCCACTGTAACCCGGTACTTTCTGTTATCTTAGCCAATTTTAACTTAAGGGTGCCATTGTATTTTTCAACCAGGCCCGCTGATTGAGGATGATTCGCTGCATGAAATTTCTGTTTAATGTGCAGACCTTCACACACCAATTGAATAAATCTGGCGTTGAAGTGACTGCCGTTATCACTCAAGACCAAGCGGGGCAAGCCGTAGCGTGGGAAGAACTCTTTTAGAAGAGCCTTCGCCGTGGCCATGGCTGTATTTTCCTATGTTGGGTAAGCCTCAACCCATTTGCTAAATGTGCAAACCACTACCAATACATATTTCAAATTGTTAACCCGTTGCATCTCTATATAATCCATCTGAAGCACCTCAAAGGGAAAATAAGGTGGTGCAAAATTTCCAGAAGGTGTAGGGGTACCTTTTCCAGGATTGTGTCTCATACATATAACACAGTGCCTTACAAGGTGGGCAGCAACTTTCGAAATATTGTCAATCTGCCATACTGGATCTAATACTTCACAAATTCCCCTTGCGCTAATATGAGCTGGGCCATGTGCCATGCTAACTACAGGAAAAACATATGCATTAGGTAACATCCATCTTTGCTTCACCCCTTTATCAGTCCAGCACCCTTCATCATCCAACAGCCCTGTACTTTCCTGCCATACAGCCAATTATTCAAGTGTCGCTTCAGACTGTATTTCCCTGACGCTGTCCAGTGTATTTTCGAACATGGCAACATCCGGTACCCATCTAGCAGGGCCTGCCACAAACATTTTCGTCATCTTTGATCTAGCTGTCTCTTTTGCTGTTTGATCTGCAAAGGCTTTTCCTCTCCCTACCTTGTCAGTGATTGCTTTATGGGCACTACATTTCACTATTGCCAATCGTTTAGGAAGGGTCAAAGCTGTCAAAAGTCTTTCTATTAATGGACTATGCTGTATCTTGGTCCCATGTGAAGTCAAAAATCCTCTCTCTGCCCAGAGGTGTCCAAAATTATGGGCCACCCCGAAGGCGTACTGACTGTCAGTATAAATATTGACAGCCAGTCCTTCGCTTAATTCGCATGCACGCAAAAGAGCGATCAGCTCCGCAGCCTGAGCAGATTGGTAGGGAACGCGCACTGTCTCAACTATAGTGCGTAGCGTAGTAATAGCATACGCCCCTGTAGTGGTGCCATCTGACAATTTGAAACAAGAGCCATCAACATATAGTTCCCCTTGCGGGTCGGATAAAGGAACATCAGTCAAGTCTACCCATCCCTTCGTCTCTTCTTCAGTACAAAACAAACAATCATGGACATCTTGGTCCTTTTCGTCTGAAGGGAGGGGCAGTAACGTGGCTGGATTCAGACTGGCACATCGTTTGATGACAATATGTGGTACAAATAACGTTAACTCATATCCAGTAAGACGAGCACTGGTAAGGTGCTGCGTCTTTGTCTTGTTCAAAAGTATATCCACAGCATGGGGTACCATTACTGTGAGATCATGATTGAGGACGAGCCCTGCCGACTGTCGTATAGAGACCACAGCAGCCGCCTTGGCTCTTAAACAACTCGGGAGAGCTCTGGCGACAGGATCAAGCATAGCAGAAAAATAAGCACACAGCCTCTGCTTACCACCAAAGGCTTGTGTTAACACCGAAAGCGCACACCCAGCCGTCTCGTGTGTACAGCATGAAAGGCTTCTGATAGTCAGGCGTACCAAGCACAGGTGCAGAGCAAAGCGCAATCTTTAATTGTTCAAAAACATGCTTTCATTCATGCATCCAAGGGAATGGTTCATGCACATCTTTAGTAATCAAATGAAGTAAAGGCTGTATTAGTAAAGAATAAGCAGGAATCCAGTGACAACAATACGAGGTGATGCTAATGAAAGCACGCACATCTCTCTGTGTCACAGGGACAGGCATCTTAACTATGGCATCAATTCGTTCGGGTGTTAACCTCCTACCATCCTTCGACAGCAGGTGACCTAAGTAGGTGTCCTGCTGTTGACAATATTGGAATTTGGAAAGCGACACTTTATGCCCCGCACCCGCCAAATGTTTCAACAAGATAACGGTAGCCTCCCTACAACCCTGTTCAGTATCGGAGGCGATCAGGAGGTCATCCACATATTGCAATAATACATTACCTGCGGGAAGAGAGAGAGAATCCAATTGACTTTTTAAAGCCTGACTATAAATACTAGGACTTTCAGTATACCCTTGAGGAGCCCTGCAGAATTGGAAACTCCTTCCAGCTAGGGCAAAACCGAAAAGGTGCCTGCTGTCGGAGTGAATAGGAATACTAAAGAAAGCATTCTTTAAATCTATTACAGAAAAGAACTGAGCTGTGGAAGGAACCATCGTTAAAAGAACAGTGATGTCTGGCACCACTGGGAACTGTGGAACAACTACTTTGTTGACCTCCCGGAGGTCAATTATAAAACGATAGACATGAGGGTAGGTATCAGGAGAATCTAACGGTGCCTTCTTAAGAATAGGGAGTATAGGGCTATTGCATATGTTTCCTGCTGTCTCCTCAACCACCCCTGATTTATCATGTCCTGTATAATCTGCTTCAGTGCCTGTTCTCCTGACTGTGATATCTTATACTGAGGAATACGGGGGAGCACAGCATTCTCCTTAACTTTTATAGAAACTGGTGGTATGGGTAGCAGTCCTACATCGGTATCCCCTTTGGCCCACAATGAGGATGGTACAGTTTTAAATTCAAATGGAAGGGGTGCATTTTTTGACAAACACTGTTTCGCCTTAGCCACATTAGGATCAATAGTCATCTACACACCATCTGGGGAACAGGAAATGGTAGCATGTCACTTTTTCAACAAATCCAATCCCATCAAATTCTCGCCACAATTAGACGTCAACAAAATTGGAGAGTCTACAGTAAAAGGACCCAATGTTAAAGCAAGGGGTGTGGAAATGGGGCTCACAACCGGCACGCCTGAAAAGCCTACCGAAACATTATTACGGCCAGACAGAGTTGCCCCAGGGACCAGTTTATGTGAAACAGAGCTATTCATCGCACGTGTCCACCAAAAATTTCTGTACGGAACCATGCAAATCTGCTGTGACATAAAGACCACACTGATCTACAGGAATTTGGACTGGACCCATCCTTACCCTGCCCTTGGCTGTCCTATCCATACAACACTCCCGCAGCATCGTCCGTAGCATAATCATCATGATAGTATTGTCGTCCCCAGGGATCATCAAAATAATTCGAATCATAATGATCCCCTGAAGGCACACCCACTTGCCCTTCTTCCCTATTAGCCTCATAACAGCCTCTTCCTCGCGAACCTCGCCCTCCAGGAACCGCAAGCTTTTGTAACAAATCTGGGCACTCACTCCGCCAGTGTCCCTCCTTTTTACAGTAGGCACACTGGTTTAACCACAAAGGTGCACCACCTCTACCAGCACCTCGACCCCTTTGAGTCGGACCGCCACCACGTCCCCTTCCAGACCCTCTAGCAACTTGCTGCAACAATACTTTTGTTTTCAAATCCTTACTCTTCTTCTCGATTTTGTCTTCTTCTTCATTTTCACTATGCTCGTAATACTGAGCCATACTCTATATCACTGAGGGGGAAGAGGTAGTCCAAGTACTCTCTGAGGCCTGTAGCCGGGCCACAATTTCCGGAAGCAAATTTGTAACAAACCTATAAACAAACGCCCCCTTCCACTGACAAGTCCTGCCCACTGAAATCCAAGAAAACCCCTTCAAACCTTGTAAAAAAATCTGATACACTTTCTTCTTTCTTCTGTCTACATGCTGTTAGCTTGTCCCAATCAACCCGTCGAGGTGGGATAAGGGAATGCATATACGTAATAATACGACTCGGCAAAGCCAGAATCTCAGCCCTAGGTTTTTCACCGGGTTTTCGCTCTGCATCCCACCCTTTAATCTCGTCCCACGTACCGCCTAGCTCCACCTTATGGTCTTGAGTATGTACCTGTCTCCATATATCCACCAGTACTAGTAACCATCAGCAAGAGTCATTAACTGACGAGGAGGCTGCCTCTGTCAGCTCCTTATAGTACGCTGTGGGATTCTTTCATGGGTCTGGTAATTGGCCCTTAACAGCCAATACCTCACTCCTTTTCCATGGAGTATAAACCCACTGTTCCTGAAAGCGAGCCTCCACCCGTTGTTGGACCACCTCATTTCTTTGGTTCCTCTGCTCTGGTATCTCAGGATGAAAAATAGGATGCACCTCCCTCATCGGAAACTGGGATTTCCCAACCGTAGTATTACTTTGTAATTTCTCCCGATAGCCTATCAACGTCCCCACATTACCAAAAAACCTCCCCGGGGCCATGCCAGCTGCATATACTCGATCTCGAATGTCATAAATTATTTGAGGGGCTATGCCCCCAATGCACTGTTCCCATAAATTGATCAAAGTAGCTGACATATGTTGGAGGGCATGCTGCTGTACAAATGGATCAAAATCTTTCGTTACACTCCATATATCCTCCTCACTATAGATAGGACTCCGAGCCCACTGCGCTGCTTGATTCGCCACCATCCTTTTCTCTTCCTCACCTACATTCGATCGAGTTAACACCAGTTCCATCCGCTCCTGTACTGTCCCCCAATTCCCTCTAACTGGCCCCCTTACTGGTGTCTGAACACTACTTAACACAGTAGGTAACAACCCTGGGTAAGGCATAAATGACACGGGTAAAGTAGACAATGTCATCAGTGGCTGTGTAGTGGGGCGAGGGAAGGAGGGGAAACAAAAGCAGACATAACAGACGTCACAGGGGTGCTCGCAGTCACCGCACTCGTAATCGGTAAGGCAGAAAGGGGGGCAGACAAAACAGGGGCCAAAGCCGTCGAACTCACAGGAACACTTAAAGAAGGTGAAGGAACATGTGAAGGAATATCGGGATATATTCTCTGTGGGGCATACGGAGGTGGAGGACGGGTCTCCAACAGTTCCTCCACAAAAGTATCCCCCTCCTCTCTAACCACATATGACTTATCACACTGTAACAGAAATGTCCTATCTGCACACTCAATATCTTTCTCTGTCTGTTCTCTATCATACGCTACAGCTTTCTGCACCACTGTCTGCATTGCTTTCTTCCTAGACACCTTCTTGGCCCTTATACTTCGCTGTTTGGCTTCTTTCTGCCATACCTGCAAGGTATCGAACATTGACTGCCTACTTCTTCTAGTGAACAAAGTATCATCAAGTGGCCACTGAAGCTCAGCATTGTCTCTCGTATATTTGTGCCACAATGTACGAAACATAATAGGGCCAATGCCATGCTTCACATACATCTCAAAACCCGGAGTGCCTTCCGAAGGCGCAGGCTGCCGTTCCTCCAGTCTGTTTTCCGCTGAGCATCTTCGACACCCAAAACAACACAATTTACTCCAACAAGACATCTTAGCATCAGACACTTCCACTCATCACACAGACATGCACTCCCTCACAATACAAACAAAGAGCTCCCAAGAAGCAGTCCAAAAACTGCACCAAAACAAGGCAGTCCTCAGACTGCACCAAAACAAGATAGGCTCTAGCCCCAGGCCTTTTCAAGAATACCGAATTACCAGGTGGCCTGGCGGAATGTTTTCAAATGCCCCGTATCACAAGGGTCCGCAGACCTACCAAATTAATCAAGACGGCGCCACACTTACCAAAGCTCACCTGGTGCACACAGGTCAAACAAGTTTATTCTCCACTGCCGACTCTTCAGACCTAAACAGTCAGATCCAAGGGTTTTGCCTCTTCAGGACCCCAGCCGAGATGACCACTAGACGAGGAGACGCCCGATCAGACAGGTGGGGCAGCTGCAAGAACTAACGCTCGATCGTGTGGGGTACCCCGATCCGCCCATCTGACCAGACGCAACCCCAACCTCTGCAACCCGTCTACGGGTGAGATGGGTCATCTGGTGGAGTCCCTGTTCGGGCGCCAACTGAAGGAAGTGACCCGTTTAGGGTCACTTGGGTCACTCTAGACCTCCGCTAGCCTTCCATGCAATGAAGAGTCGATGACGCAGTAGAGAATGCCAACAAGCTAGTTTATTCGGAATTTACACTGCAGTGGAGTCCAGTCTAACCAGCCTCTACTACTGGCTGACGAGGGACTGACTTGAACAAGCATAAAGTTACATTATGTAAGTTGCAGAGCCCACTAAGACCCCCTATTATGGAAAAGTACTGATAGCTGTTGTAATACAATGGGGGTACAGTGTATGAGTTTCAGTTCCACAGCCTGGGACACGCTATCTACTGCCCAAGGTTGTCTAGCTTATACTCCCAACCAGACAGGTGGGAGAAGGCCTTGATGTAACAGTAGGAGAATGTACTAACGAGCAAAATCTTAGCATTGAAGAAACAAAACTTACCAAGGACTATTTCTCAGAAAGAACAAACATAACAGTTTCGTTCTGTTTATAAAATGGTGTCTAAAAAGACAAAATAGCAGTGCACATGTCAATCGGACGAATATAATGCCGGCATCCACTGACTACATATTTCACACAATATACGTATTAATGCATTAGTTATATCAATGCTAACATTACATTGAGTATAATACGAATAATATAGTCATTTTCAGTTTTATTCTAACAGCAGTCATATTGGCAAGTCCTATTGCCAATAGCTGGTTGTCCCAACAAAAGACAACAATGCTGGAAAGAAACATGACACTCATTCTCTTTGATGAACAAGCCTATGTGAAGTGAACATCAATGGGTATTTCTATTTTTAAGATCTACCAGGAGGGCAGTGGAGAACTGAACATAGTCAGAAGACCTGTGATATGATTCAGTATCCTATAGAAAGTAGAATGAACATACAATGATTGCTGTTGTGCTAATCTCTTTGGCACCTTCTGTTGAGGCAGTCTACCAGCTCCCTAAATTTAAATTTTAGGCAAAAGTACATAGAACTGCCCTGAAATAAATTATCCATGGGCCCTAGAATAAAGATCGTGCCGTTCTGGCCCTTATTGAGGTTAGGAAAATCTATTAAACCTATTGCACTTTCTGTGTCAATTGTGCAGAATGTATGCCAAATGAAAATATTTCATTAGAACATATATGAAGATTTCCATTTATTCTGGCATTACTAACCAAGTAGCACCATATGTGTTTTTATCACTGTGAATAAAAGTTGACATTTTTGAATGATTATCAGACACCTGACATAAACCATCTTCATTTATTTGAGGAAGAAACAAACTGCCCAGTCTTCAAAATTGTCCTGTTTGTCTATAATAATAACAACATCCAGACAGATTGACAGTTTCAAGCTTCATGTACCTCATTAAAGCTAGTGGAAACCTACTTGGATAGTACACCTCACCATTGCAAACTGAATCTATGTGAGTTGTAGAAAATCTGCAGAGAAACTATACAGATGAAAAGGGTCAAACTAATGTGGTAACCCTGCACTGTGCATTGTCTCCCAAAATGTACTTTTGTCCTCTGGAACTTTTAAAAACAAGATTTTGCTCACCAGGGGCTTCCTCTCAACATCAGTAAAAGCCCACTCCCTTGAGTAAAAATTATGACTCACCATTGCAGTCACATGATCTGCAGTGTTTTGCTTGCTCTCTGGCTGAGTGATAGCTGCAGAAATAACAGGGGCAGATGTACCATCCATGGTGAGGAAAGCATGGAGATATGTAGTCATATCTGTGACAGTTGCTGCAGTGCTTGGTGTGGTGCCTGCTGTTTCACCAGAGACAACTAAAATAGCTGCTGATGGCAGTGTTGTTATGGTTCTGATGGTTCTGTGGCAAGATTTGTATTGCCTATTTTCTTTAATAGTTTTTCATGTGGACCCTGCTTCTCCTTCCTCCATTTGGTGTTGGAGCACCACTAGATAAGAGCTGATCACTAGTATGATTAGAAAGAGGGGTATGGGTACATTGAATCAGCAATTTGTAGCTATGGACATTAATGGTTGTTTCATAAATAGCACTTCCTTTTTGTGCTGGGACCAATGATTTACAAGAAGCTCTGCATTAGTGCTATCTATTGGGGTCTGATAAGAATTGCAGGTTGCTGCAACACTGATAAACAATATTTACAAACACCTTTGCCTAGCTTGTGATGTCCTATTTTTAAGCTGTACATATGGCATCAATAAGTTTAAAACCTGTCATCACAATATAAAAAGTAATACATGGTTGTCATTTACTATGCTAAAATATTGCTACTTTAGTTGGACTTACATATCTCTTCGATACCTTCTGACTAAGCTCCTCCATCAATGCCTTCTGTACTGATTCGGTGAATTATTGTTCTAACAGCTTCTTTCCAGGGTTGTAGCTCCAAATCTGGTGCAAGGATTACACAGAGGTGTTATGACATCAGCTCACATACCTAATGCTTTAAATTGTGAAAACATTCACTATCTTATATTGTGCTAAATTTTGCTTTTACATTTGGCATTTATTTTCTGAAGGAGATTGCCTTTAAGCCTTTGCTCTTCCTTCACCACCTCATCTGCTAGAACGTGCAGTTTGAGTTCAATAAATGTAACCTTCCTCATCAGTCAGTGGCGCTAATGATTTATTTTGAATGCCTTTAACATCAGAACGCAGATTAGGGTGTAGGATTGTTGTGAATTGTGAAGTATAAAATGGCTGCCCCATATCTAGCAGATTATGATCTCTGCACAAACACTTTTCCAATTAAATTACAACTATAAAAAACACACAAAAATGTGAATTATTTGCAACAAAAATGCCAAAACTAGAGGAAAGTGGCAGTATGCTGTATTCGACACATGGAAAAAGAAGAATCTAACTCTAAGTTTAGAGCTCTAAAAGGTAAGTAATATAATCAAAATTAATTGTAGCTAAATAACACCACCAGCCATACTTACATCTTAAACACAAAAATTCATCTAATACTTTATATTCATATTTTCCTAATATAGGAAACTGTAGTGGAGCAAATCCGAAAACATAAACATAAACAACAGAATCCGCAAAACTCCACAAACACACCATCACAATTAGGTAAATATAAGCTGGTGTATAGTTTAAAAATAAAAGTAGCACAAAATAAACCTTAGAAATAATCAAAACTGTTTTTCAAACATATAATTGTAGCCAACCCTCTTTTTTAAACCTGCGAAAATCAATCACCTGTCCCCTAACTTTTAAACATCAATGAAGATCACAACACTCATCTCTTCAAAAAACAATAACATAATATCTGTAAGTACAAAATGGAAAAAAGTGTATTGCACATTTACATATTAATGCTAATAAAAAATGTAGTAAAAACAAACATTTAATTAATATATAACTCTAGAATTCACAGTTTCATCACTTTCCTAAAAGGAAAACTGTTATTATCTTAAAAGGAATATATTTACAGTCAAAAGAGCCCAATCGTAGACGGTATGCACTGGTAATGCACAAAGTAATAATCAAATGCATGTTATGGGAGAGCTACAACTAGAAACAATATGACATGAAACTATATATTAATAAACGTTAGAAAACATAATCACCAACTAAACATTACAGAAACAGAAACAGAAGTTAGGTATTTTTTACAAGCCGTATGGAAGTGAGCACTGGTTTACAATAAACCATAGGAACTAATTTAAAAATAGCATACCAAAGTTTCCAGATTACACTACAGGGAAATTGATTTATCCCAACCTTAGAAAACCTCTCACGCAAACTAGGTCTACAACTGCAAATCCTACTGCTCCTACATAAATAACAAGACATAAATATTGCAGACAACTTAACTGTAACACACAGTAGAATACCCTTCCTTCTGTATGATAACTCTAACAACAACAGAAGAATATCTCTGCAACAGTAACCAACCTACTAAGGATAACACATAGTAGAGTGTAAATGATGGATGGCACAATTAAATTCCACTATTCACCCAAATTTACATCTTACACAGTGAGTACCACCACATAAACATACCCTTAGCGAACATACATCTGCATAACAAAGTACTACCTAATACAAATTGCTAAGTCAGATCAAACCCAAAACTATTGCGACCCCCCAAAGTATTATCATTGTTTTCAAACAAGCAATGTTTAGTTCCACATTAAAAATATACCCCCATACAGCTATACAGGGCTGTTACTATCATTTCAACCATAGTATTTGGAGACACCTGAAAAAGTCTTCACTAAATGTGGGGTATGCAACAAATGCCCAATTTACCTATGGGATCAAAGAAAATTGCCTTAGCAAATGTACCAGTTACAGATATAACCATATCCCTACTTCCAACAAACTAACAGGCACATGCATCAATGTTGGATTTTGCGATTTCTTAATTGTGATTTGTAAGGAATCGCAACTAAGGAATCGCAAAGGCTATGCATGTAGAAATCGCTTAAAAATAGCGATTTCTAAACATTCCTTAATTGCGACTCGCAAATTGCGAGTCGCAATTAAGAATACCTCCCCATTCATTCCTATGGGCCTAGAGGCCCATAGGAATGAATGGGAAGACATTCTCAATTTGCGATTCTCAATTAGAGAATCGCAAATTGAGAATGCAATTTCAAGGGTGCCAGGGTGTCAAAAGGACACCCTGTTGCACCCTGAAATCTGCATATGAGTACATATTGCACACACACATGCCCCAAGGGCATGTGTGTGTGTAAATGGAACTTTGAAAAATGCACTTTAGTGCATTTTTCAAAGTTTTACAAATTACCATGAAGTTCAACTTCATGGTAATTTGCGCCTCTTATTAGCGAAATCGCTATTTTTTAACTTTAATGCATTGCATTTAAGGAATCTCAATTTGCGATTCCTTAAATGCAATCGCAATTTGAGAACTCGCAATTAATTGCGAATTCTCAAATTGCGAGGGCCTTGACCCTTGATGCATCGCAAAAGCTAATTTTGCGATCGCAAACGGCCGATTTTTGCGAATCGCACCGTTTGCGATCGCAAAAAGCTTTGATGCATGTGCCTGTAAGCCCCTTAGCGGACAAATTTGAAGACATTTGAGTTGGCACACTGTACTGTTTTGGTCACAGACACCAACACTTACCCTCTATGTAGAACAGAATAATCTTTTATCCATCTAAAGCCTAACGTATTGAATAAACCAAAGCAATGTATCAAATACTACAGTGCATAGTACAAACAGCAAACATTTGTTACCAACCACTGCCTATCATACCTAGAATCCATGGCAAAAACACTTCTCTAAAAAAAACAATATTCCAATTCAACCTAAATTAAAAGTTTAACTAAGAAAAATATACCACACATGTATATTTATAAATCTAGTTTCAAGCGTTTTTATTCTTCAGTCAAATATTTCCTGCTCGTGGTCACCAGCTGGTAGTTATACTTAAGACCATGTTTCCATAGGAAAAATGTTTTTTGACTTGCCTATATCTTTGATCCCGTTTGACAAACCTTCATGAAATTAATATGCCGGTGATTCTTGTTGTGCATGGAACATTTCGGGGCATTCCGACAAGTGGGGCCAAGAAAAAGGAGGGAGTCAAAAAAGTTTTTTTCTCATGTTAATTTCCATAGAGATTTTAGACACGAATATAGCCAGAACCGCTGGACAGAATTACACCAAATTTGGCAGAAAGGTAGCTCTTGGTCCAGAAAGAACCCTTTTTGTTTCTTGGTGTAAATTCATTCAGTAGTTTTGGAGATATTAAAGGAAATCCAAAATTGTATACATGGGGACGTGGCTTCTTCGTGACCCGGACGCAAATGTAATATGTAATATGTGAGGTCATAAGCAGTGCATTGTGGGAGCATAAGTTATAGTTAGCTCAGATAAATATAATTGCTGAATTTCTCTGGTTTTATATGAGTAAAATCTGAGCCAAACTATAATGTCCCTGTAAACTTTGTTTTTTTCAGTGAATTTCTAAGGTTTTTTTAATTCTATTTCCTAATTATTACCTCCCTATAACCATTGGATTTTCCAGTGAATTTTTTAAGGTTTTTCACAACTGTAAACTTTAATGTTTCACAATGGTTGCATGAGTACCTGTATGGGTCTGTTAGTGGATGTTTTAGTGTGTGTGTGGGTGTCTGAGTGTGTGTATCAGTGACTAACTCAGGTGGTGTATGAGTGGTGTATAAGTGGTGTATGAGTGCATGAGTGGGTCTGTGAGTGACTGTGTTTCTGGCTTCGACACTGTTTGCATCATAGCTTGATTGTGTCTGTGAGTGGCACTGCAAGAGCTGCTTTCGATCTTTAGGTGTATACGTTAGTGAGTTTATGGGTGTACAAGTGGTTGTGTGACTGATGCTATTGTTTCTGTGCATTTCCATACTTAGTGTATGTAGGAAAGTGCATCTTTCCCATGGTTAGCCTTCACTTTTTGTCTGTTGCCTGATGTTATTTTGAACTGCAAGTGCACTGGGTCCCTGCTGACCAGGTTCCCAGTGGCAGATCTCTTTCCCAAAACACTGTACCACAATTGGCAAACCTTCAGCCACCCCTGTAAGTCCTTAGTAAGTAGTACCCCTTGCACCTAGGGCATGGGTACTGAAGTGGGTCCTCTAGGGGTACAGCACTGGTTTTGCTACCCCAGAGCCCCCTCACCAAGGTTCTACACTGTGTCATTGCAGGCTGCATGTCCTGGTGCAGAAAAATCCAAAGAGTCGACATGACACACAACCCTGTGTGCCATGCCTCCCATTCACTGCATAAGATAGAGGTACGTCTCCCCTACTGCAGGTCTTTAGCCCTAAGTCAGGGTGCACTATATCCTATGTGTGGACATATCAGCATGAGCAGATATGCCCCTACAATGTCCAGTCCATCAGCACGAATTTCCTAGCCGCTTGATGGCTTTACTATTTTTTAAGATGTTTGATATCAAATATCTCACTTAAAAAATCATCACTGATGCAAGTGTTGAATTTATTAATACAGTCACGCAGAAGACCCATTTACAGGGTCCCCTGAAATGTAACCAATCAATAGTGGGGTCTCTGGCCAGTTTTCACCAGCCTGACACCACCAGACATGTTTCTAACCTCATGGGGTGAGAGCCAGTGCCCTCAGAGGACAGAAAGAATACCTGCTCTGGGCGGGGGTGTTTCACACCTCCTCCAGGACAGGATGGCTTTTCTTGGTGGGAAGCTTCAAAGACAATGCCACTTTTGAAAATCCAACCCAGGAACCCCCAGATAGTGGGGTAGGCCAAGCCCCTTTTCCTGCTCCACTTTTGGCAGGAGGAAAGTGGGGAAATGAGTTAGATGAGGAAGAGGGACCCCCTTAGCCTGCACCACCCCTAGGACGGGGCAGGTGGGGTAAACCCCTCTCCTGAAATTCCACCATCTTGAGATGGTGAGAAAACCTACAATCAGGGCTGGGGTAGTGCCCTTTCCCCCAGGAAGGGTACACTAAAGGTAGAGATCCCATTAGCTATTACCTGTCTCCCCTTGTAACACACCTACATTCAGTTTTTAGGTGGCTCCCCAAGACCTGAACCTCAGATTCATTGGACCAAAGAAGACCAGGACACAGAAGACCTGCTGTACGAGAACTGAAGCCCTGCTGCAGAAGAAAAAGGCGCCAACCCTGCCAGCTGCTCCACGGACTCAACAATTGCTGCCTGCTGTGTCCTCCTGAGCCTGCAAGGACTCCTAGAACCCCGGAGCACCTACAACCATTAGGAAATCACTGAAAAACTCCCTCGGAGTGAAGGTATCAATCTTCTCCACACTGCAGGCACCGATGCCGTAAAGTCCAGTTTGTCGACTTGCTACTCCGCCACGACCTTGACACAGTACCAAAACAAGAAGAGGTTCAACAGCTCAGGAGGGTCACAACTGCCTCTCTACCATTTCTGGAGATGCCATAACCTTCCATAGCCACAGCACAACAATACCAGGGGTACAGTACCCCCAACGGTAGAATCCAAGAAGAAGAGTCCACTACACACTCCCAAGGCACCAGAAGCAAGCACCTGTTGAGGGACATTGAGACACTTGAGATCCACTTCCTGAGTTGCCCTGCTGTCCCGAGATCGCCTCTCTAAGTTGCCTGCTCCTGACCACAAGGACCCTAATGATGCACAACACGCAGTTGACTTGTTTGCTCTGCACTAGGCCCCATCGGTCCCAGCACTAACTAACCAGCTCTGCTCCCATGGTCCTGAGGCCCTTGCAACCTACTCCTTCTAAGGAGACTCACCGGACTTACATGTAAGTCCACTTGTGCTACGCATTTTCAAGTGGCCTCCTTCGTCTTACTTCACCAGTTTCCAAGACCCTCAGCATTCTGCTCCCACCCGATCCCGATGTGGTGCAGCGGCCAGGGCAGCTGACTTCGGAGCACAGGGTTCACGGTTCGATGCCCGGCTCCGGCGGCAGCTCAGCACCATGTGACTCTGGGCAATAGCTCACTTAATTTCCACGACGGCCCCCAGCGCCTTGAGACCCGTAAGGGTGAGTAGCTGCGCTATATAAAAACGGACTTACTCCCAAACTGCTCCTGCTGGGACTTTGGGTCTGGTCCCGACATCAACCTAAAATGAAAAGGTGGCTAGTTACAGTCATCAAGGCAGTGAGTCTCAAAGGCTTTCACCACCCTTGATGTGTAATTCCTTGTCCCCCACTCGAGGGCAAAACCCTTCTCACCCTGTCCAGCCCAACAGGTGGGAAAATTAGTTTTTCAGGAGGTGTTTACCTCCAAAAGGCTAGCCATGTTGGAAGACCCTAAATTAGAGGACTATTGGTAGAAAGGTGACATACACCCGCAGGATGTTGTCACCTCAGGGGCAGGTTAGCCGTAGGGAACTGTAGCCCATTGGCCACTGGCCCTCACGCCATCAACGCCATCTGGTGCCCCTGTGGCACCAGAACCTCAGTTTTGACTTTGAATCCAAGAAGAGGCACAAAGAAGACACAGTCACTGGCAACAGAACCTTGGACTTTGCTGCAGCACAAAGAGAGGACACTTAAGTGCCCTAAAGAGACCATATGCTGGAATCGAGTATTCGACATGTGTCCATGGTAAAAGCTCATTGCTCCCAGCAAGAAGGACTCCAGTGGATGCCAGAATCCGAAGCAGACTCCCTTGGATTGGTGGGAAAAGTCCCCTGCAAACTGCAGGAAAATAGACATTTTGAGTGACAGGAATTGCAACCCACTGGGCCTGTTGAGATTGAGTCCAAAGAAAAGTGGTGTCCTACAATCCTGGAGTGGTAGCCAAGCTTTCACCAAGTTTGAAGAAGCTACTCCACTCTTCTGGACCTCCAGTCACTGAAGTAACCATGGACTATATTTGCCACAGCAAAGGCTTGGTGATTGCCAGTCGGGTGATGGACTCCCCTTGAACAACATCTCCAGCCTGTGATCACCTCACAGAGACAGCGACCTACGTCGGCAACAACCCCGCTAGTGTGTTCTTGCATCCTGAAGTTGGAGTCATCGAGTGTGTGGCAAAGAATCTTTGGTGTAACCTGCCTTGGTGATTTACAGCTGCCGACTACCTCTGCACCCAGAGCTTCCGAGCAAGGCCTCTACTCTCTAAGGGTAGAGTGTAAATCTATTGTCAATTGTGGTTTTGCCAAGTGCTGCACTTTTGACAGCTCCCGCAGATTCTGTCAGCACTAAGGACAGCCAAGTAACCTCTGCACCAGGACTCCCTGGGCAAGGTAACAAAATGACAACTATTGAGTCTTGGTCAGGGGACCCGCAGAACCTTAACCATAAGAGGTTTCAGTTAAACACGTCCTGCAACTATCATTTTGATAAGTGTTTTTCCTCATTGACTTTAATGGTACACAGGTGAACATTTGACAGCTTTCATTGCATTTATCGGAATACTCCTGTTATATGCAGAGTATCAAGTTCATTTAGGTGCCTATATTTATATAAAAATAAAATCTATTTCTATAAATTGGTGTAAAGGTTTCTTTCCAGTCATGTCACCTAGTTATGTTCTGTGCTGGTACTGTGAAATTCCTAATGCATGTTCTTCTCATACGCCTCACTGCTCTGTGCCACACTTCCAGGACAGAGTTAAGGCTGCTAAGGGCGAATATGAGGTCCATCTCTGTGAATAGTGAAAATATTTCATGGTAAGGCCCCCAGCTGCTATTTGGACAAACTATTGAGTTAAAATTATTGAGTTGCTGAAATAGCAAATTTTAATATCGAGACACAGAAATACTGTGTGCAACAATATTGTTGAAAAAAATATCGATTTTTTAAGGTAAGAAATTAAATGTTTTCAGTTTCTTTATGTGTTTAAATTAGATTTCATTGATGTGTAATTGTTGTTAATGTTTTTATATGTACTTTGTAATTTTAAGTTGTTCATATATTTGTTTTAATTGTAAAATTGTAATTTACAGTGTTGTAGCGGGTTGTGAGGTTTGTATGGGTACATGATGGGAAGTTAATTAAGTCTAAATCATTTATAATGTTTTTTAAACTAATATTATTTATTTGATTATTAAGTATGCAATTATTATTCTTTTTAAGTTATATTTTAGGTGCGGGTTGTTGAGTTTGTAGGGGTATAGGGTGGGAAGTTAATGAAATAATCGATTAATTATTAATTATTGATCGGTTGTTAATTAACTATTTATTACTTATGTAAATTGTGTGATTATTATAATTTAGTAATTTATATTTTAGGTGCACCTTGATGGGTTTATAGGGGTATGGGGTGGGACGTAAATTAAATAATAATTGATTAATTATTGATAAATTATACATTTTTTGTTAATTATGCAAAGTGTGTAGTTACTTTTTTTATTTAAATTGTAGGTTCAGGTTGTGGGTTTGTAGGGATATAGCGTGGGAAGTTAATTAAATATTAATTGATTAATCTTAAATTATTTATTTATTACTAATTGAATAATTATCAATTAATTGTATAAATTGGGTCATTATTATAATTGTTTAATTTAAAAATATGTTAAATTTGTTTGCTAGGTATGTGAGACTATAGTGTGGAAATTTAATGAAAGAAAAATTTAATAGCTTTTTTTCTTATATTAATTATTTAAAAAATGTATAATTATTTTAATTGTTTATTTGTTCTCTTAATGCATATATTTAAATTTCATAAAAATAATACTTGTATTAAAATAAGGTATGTGTTTGAAGTGAAGTACATTCACTACTGTTGCACGTACTGGAGTGGGGATAGTAAATGTTACCCTTCTGAGTCCAATGCTTTCCCTACTTTTGCCCAGACTGCAGTGGGAATAGTAAACTTTACCCCTCCTGAGTCCAACACTTTCCCTACTTTTGCACAAACTGGAGTGGGAATATGTTATACTGCTGCTGCTCAGCCTGAGTGTCTGTGTGAGAGAATGTTGGTGAATGTAATGTTCGTGTGTGTGAGTGTCAGTTGGAGATGGGCTGAGCAGCAATGAGGCTGCTCCTGGTGGGGCTCTCATCCTTGTAACATCTAACTTACAATAAATCTACTTGGAAACTTACCTGGACTACTTTTCCTTTCTACAACATATTTTGGCGACGATTTAAGAAGGAAGAAGCTACGTGTTCCACCTGATTGGACGGAAACCTGTAAAGCTTGAATTAAGTGAATTGAAACTGAAGAAATAGAAGAGGAGCTTGATGAATCTGGCACCCAGAGCCCCACCAGTGACCATTCCATCGGTCGCCCCAACCCGTAAGAGCCAGTTTCCTGTCAAGCTGCCTGTCTGTCCTGCTGCCTGCCTTTCCTACTGCCTGTCTGTCCTGCTTCATTAGGAGAGTGCCTCCCGTAAATGGAGTTTCTCACAGCACTAACGAGCTGCAGCTTCCTTGTGATAACGCTATTGCCAAGTGCCCCAGACATCTATTTTATCTTCTGATCTTTCTTACGCAGAAGACTCTCTGCCCCCATTTGTGTCTCTTCCCAAGCGTCCCACATTGAAACAAGCTGTGTGCCCCTGAGCAATTCACCATTATTATTACAAGCTTCTGTGTTGTGTGTACCATGCCTGCTCTACTGGCTCTACTTCACGGTGACAACTCTACTGCACCTCACAGAATTGTGAAAACCGGCACCACTGGTGAGCTTGTATTTTTATTTAGCTGGGAAAGACTGTTCATGCCTTTGCGATCAGTAACTTTGAGTACTTTGGGGTTTTTGTTGCTCATTTCCGCTGCGTGTGGCTTCCCCATGGCAGTTGAACCGGTGCCTGACATTTTTAAAACTCGGCACGAGTTGTCTTTACGGATATTTCCGTGATGTGCCTATCCGTGTGTGCCATTCGCTATTGTTCCGGTGCTGGGACGTCCCTATTCACCTGCAAGACTGTCTTTCCTGACACAGTTTTAAAATAAATTATATTTTTCAAATGTTTTACCTCACCTGCCTCCAACCATCGTTCCTGGTCTAGCACGAGCCTCTGTCCAGCTCGTGAGTTTCCCTGTCGCAGTGCAGCCTTCTTCTCCTCGCGCAGTGTCCTGCCAATTTCATTCTGTGATGCACTGATGTGCCTTGAACAACCCGGCACTCTTCACGTGTGCGTACCGCCATCTTGGGATTGTCTCAACACCGTTTTTCCCTATGATGTGGCTTATTGAAGATTCCTCTGCCAACCAAGTTTTTTTTTTTTTCGATGCATGACTATAAAGTCAATTCGACCGTCGTCTTGCAGAATGTTCTTCCCATTTCAAGCTATGCAGTTTTCCTCCTCGGCCTGCAAGTTGCTTCTTGGTTTCTAGTTGCTGTTGCGGGACGCACAGCTGCCTCAACGTGACATGCAGCACTTTAAGTTTCTAAAAAGGGGGAATCTTAAACATAAAGGTACTGCTGTGTTTTCCTCCTTCCTGCCACATGTTATTCAAGCAACATGTCTTCCTTTAAAGTCTCTATGAAGCCAGTGTTTTCCTCTTCTCCCGGATTTTCTGCGACTGCTTACTTGTGTCAGCAATGTGTTGGTACTGGACACACTTGGCGAGTCTCGCAATTTAAACAGTGCTACTTATGCTTCATAGGAACTTCTTACTACTGCATCTTACTTGCTGTGTTTGGGACTGTACTTTACTCGGGTGAGAGTTCGCTCACCGGTGTTTCCATGTGTCCTTCCCCAGTGTTTTTATTTTACTTTCTCCTGGTGTCAATACCTTAATTTCTTCTGTTATGCCTGTGAATCTTTAATTTTTATGCTCTTGCAGTTCATTCTTTACTGGCTATCTCTTCAATGGTACATGTTCTTTTATTGCTTAATGATTGTTGGGAACTGTGCAGTTAGTTATAATGATGCTTCCCATTTTTACGTGGTTATGGGTCAGTGTTGTTTAACCACCCATTGTAGTATGGATGTATTGTGTTTGCTTGAGACGCGTGTCTTTCCATGTGCTTAGTATGCGTGTCTGCATGAGTCAGATTTTACATTCTGTTGTGCATTTACTTACCTTATATGCAGTTACTTTCCTTATGTGCATTTACCTTTGTCCTGTGTGGAGTCCCTTCCACACATCACAACCCAAATTTTTGTTTGGGTGGAGTTTATTGTTGCTGATTGGAGTGATCTTTACTTGTTCTGGGTAGTGCTTTACATTTTAAGTCAATTGATGTGTGCTTGATTGGTTACGTGCAGACTGTTCTCTACACATCACACCCCAACTTCCTGTCGGGGGAAGAGTTTTGCGTGCCTACTTTATGTGCATTTACTTACGTGATTTCAGTTGCTTCTTGCTTTGGTCTGCATTGCACTTTTACTCCCTTGGACGTCAAGGTTTCCTTTGCTTGATTTGGGTCTTCCCCTCGCACGGCAGGGTTGCGTTGGGAGTCCTTTTGGTTCTGTGTGAAGCCCCTTACACACATCACACACTAATTTGTTGTTGGGGGAAGTTTGCTTTAATTGTGCTTGTTACTATGTGGAGATTTTCCACGCTTGCATACTGTTTTTCTTTTTGGTTAGATTTCTTTCACACTTTTATGGTTGGTTCTCTTGTGCTTCTCGTGTTTGCCTGGCTAGCTTGCACGATCCTAGTACTTTGGTTGGTCTGTAGTCTGTGGTGTGGGAGTGTTTGGGTTGTTTTGCGATAGAAAGGAGGATGGTGTGCATGAGTCTTTGTACTTGTGTTATGTTTCTCCCTCCTTTCTTCTTTTTCTTTGCATGAATGTTCCATCTTTAATTTTTCATGCTATGCTTTAGAAAGTTGTCATCCTATGTATTTCTTCCAATGTTTCTTATGCCTTTTGAGAATCCCTTCTTTTCCATTACAAAGAAAGGGGATGTGTTATACTGCTGCTGCTCAGTCTGAGTGTCTGTGTGAGAGAATGTTGGTGAATGGAATGTTCGTGTGTGTGAGTGTCAGTTCTAGATGGGCTAAGCAGCAGTGAGGCTGCTCCTGGTGGGGCTCTCATCCTTTTAACATCTAACTTACAATAAATCTACTTGGAAACTTACCTGGACTACTTATCCTTTCTACAACAGAATAGTACATTTGAGCCCTCCTGAGTCCAATGCTTTCCCTACTGTTGCACCGACTCAAATGGAAATAGTAAGTTTTAACCCTCCTGGGTCCAACGCTGTCCCTACTGTTGCATAGACTGGAGTGGGAATAGTCAATTTTACCTCTACTGAGTCCAACACATTCCATACTGTTGAACCGACTGTAGTGAGAATAGTGAATGTTACTCTTCTTGAGTCCAACACTTACCCTACTATTGAACAGACTGGAGTGGGAATAGAATATGTATTATTCCTAGTATTTAATGTTTTTTTATATTTTTAAAATTATATTATTATTATGTTTCTGTGTATTTGAAATGATATATTTCTAATTAGTAATATTTGTCATATATATTATACTTTTATTCAAATGTATTCTTTTATATTGCTTACTTTTCTATGTGTAAATAAATTAGTATGCTTTTTAAATTTTTTCCAGTTTTGTTTGTTATGATATATATATATATATCCCATTAGAGAAAGCTCCTTCCGGAACCAGCGGACCCGTAGGGAAGTGGTGCGCACGCTGGCCGAGCACACCGGCAGTCACAGTATTATTCTCCAAAGCCGTAAAAACACGCACTCTCAGAGCCAGGCACAGTAAATACACAAATCCATTTATTTTTACATAATGCGTTTCAGCTGCTCTGCAGCCTGGATCACATGTGATGCGGAGCCTACGCTCCTTATGCGTCGCCTCCGCTTCGCATACGGAGAGTACGCACTTGGGCCGGAGATTTCGGAAATTGGCCAGAATACAAAATATTCAGACAGGAAATGGCATACAGGAAGTGGTAGACAGGAAATACATGACAGGAAGTTGCTGGCAGCCATTTTATGTTCATTCTGAGTCATTCTCTATCACAGATCAGATCCTCTGCCATCCTGCTGCTCTGTAGCGGAGATTCAAAAAAATGAGCAGTAACAGATTTTACACATAATATGGACATTAGAAAGAGGAGTTGAGGGGAGAGTGCATACTCAGCATCATCTGAGGAGGGAAAATAGGAAATTAAATACATGTCACTCTTGCAGCTCCACAGAACATGAGCTATACTTTGGTACATGCAGTGTCTGTTGAGGCCGTGTATGTGGCATGATGTATATCATTGTAAAATGGTTGTTTATGTGAGAGGGCATTTATACATTACATTTATACATATCACACATGTTTTGTGCTTGGTACTTACCCAGTAGTCACATGTTGCCAAATTGTCCCGCAGCCATCCACCGGGCAAGAGGTGACCTACGGAATACAAAGCTGTCATGGGTACTGGAAACACTGCATGCACATCAATGAACCTACCACTGGCATCACAGACACCCTGCACATTGATTGAATGCCATCTGCAGAAGGTGTGTGGAATGCGGTGGGGTGGCTGAAGACCCACATGGTTACAATCAATTGCACCCAGCACACATGGGAAGTGGGAAATTCGGTAGATATAGCTAGCTACCGTTTGTCTCCTGTCCAGTGTATGGGGCATTCATATGTGGAGGTGGGCTCACATATTGATGCAGCTCAGTACCTGATGCAAGCACCGGGACTGGCTTGCCTGAGAGATGTCCACAAGGTCACTGGAGATCCTTTGAAATTACCTTGTAGCAAAAAAATGGAGAGCAGCAATTATCTTTAGATAGGCTGTGATGGCGTGGGAGCGACAGGTCACCGAGTCAAGTTTGTGCTCCCACTCACAAACTATCTCCAAGATAACATCTGGGGGGAAATGGTATCTGGCCCTGACATCTTGGCTGGACATCCCAAATAGGTTAATCCTTTGCCTGAAAATCCTCTCTACTCTCCTCCTCTTCATCCTCCTCAAATCTCCTTGACACATGGCAAGGGGCAGAGCAACAAACACACTCAGCGATATGTTGAAAGGTTTGTATGTGTTAGATCTGCTTTTATGTTTGCTGCAGGGATGAGTTTGGCTGTTGGGCTGCAGTGTTTCAGCTGGAGCAGGGAGGGATGGTAAGTGCTTACACAGGTGTCTGCCATTGAAGAAAAAGACTATCCGGCCTGACTGCGTAGATTTTGGCCCTGGTGCGGAGATTCCAGCCCGAGTGCTAAGATTCCACCCTGACTGCAGAGAATCCTGCCCAGGTGCAGAGATTCCGGCATGGGTGCGGAGATTGCAGCCCGGGTGCAGAGATTCTGCCCCGAGTGCAGAGATTCTGGCCTGAGTGCGGACATAAAGATATGACTTGTAAATGACTTCTGTGAATATCAAAAGTCGTAAATGACTTCTGTGAATACCAAAAGTCGTAGAGTTAGACTTTTGGCTCAGATTACCTTTGTGAATCGGCCCCCTCTTGTGGACATTGACACCCAGTCAATGTAGGTACACAAATCCACACAACATCCCAATAGACTTACCTACTCTAGGAACGATATGCTATCATTGTCATACTAACAAATCTGTACTCACACATCTGAAATTACACATGAATAGCAGTTATCAGCAAGAGATATGATTGGACACAGGAATGCCAAAAATAAATAAAAAACTGCTTTAGTCAGCCTCCAGAGTTCAAGTATGAAAACAAAGGCCATTGGCCAGTCCAAATGACCATGTTGTGGTCCAGCAAAGTGTGGCCCACCCACACTTGCCTTCAGTAATGCTGCTGAGGGATACCTCCCCCGGAAGGGGCATCTAGGGGGCATGCCAGGCACCAAAACAAAATTACTGGGGGGCTGGTTGATCCTTGGTAGGGTTGGGCTCAGTATCGGGGGGGTCAGCTAGGTTAGTGGAAAGGCAGGTTGTAGGGTGAAAGGTCAGGATGTAGGGGGGAATAGGGAGGGCGGGAACTTTTTGCCTTTTAATTTCTTCCCCATGGAGGTACTGGGGTAGGATAGAGAAGAAGATCCTCTGGGTTTAGGAGGGGTTGGGCAGTGGCAGGAGGGGAGGTTTTCTTTTCCGGCTTCCTTTCTGTTGCCTTTGGGTTTCAGTAGGGGCTGGCTAGGTGTTTAATGGGTGGTTGTTTAACAGTATGGCATAGGCACAAGGGTCTTCTTTGTAGGTTTGGGATAGATTTGGTAGGTTTGGGAAGGAAAGAGGTCAAGGCCAATGAGGTGGAGTTTCTGGGCCGATTGGGTACGAGGAGAGGCAAGGGTAGGGGATGTGAAGGCAGAGGGTAGTGATGTAAGCAGCATGTCTGTGTCTGTCTGGCTGTGTGTGTGTGATTGTGTGCTGTCTGCCTGTTTGTCTGTAAGTGAGCCATGTGGTGAAGTGGGTGTTGTATCTGCCTGCTAGTAAGTGGATGTGGAAGTCAGGGTGTCTTGTGTCTGCTGAGTACATTTGTGTCTGTCTTTCACCTTATATCTGTATGTTTGTGTGCTGCGTGTGGAGGCTGCTGGGATGCATGGTCAGGTTTGCACGTGCTTTGGTAAGGTATGGGAATAGGGTCAGTGGATGGGGTAGAGGCAGGAGGGGGGTGGCAAGCTGGGTTTGGGATAATGCTGCCATCAGTGTGGAGGCTACAGCCTGAATGGATCTCTATAGGGAAGACATGTCATAGTGAATGCCCTTCAGGAAAGATAGCATCTGGGTCTGCTGATTGGTATGCCCCTGGAGGACATTCATCACTGCTGTCTGACCCACAGAGATCTGTCTCCAGAGGTCAATGGCCTCCACACTCAGGGCAGCAGGGGAGACAGAGGCAGGGGGTGAGGTGCCTGGTGTGAAGGAGACTCCTTTCCTCTTAGGGGAGCAGCCACAGACAGCGGGCTGGGAAGCAGTTATGAGGGTGGAGATTAAAGGGGGTTGGTGGACTCAGACAGAGTGGACACAGGTCCAGGGGGATCCACCACCACCTGGGACCCTCAACTGGAACTGGACTCAGACAAAGATGTTCCAGCCATCACGTCGGTCAACTCCTCGGTGGCGCTTCCATCGTCCTCTGTGCCCCTGGTTCCCTCATGCTCAAAAGCAGCATGAGAGCCACTGTGGCCAGTTGCTTTCCCAACAGTTGTGGCACTGTCTCCCTTGCTGTCCTGGTCTGATGCTGAAAAATCGATTAGAAAAATAATTAGTTGAGATGTTGATATGTACATGGTACATAGGTGTAATAACAACTCTATCCAAATTGGCTATCATCATAATTTCTACTTGGATCACAACATTAGGTCATATAGAGTCAATATCACATTACTGAAAGCTACAAGACCTGTGCACGCTCTCACATAATGGTGGCAGGAACATAGTTTGATGCATTGTCATGTTTATTCTTCTCAACATCCTAACCACATCAATGTACCAGCTGATGTTTTGTCTCTCACTCCTGATGTCCTCATAGTATACCACCTTAACCTCATGTGATCCAAGGGAGAATAGACCTTCTACTAAGAAGGAAGAACACTTCAGCCTTAACGTACAGCATATAGGGACCTCTCACTAATCCAGAGCTTGTGGGGTAACAGGTGCCCTGCTTCAGTTAACATAGTTTGATAAGTCGCCATAAAGATGTAGCAGTCATGGAATAGGCTATTTAACACGGACCACATTAATGTTGCACATCTGTCCATTAGCAGATGAAGCAGTTCTAAGTGTCACATTTGTAACTCATATAGAAGTTACACACAGAATGTAGGCATAGCAAGGCAAAAATGTCTGTATATAAGTATTGTATCATGCCAGCACAGTGCAATAAACAAATGTACTGTAGGCAGATTGCAACACTTTCAACAGTTTGCCATGTAAACACAGCTTATCACACTGTCAATGGCAATGACTTAATATTACTTCAGGGAAATGTGGCATACTATACCATCAGGCCAGGCAGAATCATTGTGTGGCCACAATCTTAGTTGATACCTTTTGCCAGCACTATTTCTTATCGTGTACATCCTGCTGATGTTCACGTCTCACAAGGACAAGTCAGCCTATCCCTCCCTGATAAATATCATCAGTCACATATTGTCCAGCTTAGATGCCGTTGTGTTCTTCACCTGAATATTTCTGCCCTTCTCAGATGTCGGTGAAGCCACATTTTCAGATATCTGGTTTACAGTGGTAAACCATAATTTTATTTGCACACAAAGATTAATACGCCTTGTAACAACCATCAATACCATTGGGAATGTGTAACTTCCACTTCCATGGACTTACCCCCCTCTTACAACCTAACACCTACTTTGTTTGGCACTCAAAGTCATATGTTGTCACCCACACATAGCCCAAACCTTGGAATCAGCTCAAATTTAGTTAGGATGTAGCTGTCACTCACTTGTGGTAAGGTCCAGCCTGTCATGTCACATCAGTACACATAAGTCTGAATATTGCCAGCTGCTACATTGGACCACAGATAGCACCAGTGCTGTTTGTAAAATGTTTAACACAGATCAATCTCCACTTACCAAGGCCTACAATTACGCAGTGCCTGCTATCTGGTTGTATTGCATGGCATGTCACAGTCAAGTTCACAAGCATTAAATAACACAAAAGTGTTGTTGTCCCAATACAGAGACCATGGAAAACAATGGTATTTGGGATGAACTATGTTGAGCATCACAGAAATATGTAAAGGGTCTCTTTCTTGCACATTGTGTTGTCATGTGCCCAACATACAATGGAATAGCACTACTGTTAATATCCAGCCTCTTTTAGCCTTACATGGCCCTGATTCAAGGGACCTAACCATGATATAACAACTATTGTTGCATATGCTACATGTTACACATTACATGGGTCTCGAATGTCGCAAAGCCTAAAAGTCAAGACACTGGCTGCAATACGTGTACATGCATGGTATTGTACAAAGTTCATCAAGGCACATACTCACCCCCTCCTTGCTGCTCTCTGGCTTTCTAATGGCCATTGAGGCCGGGATAAGCTGCTGCCAGGATGTGACACATTAGGAGGGTCAGGGTGCGGCGCATGCCCCTCCTGCCTGGGGTGCCAGGCCGAGCTAGACTTCGATGATCTTTTTCACCCAGCCTCTCAGGTCCTGCCACCATTTTCGGCAGTGGCCACTGCACCGACGTGTGACCCCTAGGGAACGCACCTTCCAGGCAGTGGTCCTCCACAGAAAAATCTTCTGACGGGCCTTGACCTGTAAGGATGGCATGGTACCGGATACTTAGTACACATGCAAAATGTACATATCCATGTACTTTGTCACATAGGTCAGAAATAGCTAGCATAAACAATATCCAAGTTAGTAGACTGCAATTCTCAACACTGCACCTGTTGTCAAGGAGGTGATCTTAACATATTTCATGACACATTTTCATTTCCTGTTAACACCACACTTTTACATGACTTTGCCCTAAGTGACCATGCAACACTTCTCACTACACTATGGATGGGAGAACAACACAGGTGGGATGAAATCTCATAACTGCTAACCTCAGCACACCTATATCTTCTGCAGAAGGAAACAGTAGCATTTTGGCCCTGGACATACACCTAACTAGTATGGTAATTTACCAATGATTACATTGTGTCAATAACACATTGTCAAACATGATCTACACATGGCTTGAATGGAAATTATAACCCATACACCTGGTCCCCTTCCTACATCTGACATGACCATTGTTGAGCACTGTAATTTTTCATGTGAGGGCTTGTGACATGACTGGCGTAATGCTCATATTGCATCATGTGTGTTGAGTTGCTGTGACTGTATATAGTAACAACTTAACCACATATGCAAATGACATTTCACATTCACGATTAGAGTTAGTTTAGCTATGACTTCACAGGCAAATGTACTTTTAAATATGACAGAAAAGAAGGCATCATCATGTCCCATTGATGTATACATGCCTAAATAATACACCATATGAGGTTTGTGGTTCATGAGGAGATATTCACATGAGAACAGTGATATAAAGTCCAGAACAGTACTGAGACACATACAGCAGTGAACTTGTCCATCACATTTGCATACACACTTTTAAACAATTGGCTACATATTCAGATGTGTGTCTCATTGCAACAATATTCCCTATGTGCATGGTTAACTGACATTTAAAATATGTATTCTGCCTGAATTGTTCTCACCTGTTCCTCTGGTGTGCCATACAGCTGCTTGTACAGGGGAAGGACCATGTCCACCAGCATCTTCAGCTACTCTGCTGTGAAGGCAGGGGCCCTGATCCCTGTACAGCAAGACTTTGTAGCTCCCAAAGGATGTGAACTACAGCAGAGAGATGCGGAGGCCTGTATAAGTGCAGGTTCTGAAGGCAAGTGATCTGTGTAGCAAAACGCAAGACTTATATCTAGACTGCATAGGCGGTCTTCTGTGCAGGCGTTCAAAGGGATAGGTCCGAGTCGGTCGCAATTTTCCAAAGTCGTCCAATGGATTCAATTGCTGACTGACACTCCGCCTACCGCATGGTTCAAAATAGCCTTTGGTGCACGAGTAAGATTGCTACATTAGTAATGGAAGTTTACTGCATCAGTCTTCACTACAGGCGGACACAATCAGTGAGCCACAACTGTCACCATAACAAGTTACAGCCTATGGTTGTGTGCGCCTTGGTTCTGACCACCTACAGTGACTTTTGAATGAAGGTTTGATTGGTAACAAAAAACTTGAAAATGTTGTTGTTTGGTACTACACCATGCCTTGATGTACTATATTGTGTGTTGAAAGAGCATACAAATCAAATGCCCACATTCACATGAAGAAGTCACCTTGAGAGGACCCTGAAACACTTGTTGGCAGGCTAAACCAACATGAAAGTACACAGTACAGTTTCTGATTTTCAACTTTCTCTCAGGCAGTATGCAGCCCATGTCCATTAACAGGTGTAAATAAACCATATAACAGTGTTGGAAGCCAGGGTATTTGTGTTCTATTCTTAAGTGCACATCTGCATATTAAGAAAGATGTACTTTGTCACTGGGTTGTGTATGTGATTGTATGTGCAATGTATACATGAGAGCATGACAGTGTCCACCATGTAACATTTGTCTGCATGAAGTGCTGAGTGAAACTCAAGATGTATGCGGTCTACTTGATGCAAAACATAACATGATCCTACTGTGTTTATGACAAAACTCACTCAGTCATTAGGAATACCTAAGTCATGTGTTCTTGGCCTGTGAGATTTGGACTATGTCCAGTTTGATTTTGCATCAAAAAATTCTGTCACTATTGATATGAGTCAAGTCTACTTTCCTTCCTGTGTAACTGTACACTTGATACCAAAGGGGATGATGGACGGAGCGTTAGAGCAAATCAAACACTCACCCCCAGTCAACTGATCTGGGTTTAATCCATCATCATTCTTTAGCTCACTCCACCACCCCAGTTCAGACATGGCCATATGCAAATCAGTCTGACCCTGTGCCTCATGGGAACAGTCCAGCCCGAACTGCCAAGCCATGTCTTCCCTGGACCGGAAACAAGCATCCTGGGACCGGTTTCGGGTTCAAAACCCTCATCAGCCAGGCTATCTTGAATCCAGTGGCAAAGAGAGCAAGGGACCTACGTCTGGGCATACCCTGCCAACTTAGGGCGAACAAAGCGATACCAAAGGGGATGATAGACGGAGCGTTAGAGCAAATCAAACACTCACCCCCAGTCAACTGATCTGGGTTTAATCCATCATCATTCTTTAGCTCACTCCACCACCCCAGTTCAGAAATGGCCATATGCAAATCAGTCTGACCCTGTGCCTCATGGGAACAGTCCAGCCCGAACTGCCAAGCCATGTCTTCCCTGGACCGGAAACAAGCATCCTGGGACCGGTTTCGGGTTCAAAACCCTCATCAGCCAGGCTATCTTGAAACCAGTGGCAAAGTGAGCAAGGGACCCACGTCTGGGCATACCCTGCCAACTTAGGGCGAACAAAGCGATACCAAAGGGGATGATGGACGGAGCGTTAGAGCAAATCAAACACTCACCCCCAGTCAACTGATCTGGGTTTAATCCATCATCATTCTTTAGCTCACTCCACCACCCCAGTTCAGACATGGCCATATGCAAATCAGTCTGACCCTGTGCCTCATGGGAACAGTCCAGCCCGAACTGCCAAGCCATGTCTTCCCTGGACCGGAAACAAGCATCAACTGTACACTTGAGACATAATAAGAAATGTCATGTATGCTGTAGTATGTTTAGTATAATTTTGTTCTGTGAAATCTGTTTTGCACTGCCATGGACTGTCATGCGTGGTTACTTGTTCTTTGGTGTTTGTCTAAGTACATGTTTCTGGACACATTGTAATCTAACACCTACTGTGTTAACACTCCACACATAGGTCTTGTGGATGAGCCATAAGACAGCGTCCTGTCTACAGGCCCTTTCCTGACCTACAAACCATGGAAGAGAGGGACATGATCAGAAAATACAGTCACAATAAGGCGACAATAAATGATTTGTGCCAGCAATTGGCACCTTCATTGCATGCACATGCTATTATCTTACATCATTGACGCCCAAAGTTAAGGAGATGGCAGTACTGCATTTCTTGGCCATGGAGTTGTTCCAGTACACAGTGGTAACATATGGCAGAATGTCCCAACCAATGTTTAGCAATGTATTTCGGGATGTACTGCAGGCATTGACCAGACACATGGACAGCTACATCAAGTTTCCCAAACCAGGGGAATTGACCAATATCAAAGCAGAATTTTATGGGTTTGGACAAATCCCACGTCATTGGAGCAATCAATGGTACACATATTGCTTTGATTCCACCACAGGCAAATGAGCAAGTATATCGGAATAGGAAGCACTTCCACTTAATCAACGTACAGGTGGTGTGTTTGGTAGATATGTGTATTTCCCACATCTGTGCCCCATTTCTCGGATCAGCCCACGACTCGCACATTCTATGGAATAGCATCAGACCCCGTTTGATAACTCAACTACTTCTAGAGTGGGCCTAGCTTGTTGGTAAGTAAGCTTTTTAATGATGTTTGTTGTCAGTGGTTGTATGTCTATTTAGTAAATGTATTCTTGAACATTCCACTCATGTCCATCTTCCATTTAGGAGACACAGGATACCCCAACCAGCCATGGTTACTAACGCCATTGCGGAATCCAGTCTCTCCAGCAGATGTCTGCTTCAATGAGGCCCATGGGAGAACAAGGAGGATAGTGGAGCGGACTTTTGGCCTCCTGAAGGCAAGATTCCACTGTCTTGACAAAATTGGAGGAGCCCTACAATATTCTCCAGGAAAAGTGTGCCAGATCACTGTTGCCTGCTGCATTCTCCACTACCTGGCAATTAGGAAGGAATTCCCTCTGATTGAAGATGAAGGAGACCAGCAGGTGCCACCGGCTGAGGTTCCGGGACTGGGCTATAAAGACAGTGGTGAGGAGGAAGGAGTTGACTTGCGAGAACAGCTTATAAACAACTTCTTTTCATGACTGTAAGTATGCATTGAGATGTATTTCCATTTCCGTGGTGTTTGTTGTTGTGTAACTCTGTGGACTATGTGCATGTACACATTAGAATTTAGGATACGTATGCCAATGTCTATGCAGGACAAGTTTGGGATATGGTTATAGTTACATGCACACTGTGTCATTCAGGCCTAACTAGTGTTAACAGTGACATTATTCTGGTTGACGTTTCAGTGTGCTCTTACTTGTGAGACATGAGTTGCCCTTGCCTATCTTATTTCATTTTGTTGTTGCAGTCCACTTTGCCATGTCATCAACTGAGGGGAGTTTCTGAGTTGTGCCATCACCAGGCATATGATGCTGTATCTGAGTGCAACCTGGACAAGGAATGATCCTAGGAATGTCTGGCACAGACTTTAAGGATACATAACTGTTATGACACCTGCTTGCAATAGTAGGAATGGACGTTGCTATAACACCAATGGACTTTTATCTCATTGAATGTACTTTGTTTTGCAATAAGTGTACCATCATGTGCTCAAAAACAACGTGGTTGTGGGGATAGACCATGGCAATTCCCATTCATATCACCTAGATGATCAATGTTTGAAAACTTGATGTAGCTGTAGATGTGTGTCCTCATTGTATTTCACAGTGCAAGTGCAACACCACTGACATATGCTTGTAAACTACCTAAAGATGCAGTACAACTTGGTGCAATGGGACCTGTTCACAATGGCCAGTAGTATAGTCCTATGTGCTTTTCTTTTGTCCGCTGATTGTGTATGGCATTTATGGTTTTTGAAATCTGCTACCAGGTTTTTGTCTAGTTGGTTGAACATGACAAACTAGTATGGTGGCATAGCTTTTTGAGTGGGATGTCAACTTGAGATGATTGTTCATACAAATGACTATCTGCGCATATGTTCCGTGGACTAAAGTTTGTATGATACACTGAAACTGTATGACTATCTGGTTGTACCACGATTGATTGACTTTGTGGCACTTAGATTCTATTTACATGCACTTGTTCACCTAGATTGATTACTCTTTCATCAGAGTGCTTACATGATACTCACAACAATTTGAGATTGATGTCAAAGGCACAATATGAGCTGGTATTGATGTGCAAAGTGTTTTTATTTGCCAAACATGGTGAATACTTCCATCTGATTTGGGACATTTGGTATGAATAGTAAACAAATGGAACAGTTAGTGCACAAAGAAGGATATCAGGTGCACCTTTTTTTTTACTGGCTGGGGGTTGTGCATTGCCATATGACCTTTCTTTATATTTCTTTGGAAGACCCACCCCACATTTGGGGGGGACAGCAACTGCAGGCTCCTGGGATACTGAGGATTTTCCACAAGACTCCGCGCCCCTCCCTGTGGCTTGCGTAGATGTTGATGGCACAGCTGGAGACATCACACAGGGAGGGGATCTTTTATGTGCAAATGCCTGGCGGAGGGTGGAAGTCATCTCCCTCAGCACTCCTATGACCACGTCCATTTGCTGATTGAAGCACTCGAGTCTTTGGTCTTGGGACTCCTGCAGTTGTTCAATGTTCCGGAGGTGTTCAGAAACCTGGCCCGTTGCTCTCTGGTACCTCTCATAGGCATCAAGTACCCGGGAGATGTTGGCCTTGGCATCAGTGACACCAGCTGTTTGGCGACGTGCATCTACACATCGATCCCACACAGGCTTGCACGGTTTGTGCCTGCACAGTCGAAGCAGATCCTACTTTCTTATTGAATGCGTTTGTGTCTGTCAGCTCCAGAATGGACTGGGTTGCCGTGATGATGTTGTTGCCTGTGGTTGATGGTGTATCTGTTGTGCTAGGGGTCAGCTGTGTGTTGGTAGCTGAGGTGGGAGATGTTAAAGAGGCTACTGCTGACTTGCTGGTGCCATCAGCCGAGCCAAACCTGATGGGCCAGGTTCCTCCTCCTCGTCCAAGGGTACGGGAGAGTCTTCTTCACCGGGAATGTTGGAATATAAAAAATTATGCTTCTGTATTGTTTTACATAAGTTAGCAATCACGCCGCCATTTTGTGTGTAGGCGCCATTTTATTGAGATCGAAACTAATTTTGCTATTTCTGAGAAATAGCCTTCTCTAGGTTATGTTTCTTCAGAGTTGGGTTCTGCCACATTAATGAATGCACGGTTCTTATTAGCGCATACCTTTCCTTTAGATGTAAGCCTTCTCCCACTTGTCTAGTGGCGGGCACAGGCAGAGTAACCTTGAAAGATAGATAATGTGTGCCCGGCCACGGAATCAAAACTTACTCCTTTGTAAGCTGCATCCCTCTGAAAAATTCCCATGTGCGTGTGTTTTTATTCGTTCTGAAATGTACATAATGTATCGTTATGCTTGCTGATGTCAGACTCTCTCTGCAGCACTCTTAGCGACTGGGCAGAGGGGGCTCCGCTCTGAGCAAACTTTGAATAAGCTATTATTGGTTTGTATTCTCTACTGTCTGACCAACTCTTCATTTGTATGGAAGGCTGAGAGGTGGTCATGAGTGACCCAAGTGACCCTAATCGGCCACTTCCTTCAGGGAGCTCATTCATGGTTGGAGTCTGAGCCTGGCTGGTTTCTTCATTCTGCATCTAGGTGTTTCCAGATATGACACAGACAAATATGTAATTAAACATTATACATCAACTGGTACACATTGAGTAAATGCCTGGATGCCAAAACAGTTTTACATGGATGATTTGGCACATATCCCCATGATGTTAAACTCTATTTGGCATAAACAATGCAACTTAATCATGATGTGGATTATGCTCTTGCTCCACATCTGTGCAGATATGCTCATGTCCTCAAAGTGGATTGTAACATGCCTAGTGGCATTGAATTGTACCTGACACTCTGTAGATGACACTTGAGGATTAGTGAGCTCAACATCTAAAAAATGTGCATGACATACATACTAATCTATTAATAATGTTATTTGTTATTTGTGTGTGCTGTGCATGGTCTATGTCTCACCAGATACACTGTAGTAACAGCTGAACCCTGAACAGTTTGTGTATATTCCCGTACAATGTAGTCATGCTGTGATTGATGGTCTCATTCATTTCTAATCAAGAGAATGGGGTACCTCCGCCTAAGTAGGTATCCATGTATGTGCATAGCATTGTGTATACACAGCTCAGTGAATTTTACCTTACACTCTATAGTGAGATGTGAAGTAAATGGTTTTAGAGGTACATCACAGTTGACTGTTTCGGTGTGCCTGTATTAGAAGGCCTGCTGGTATTTTGGTCAGTGGAGTGAGTACTCCTCCCAGCCAGTCCACCTGAGCCTATTGCTTCCTGCCAGTGAGGGTGAGTGTAGTAGCAAGATGGCTGACAGAGGTGGATATAGTTTGGAGTGGAAGGCCTGCTGGGATTTGTTGTCAGTGCAGTGATTACTCCTCCCAGCCAGCCCACCAGGGCCTATTGCTTCCTGCCAGTGAGGGTGAGTGCATTAGCAAGATGGCTGACAGAGATGGCTATCATTTGGAGTAGAAGGCCTGCTGGTATGTGTTGTCAGTGCAGTGAATACTCCTGCTACCCAGCCCAGCCAGCTCACCTGGGCCTATTGCTTACTGCCAGTGAGGGGAAGTTGCAAGGAAAGATGGCTTACACAGGAGTATGTTGGTCTTAGGTCTTGTTTTGGCAGATCTAATTACTTGATGCAATGGTTTGCATTACATACCTGGTAACTACTTACTCTAGTTAAAAGCCATTTTTTTTAAATGTTGAGAGATGTAGTTGTTGGTGCCATGATGGGTTACATGGGTATACACTGACAGCCTACATGTATACATTTGTAAATGGTATTGTTTGGGTAATCTTGGATGTTCAGTGCAGGTGTACTGGTTGTCCTCATTAGTTACACATCTACAATACTTTATGGTAAGGTGTCATGGCTGATTGTGGCTGATGTTTGGTGGTCACTTACCAGACTCTTTTCCGTCTGGGATTCCAAAAAAGCTCTCCAGCAGCATGATGGCATTCACCTTCTCCTCCCAGGCAGTAAAGGGTATGGGGGCACAGGAGGGCCACCACCACTAAGCTGTGCGATCCAGTGGTTTCTGAAGACTATGTTCTTGACCCTCCTCCTGAAATTGCACCACCTCTTACCTGATATCCTCCATTGTATGCAAAGTGCTGGCTACTGCATTCACCTTGTTGACTATCCTGTCCCACAGGTTTTTCTTAGTGATGGAAGTTTGTTAGACTTGGGTCCAAATTAACTTTAGCTTTACTCTGAGGATTTCATCCACAAGCACTGTCAACACCTCATCTGAGCTACATGGCTGCCTCTTTTTGGTCATTGTGAATTAGTGAGTGTGAGATTGAAGAGGTGTGCAGAACAAGAAAGAACCAAAAATGTGCAGTGAGTGATGCAATTCTTGTGCGTTAAGGTTTGAAGAGATGTCTCCAGTGTATGTAACCACGTCTGATGCATCATAATCGGCTCGGCGGTACAACCAATGTATTTGCAGAGTCATAATTCCTATAGAACAGCCTTTCTGATGGACACAATTGTATTGGGCTCGTTTACCACCGATGCGGTCGTGTCAGAGTCGTCTAAGACTGACATGGTCGGAAATTTGCTCGCGGTTAAGCCGGTTGGAATCTCACTGCAGCCATGTCGGTCGGATGGTCATTCAGACCGACATCGTAATCAGGCCCCAAATTTTATTTTGTAACACATATAAACAAAAAAAAATTGCAACGCTTTTATAAAAATGAAATAACATTAAAAAAATGCATTTTTTTAAAATTAAAAAAAATACTCTAAAAATTACTTCCACCTGTATTCTCCATTAACTCTACATCCTGCCACTCAAAAATCATAACTTAAAAAACTCACCTCAGCACAGTACAATAATACAATCAATAAAAATAAACACCGAAAAAATACATTTAGAAAAATTACAAATAAAATTCAATGTAAAAATATTTACATAAAAGAAATTTAAAATAAAGCCCAGGTAATTCCTCTACAAACACAAAAACCCATCCGTAAAATATTTAAACACTTTGATAAAAAACATTAAGAAATCTATTAAAGGTGTACAGTGCAAAAATATATATAAATGTTATGATCCACAACTATATTATATACAACAATATTTCTAACAACAATGTTAAGCACAACAAGAAACAATTATATTTTTAGCTGCAATATGCCTAATGATGATTTTATGGTTTCACGATATAAAGGCAGCGAGGAGGATGCTTTATGGGAGGAAGAGTTGAGGCCATAGTCGGAGCCACATCAGAGATGGCATCGGAACTACTGCATCGACGATGTAGACGAGATGCTGACAGAGTGTTGAACACATGGCTGCAGGGCCATGGGCGTGTTACAGGGCCATTATAGTGCCCTCCTGCCTGATTGCAGTACACACAAACCTGCCACCTCACTGGCATATCACCTCACATATTGCCCCACATACAGCATACTACCTCATATTCCCCTTTAATGCAGCAAAATCCTTCTACAACTCCTGCCTGCCGCGATTCATCAGCACTAGAGGAGTAGAGTGGGGTTGAAGTATTGGAGTGTCATTTGTTGAGACTTCTTTGGAGTCTTCAGGACACTTCAGGCTTGGAGTAGGCGATGAGTGAAGGTGGCCAGGCACGACCAGATGTTCTCAGCACTAGGCACTAGGCTGGACTAGGACTGATTGTTATGTGTGCAGCGGAAGCCAGATTGGTTTTCTTCCCCCATCCTGCTTTCGCAAGCTTCAGGTATAAGGCCCATCAGCTAGCCAGTTGGCCATACAAAGTTCCAACATTTATGTGGCTTCTATGAGTTTGAGCAAAGCAAATGAAGTCCTGCAGTGTGTTTTCAGCAGCTGGCCCCTGCCTCCCTGAACTTTGCCTCCAAGGGCCGGGGGACTATGTCCCCCAGACTCACTTAAGGCAAGGTGGGCCTGGGATGTTAACTACATGCTTAGAACGGCATGTGAAGTTCCACAGTGCCTGTCTCTTGGCCCTTGGAAACAGAGGTAAGTAGTCACTGAGGTGGCCTCCTAATCAAAGCATCTTATGCTCAAAAACAAAGGTTAGTGGAGCTCTACTCTTTTTAACTCTGCTGGTTGATAGAGGAACTTACTTGGAGATGTGGAAGAAAAGCCTCTCAAGTCAAATTTCTAGTATAAACCCCTCTATCACTACTTACCTCTCCTCGACAATGGGGGCAATATCTACTGGAAAAAATCTGGTTGAGAACCGATTTGAGGCTGTACTAAGGCCAATTGCTGACCCCAAGCCCTTGACTGAAATTCATACAAAAGCACTAGAGGCAGCAGTAAAACCATCTACATCTGCTAACATTGTGAACAGGGGCATGCCTGAATACCCCTACTGCCAAACCTGTGAAAAAACAAAATAAGCATAAATCAAAAAATCCTTGTGCAGTGCACTGCGGCACAAATGAAATCATCGTAGATTCACTAAACTTTACCTCCCAAAAAGCCCGCCACCCACAAAAGGAAGAGGGGTGAAGGGAAAACACAGGCTCACCATTAGAAAAACACTTGCCTATGCAGAGTCTAACCACGTTGCAATATAAATAACGCCCACAATAACTATCACCAGCCAGTTATTACTGCAGTGGAAAAAATCCCAACCTCTTTTCAGGAGGAAATGCTGGACCTGGTGAAGCTTTTGTCAGATAAACTTCAAGCTATGACAGAGGCATTGCAAGTAGCTACCGTTTTGACTAATGGTGATCAAGCACCAGTCTCCTTTACGTCTCAAACAGTTCACCAGCCATGTGGGAAACCCTCCAACAGTGTCTTGACTCCACAGGATTTAGCCGCTTCAATCCAACCAGTTTCCACCCAGGATCACATGCTTTGTCCTGTCCATAAAGACGAGCCCATCCCAGCTTCCTCTCACAAAGCACTGTCTTCAGCCTCACCAGGCAGTCTGGGTAACTAACTTCTGCCACCAGAAAGTACACCAAATACAATCATCTTAGAAGTGGTCATGCCCCTAGAAGAAGGAACCTCCAACTGTCAAAGCCTAATAAATAAAGTTGCACATTGGCGCAGGAAGAAAAAAAATTGCCACTTTGATTTGGTTGATAAAATCATTATGGCCAGTAGGGAGAACTGGGTAGGTCCAGCAATGAAATCCTCATGGGGTGATGATTGTGTGGTGTTGAAATTCAGGGATCCTGGCTGTATTTATTATTTATTGCTGCATGTGAATCTCTCTCCTGTCCATCATTCGCAAGTTCGGGCCTGATCACTAGGCTTTTTTTATAGACCACCCATTGTAAATGCTACTAGTGAGCAGACCTGCCAAAAGAAGAGATGTGGACTAGGTAATGTCCGGGCCCATATAGCCCTCACTAATCATTTTGAAGCACTTTTTTAGTCTTACAGAAACTGACTGATGGTTTAAAACAGCCGGGCTAAATGGTAAAACCGGCCACCTGGTTTCTACTGTAAATTCAGACCTTCCCGTCCAGCTCAAATGCTATACCAAGCAAAATTGAGGAAGGCCAGAACTTCAAACTGATAACTTGGAATGTTCCCGGGATCCACCAGAAATTTGCCAATGAAGACTGATTATCTCACATATGCTCTTTTGATATAGTATGTTGCCAGGAGACATGGGCTTTTGACCCCATTCATATTGACTGGTTTAAATCTTACTGCTTCTCTGTGATTCTGTCACCAGCAGAAAGGGGTAAGGGGGGCCTGGTTGTTTTCATAATCTGTTAATATTAAGAATTTGAAAATCAAAGTATTAAAGAAGTTAAACCATGCTATTTGATCTTGCATATTTATTTGCCCAAAGTAGTCAATGTTCTTTTGGTTAATTTTTATTTAAATTTTTTCTCAGCCCATCTGGTTGGAATCATTGAAGAACGGGGGAGTCACTACAAAATATTATGCATAGTAAGGGTGGTTACACCTCAGTTATGTGGGTTGGTGATTTCAACATCAAGCAATGCATCTATAGTGGCAACCGTATTTGCAGGGTCACCGATGGGGAGAAGGAAGATGTAAGTGATTTTTCATACTGTGCCTATGGGCAAGCCTTAAAAAAGATTGCATTCATAAATAACTTGTCTTTTTCATCTGACATTCATGGCCTGAAATTCACCAACCCTCCCACAATTGTTGGCAAAGGAAAGGGCAGCACAAATTGATTTTGTGTAAATTTCAAAAGACCTGGCCCAGAAACTAGTAAACCGTGTAGTGCATCCCCTTCCCCACAGTGTTCACAACTCAATTATTCTACGTTTTGACATTCTCTTGCATTCAGGACCTCCTGATATACCCAAACTCCCTGTATATTGTTCTGCAAACAAGAGGGTTCGGATAAAATGCCATCATATCAACCAAAACCTATTTGTTAAGGACTTTAAGTCCAGTAAGATCTGCAATATCTATGTAGCAATTTGTGGTACAGCGCCCTTCTGCTAACTAAAAATAAGCTACCCAAGAACCATGCACATCATCCCTGGTTTAGCTCAGATTGTACATCAGCACTTAAGGCCCCTTAACAAGGCCACCAATGCAATTATCCATAATGCAGAGGAGGTCCGGACAGCCTGGAAACATTATAAGCAGGTGTTAGTAACTAGAAAAAGGGAAATACGGACTAAAGCCTCAGAAGATGTAGATAAAGCTGCCCTGGTTAAAGATAGCAGGCTCTTTTGCGAAGTTATAAACCTCCCCTTTTTTCAGTTGGCCCGTCTAATAGCATTGAATGCCATGTTTTAGAACAAGACTGGATCAATCCTTTCTCTAAAAATGTTAACCCTAGTAATCAGCCAGGTGAACCCTTATTTGAACCTAACATCGACCCATTCATTTTTAATGAGACCTGGTTTAATGATTTTATAGATATAACAACAGTTGCAAATGCATCCAGAGAGCTTCACCACGAAAGATTCAAGGTCCTGATGAAGTTCCCATCGACGTGCTAAAATAAAACCTGGAATTTTTGGCACCATTAGTCACTAATGTACCTACAGCAGTCGTCAGGGAGGCCCCAGTTGACCTATGGAGGGAGTCCCTAACAGTGCCAATATACAAGAAAGGTGACAGGAACCTCCCTACATGCTATGGTCCAATCTCACTGCTAGATGCTACAGCAGAAATATTAGGAAATCTCATCTTAGGCAAACTGGAAGAATGGGCAGAAACAAACTCCTTTTTTTCAAAGGCTCAATACAGCTTCCACTTGGGTCTAAAGAACACAGAACAAGCGCTAAAGCTATCCCTCATTATGGAAAAATATGTCAAAGCAAGGAAAGGTTCATTACACATGACTTTTATAGACCTCTCCGGTGCTTTTGACCTGGTTGATAGGGGAAAATTAAGCACTTTGAGGGAGCTAGCAGGACTGGAACCCCATTGCTGAATCTTATTAGGAGCCTGCACTGGGATACAACTCATAAGGTACAATACACACAACAAGGAGAGTGCAAACATATATATAAATGTTATGATACACAACTATATTATATACAACAATATTTTAAGAAGAATGTTAAGCACAATAAGAAACAATTATATTCTTAGCTGCAATATGCCTGATGAAGATGTTATGATTTTCACAATAGAAAGGCAGCGGTAATCTTGTAAGACATAATTTCCAACATAATATTTTTGTTGAACACCTAGGAAACATCTTCCATCTGGCAATGCTCACAGACTCTGAAATCTTTATCCCACTATTAAAAGATCTGCTACTATAGAAACATCTGAATTTGGATTCTTAGTCATATAATTTATGCACAGCTTTCAATGCAGTTTCTTTCTTTCTGCCCCCTACTACTGGGTGGGGTTAGTATCCTTAAGTCTTCTCCTCTAACCATAAAATAGTATCTCACTCTATATAATCTGTCACAATGTCTTTAAAGGAATTATGTCTATCTCCTATAAATTGAATGACAAGCAATGCAATGTTCCTCCCTTTCTGTTCTTCCGACTGTATGTCCTCTGCACCTTTCTCCCGCTCATTAAAACTACTCAAGATTTATGTGCTTTACGTTAGTCTTGCTGGACTCTTCTCACTTCGGTTGAGATCACTTGTTGGTCTTGATAATGACAATGCCATCCTATACTAAATTTATTGTTTAGAGCCTTGCTTGACGAATTGCGTCAATGTCTACTAACCTGACAGCTATTATGCTTTGCTAACTGCCCGAACTGCTCAATGCATTGTAACTCTGCTACATGCTCAGCTAACTGTGACCTAATATGGCTTTGTGTTGTCAGTATTTGAACCTATAACTAAGCATTTTGCTTTAGCCTTACTGTATGGTGCACTGACACTCTTGTTTCACTTACAGGCTGTCAATGCCTGCTGTCTCTCGTTACCTCTATCTGTTGCTATAAATTCTCAAATCTTACAGTGCTTTGAAGCCTGTTTTGTGTGAAGTTAGTGTTATAAGGCAATACATAAAGAATAAAAAAATAGGAACAGCTATGCCTTTTTTACCTAAACTAAGCAGACTTTTTTTTCTATCCTGCAAAAGTACTGTGGAAGATTGTTTACATTCTGTGAATAAGTGACTTACAGTTCTGGTTTCCTTGCATTTATTCCATGCAATGCTCTTCCACCTAATTGAAGATACTTCACACAACATTGCTCCTCTCAGGGCCTAACTGAGCTCTATTGACTCAGCAAGTGATGAGGAAATATAACCACTGGCAAAGCGAGCATGTCTGTGATAAATTAGGTGAATATGTTCTTTGTTGTAATTAGGGAGTCATAGATGGACTAAAACTTGTAATGCAGATTAAAGAAACACTCAAAACGCTCTCACTGCTGACTAACAAACAACAAACATCGATTGCAAAAAGCCTGTTAGTCGCAAAAGTAGTATATATTGAGAGACAAAAGGGGCAAAATCAAGGAGTAAGTAAAGGTATCTGGATGCTGCAAAAGGTTGGGAAAAATATACAAATAGATGTAAAATCCCTTCTCACCCTATATCAAGCCCAGTCGGAATGTAAACTGACTAGCATGACTAGAAATGCCATTCTTATTTTACAATCCCATTAGTCAGACCTCAATCAATGCTTTCATTGTGATTCATGGATGTTAATGCCTCCCATCCATGAATCACAATGGAAGCACTGCTTGAGGTCCCATTGATGAGATTGTAAAAGAAAAGAGCCGTTTCCTGTGTGCACATTTTTTCTGTATTTGATACAGGATGAGAAGGATGTGTATGCACTGAAATATTCTTAATGAGTGGCTATGTCATAAATATAGTACTTCAGTGATATATAAGGAGATGAGGACAAGTTAAACACTAGGTGGCATATATTTACTCACAATTCACACAATGCAGTGCAGCTAGACAAGTTGCTGTGCTGTGTTGCGTGAAAGGGAGAGAGCTGAAAAGCATCATATCAACTAAGATATAGACGCTCTTCAGCTCTCTCCCTGCACTGGCGCACTTGTGGCTGCCTAGCGCCAATGCAGGCAACCATGCCAGTAGCGGCTGCTACCGACTAGGGGTGGTGGGGCAGGGGACGGAGGGAGGGGAGGGAAATTATGATATAAAAAATGCACTTACCTTTTCTTTGCCGACCGCGGCAGCTGCATCTTCATTCTCCGTCCTCCTCTCCACCCGGCAGGAAGCACCCACCCTGCCAGAATCCCTTGACCAATCACAACACTGCCTTAGCAGCATTGTAATTGGTCTGAGTGCCGTGGTTTCATGCAAAGTGCGCATGAAGCTTTGGCCGTTCCGAGAGGGCCGGTCAAAGCGTCATGCGCGCTTTAGGTGCATCCAGCACTCCTTCCCTTGTGACGCGCGGGGAGCCAACCCCCCCACGCCCCCGCCCCCCCGGCTTCAGCTGAAAGCTGAATGCAAAAAAAAAATGATAATAACAAACGTTATTATCATTTTATTTTTTGCATTCAGCGTGCAGCAAAGGCAGTGGGGAGACGCTCCCCCACCTAACGGAGGAGCCACCACTGATCCATGCATTGTTTTTGTGTGAGAAGTGACACCTTCCTCCACAAAAACAATCCTTAAAGGCATTTGTTTTCTGTGCATGCTGCAGAATACAGCACACATAGAAAGAAAGAAGTAATAAGGAAAAATTAAGATATTTCTCCTTGTTATGCCTGCTCCCGGTAATCATAGTTCTTTGACTCATTACAAGGTTTACAAATCTGGTAAAGGGCAAAATTCATGGGTGGATGCAAAGAAACACTCATGCTTCACCCATGTAACTTCGCCCTAATGCAAAGTAATGCAAAGCAACTCTTTACGCTGCCTTGTGTTCCTTTATAGTTAATAAAAAAGGTGGCTTTGCATGTCTTTTAAAAGGTCAAAAAGGATTTTGTGTCAGGCTGCACCATAAAAGTAACACAACCCTGATGCAAAATCTTAGTATATGCCCACCTCCAGCTCTAAAAGCTTCTAACCCTTGATCTGTGGAACATGTATCCCCCCTTGAAATGCTTATATTCTCAGTTAGAACCACAAGAATGGATTATTTATTCTAGGGATACCAATGTGACCCAATAAACAGTAAAAGAGGAAAACAATTGACTTGTCGAAATTTGATAAAATGAGGCATATTCATTCCATATGCCTTTACAGAGCTCCAATATACGATACAAAATCAAAATTTAACACATCTTCCTTAGCATGGATCCCATATAATTTCCACTGTTGAGCTCCAATTTCTTTCACACTTGCAAATATCTCCTGGAGCCAGGGGAACGACAATGCTTGTATCACAGATTTATTTTACCCACTCTGGATGTGAGTGGAACTTGCCTTCTATTACAAAACTGTACCCAGTCTTTGCAATTGAATATTTCATTGTTACTTTAGTCGTGTATGTTGTGTGTGTGATCCTAGGGAAGGCACACTGCAAATGCTTGTTCTAATATTGTGCTATGTGTGAGAGCAGGCTCACTATTGTCATCAATGTTAAACAAAGATTGAGAAATGGGAGCTAATTGTGCCTAGCTTTTCAATGTGTTACAGAAGTGTGCTCTGCATATTATTATATTCTGTCAGTTTTTAAGGGAAGGTGGAACAATGGATGCCTTTACTGTACTGCCTATGTGTGAGGGAAACTTGGGATGTGAATGCTTTACTTCATGACAAGCATTTTCATCCTGTGCCTGTTCTATGTAAGTGAAGCTTGATCTATAAATGCTTGCGCCTGTGTTTGTACTAAAGGTTTTCTACTGTACCAGATGTGTTAGGTATACTTGCACTGCATGTGGCTTTACTGTACCTGCCCTCTACACGAGGGAACCTTGCAAAGCCTTTCTTATTTTTGAATCTCTTGGATCTGCTAAGGTGTGTAGTGTGGACATATTAAGTCACCCTTCTGTTGCTTGTGCTGTATCCAGGTAGTGTGTGCATTGGAAATTTGCTATGCTATGTGAAAGCCAAGAAAAGCTTCCATTGCTGATGCTTGTACTGTACCATCCCTGTGTGAGAGGGACACTTGCACTGCTTTCAGCAGTGCTGCATGCAGTCTCAGAGCTGAAAACTTGCTATACCATACCTGTTATTGTGTGAGGAAAGCTTGTACCGCAAATACTAGACCTCAGAACAAAGATATGTGCTCTTTATCTGGTGTGTCTTTGATTCAGAGCAGCTTGATACTTGTGTTGGGGAAGTGTGCAGTTCGGATACCTTCACTCTACTGTTGTTTGCCTTTCGTGGCAAGTGCCTGCATTGTACCAAGTTAGGGAAGTTTGTATTGCAGATGACTTACTGTACTTGTTTGAGAAGTTTGAAATATAAATTCCTGAACTCTTCCTACTTTGTGTAAGGAACGCTTGCACTGTGTGTGTCCAGTGCCGTATTAAACCCTGTGGAGGCCACTAGGCAGTAGAAATTTCGGGGCCCCCCTCACAAATTATCTCCTAATACCCAATGCACTTGATATTTTTACTGTCAGCTTCAAGAAGAGGAGATTTTAAGAGACAAACTGTTATGTGAATCTGATGTCTCTGGTTTATGTACTTTAAGTTGTTAATGGGCACATTACATTAATAGTGTATTTTCTCGATAGAGTCTTTAAGTTTTCGTTTCTTTGAGTTGATTCGTTTTTTTCCATCTTTTGGAAAATTATTTAAGAAAGCTTGATTGTACTTTTCTGTCAAGATCTAATCAATATTATTTTGATCTGTTATCGCAGGGCCCCTAAAAGAAGTAGGGCCCGTAGGCCAGTACCTACTTTGCTTATTTGGTAATCTGGAACTGTGTGTGCCTTTACTGTACATACTTTGTATGAGTAAAGCATGTCTTTCAGTTGCCAGTAATTTGCCCAAATCTGTTTGTGTATTGGAAATCTGCACTGTTGCTCTTGCTGTGCTTTTTCTGCATGAGGGCTGAGAGAAACTTATACTATACCTGCTGTATTTAAAGAACGTGTTCATATATTGAACTGCACCTGTGCTGTTTTAGGAGAAATGTGCATTGTGGAATCTTGTGTTGTACCTGCTCTCTCTGTGGGGGAAACTTGCACTGTCAGTAACTGTGTTGTTCCTTTTCTTTATGAGGGGCAAGCTTACACTGTAGATACCCTGGATGTGCCCATTCATTTTAAGAGGCGCAGCCTTGTGGATGCCTGCACTGCCCCAGTTGACTGTGTCAGCAAGCTAGAAAACTGTGTGAACCCATGAGAGAAGGGAAAGGGGTGGGGGATTCAAGCACTTCAGTTGATCATGAATGAATGAATGAGGGTTTTAAGGAGCACAACAACTGCCCTAACTAAAGTGGCCCGGTGCTGGATACAGTACAAAGTGAGATATGTTAGAAGCTAGGCTTGGTTGTAGAGCCAGGTTTTCAATTTTTTTTATACAAAAATCACAATTGTGAGAGCTAATTGAGAGAGCTGAGCACAGGTCGACAGCAAGTGAACTCCAGTATTTGCCAGCATGGAAAGCAAAGGAACATCTGCCGATTTAGGCAGGGCATCCTCAAGTGACAGTCAAGAGACCGGCCGCCGTAGACCTTTGTATTGTACTTGGAGTATACAGTTGGAATAGATGCTGCAGTTGGTCTAGGCCTTCTTTTCTTTGGGTTCTTTATGTAAAGATCATTTCCTTAAAAAATAGGGAGCACGTGTATATCGTGTAGCCAAGAAGAGATTAAAAGATGCCTAAGTAAATTAAAGACAAGATGGATTCCCTCATTCTGGATTATCTGAGGCCAGTGAATGGCATATTTGGGTATATCTAGATGGAGGGATTTGCCATCATCTAATCTTGAAGTGATCACTGCATGAATGGCAGTTTTGTGGTATCTTTTCTAAGTAATTTTAACAAAAACAGCAGGAAGCTGAAGAGGCTCACATCTATGATTTGAAAGATAGATCGTGGTCTAATTGGACTTCATGATTTCTAGCTTTCTTGGAAGTAGTAGGAATCTGGCCTTATTCAGGTGCCCACCAAGCAAGGGACTAGATGGCATTAGGACGGCCAAAGATCAGCTCATGCCAGCTGGTCACCACTTTACTATTCCTCCTTGTGATACAGTGCCACCGTACTAAAGGTGGTCCAGAGTTTCTGGACCCAAAATTGCCTGGTACGAAAACACCAGCCTTGAAGTAGATGGGCAACCAAGAAAATGGTGACTGAGACTGGGCAGGCGGACAATCTTGTCTTTTTCGGTTACCTTATTCACAAAGAAGATAAGAGGACTATTTTGCCTGTCAGTGGTATCCCATCCCTTTGTGGACTCAGATGTAGATAGGTAAAATGCTTCACTCTATGTATGCTGTTGTGCAGGGTGCATCAAAATGTGAGCATCACCTCAAGCAAACAATAGCTGATTGGGGCTGACTGAAAGCCTCTATCAATGTTTATCACCTATGATTTATAAAGGTGTAAGCCCAAAACCTAAAAACAGATCTCTGTGGCAATGACTATAGAGATAGCCATGAATTTAATTAAATAGGATCATCTCCTTTTCATGGTTAGTACCAATGATGATGTTTCTGAACCCTACATCTGTCAAACTACATTATAAGTAAGCCATTCTTCTAGATCTTCAATTTAAAGCTATGCTATGGATTGACACTTTTGTTTTATAGTTCAGGACGTTTGTATGCATTTTCCATCTATTAGGGATGTTTGCTGCTGGGCAATACTGATCATGTTTAACCCTGAGTATATATTTTCGGAAGCCACAAACACATTAAAACAGTTATACTTAAATTCCCTTGCATTAAAAGGCCCTCTATTACGAGTTAGCTTGATCCAGGTGCAGGATTACTAGGGGTCCAACATCTCTGGTTCTGGCATCTATCGGTGCACCAAGATCCAGCCAGAACTTGGAATGGGGAAGCCCTCCTTGGACATGAATAGACGGGGTCAAATTTCAGGAACTTCTATGTTTTTCCCCCCGGCGTTTTATATAGCGCAAACTTTATCCGCAGGTATCGGAGCGCTTTACATGAGCACCAATTGCATTACAGATGGACAGATTAATTTTTTATGCAGGGGGAGATTAAGTGATTTGCTCAGAATCACAGAATGTTGAGTGTCCCTTGCTGAGACTCGAACCCAGTTTCCCAGCTGCGAGGTCGACCGCTCTAGCCGTTAGGCTACATCCTCACCCCTAACTTCCCAGCTACTTTGAGCAGGTGGTACAAGTCATAAGAGGAGCGTGCCAGCTTAGGTGTACAGTGGTGGTGACGGTGTTCTGGCTGGCAAGAGACTGTGGCCTGGATGGGGGAATGTTTACTGCTTCCTCCAAGGTGGCACGGGGAGTGGTCGGGGACCAGATTGTCCCTCTACCAGTGCTTAATTTGTAAACGAATAAGTACTGGGTCTCTCGTCAGGAGGCCACAGCAGCTTGCACCACACAGTGCCCCTGTGAGCTGGCAATGACAGTACAAACACAGCTACTAACCATCACACACAACTGTTGTTGTGCTCGTACCTAAATGAGCCAGACAGTGCCACCATGTGGCAGACTGTCATAAGTCCTGGTGCTGGCAATTAGGTGCCGGTGCCGAGCACCGAAAGCCACCGGCTCAAATTAAGCACTGCCCTCTGCTCATTGCCCCTGCCCAATTTCAGCTATTTTCTTGGTTGTGGATCTACATCTTTCAAAATCAAGACTGGTATTTTCGGAGCCGGTAATTTTGGGTCCAGAAACTCTGGACCACCTTTAGTAGGATGGCTCTGTATCACTACAGGCACTCTGCTCTATCGTTCTCCTACTGAGGGCTAAAGTGTCCATCTCTAGAAAAGATTTGTGTTTTTTTTAAAACATATGGCCAAAACATATCTAGGAATGCAATATCTGCAGAGATCTTTTACAACTTGAGGCAAATATGAAATATTGACAAATCTGTAAAATGATAACGTAGAAAACTTGTTCTTTTAAAACGTATACAAATCAAGTGATTAGTCCCGTTGCATTGATTCTCAGTAGAATAGTGAAACGTCACAGCAAAAAAAAACGAGTCGGTCTTTTAGTTAATGGTTGAGAAAGAGGAAGTTGGCTAAGGTAAATTGTAATTGTAATAAGAGATTTGCAAGTATAAAATCGCTGATTAATGGGTGCACGAGAAAAGCGTGGGACCGTATTTCAAACCTGCTTTAACAATGAACAGGTGTAAATAAATCATTTCTAAAATATCAGCGAAAGGATAATAAAAATGGAATCTTACGGAAAATATACGCAGATGATAGTGAGTCACTTCCAAATAATTTCGAAAAAAAGCTTATAAATTGCAGTGGCTTTTGTATTGAGGCAGAAATTAAACACTTTCGAATTCATCCTTGGAGATATTCAAGGACGTTCGCTTGATTTATTGCTTTTTCGCCACAAACTTTCATTTTATTGCTGTTCGGAATAGCAGCTCTCAGAAGAATGAATATTCTAAATATGAAACATTTTATCCAGATGTTCGGATCATCAGTTGGGAGTTGAAAATGTGTTTAAGAAGTATCGACTACACAGTAGAGAGTAATTGTGAAGACTACAGTGCTTTATGACATATGTTACGAGAGTAATTTCGAAAAAGATATGGAAGAGAGAGCAGACATTAATTGCAATGTATTTGCTCCAATCTCGCATACATATATTTTTTATTTATTGGGAAGTTTTATAAAATGTGTTTAATTTACTTCAGAGCACTTGGCAGTGGTGTGTAGGAATGCAGCATTATTGAAGGGAAATAAGTTCAGAGAGGCTAGAAGTTAAAAGTGTCGGAAATCCTTTCATTGTAGTAACTGTTCTGTGTTGAATTTGTTTAAAGGCAAGTCTGACTAGGTTCGTTTTCAATGTTTCCTGACCAGCAGTGCTTAATTTGTGCCAGTGATTGCAGGAGGGGCACAGCAGCACTCATATTTGGGAACCAGCACTCATTTTTCCACATGAGACTTTGACCCAGAGCATGAGACAGAAAAACACACAATGGCAAAAGGAGTTGGAGGAAAAAAACTGAAAAACCGTGACAAACGTAGAACGCAGGAAGGGCATTCTATAGTCAGGCGCTCGAATGCCAGGAGGTCTTTCTCTTTATTTCATCCTGTTGAATGATCGTTGATGGATCCAGTGGGAGAGTGAGCACAGGGGTTTGGCTGGGGCATCGTGGTGTAACAATTTCTACATCAATCCTAAGTTTTTCAATTAGTTTCCTTTCTAGACCATCCAGTAGAAAGTAAATTGTAACATCTGAAATGGGAAACGAAATTGGACCTCATTTTGGTGTTAAAAATAAACTCAGAGTTGGAGTGATTGCTCCCTATTATAAAAAAGCATTTACTGGGGTGAAGAACAGGTGTTTGCCCTCAATTTTGCCTTTTGCAGTGAAGATGGGGCATAACAGGCCAACATTATTTTGCATTGATTTTGAATTATTTTTATAGGTTTTGTGGCATGCTACGTGTTTTAGCTTGCAATGGACAGAGTGGTAGAAGTCACCAGTAGGATTTTTCTACCCCAATAATTCATGTGCAATAGCCTGCCTTTGACCTCTGATTTTGTGGTTGTCCATTGACATTTTGCATTCATAAATGCACTGTTAAAATATTCTTGCTGGCCCTCTGAAAGAGATTGGTCCCAATTAAAGATCACTATACACTCATGCTCTTGGATTGACCTATCTCAAATAAAATGCAGGTTATCAAATATATCACATCAGAAGCTCATTAACCTTCAGCATCATCAGCATTTGTGACCTATCACTTCTAGGAAATTTGCAAGCTCACAGTTGTCATCTTCTTTGAGTTCAGTTTCTAAAAATTAATCATTGTTGGCTAAGTAATTAGCTTAGCGGATGAGGGAAAGTTGAGATGCTTAAACATACCTTTCTGAAACGACGTAATCAATCGGTACATTTTGGTAAAAAAATAAAAATGCATACAGCATCATGCAACAACCACCCACATTTAGCTTTCTCAGAAATTGTGATTTCATAAAAATATTGTAAACACCCCACTCACAAGCATCTTTAACCCACACAAATGAAATACAAGATCCAAATTACAAGACCCTAGAATGTTAAGCCAGTGACCATACCCATCTTGGATGACAAGAACATGGATAACAACAGAAGATGGATTTTAAACTAATTTTGATGTTGACCTGTAGATGCATAATGTGGTGGAGAATAGGTAGGGATTCAGCTTACTGTGTGGCTTGGTGAATGCTGAATTCAAGATGACCGCCTCCTGCCGTTCTTGCCAAATACCGCTGCTGTAGCAGTTTCTGGGATGGCAGGGCTTTTTTCAATTTATGTTTTGAGCTTCCATTGTCATCTCATGCACTTCTGCAGGACTATATGTGTGAGGAAGCACATCAATTTCTAAATATTAATCATCCCAAGATAATGGCCATTTATGGTGTCCCCAAAATTCATAAAAATAGTGAAGATCCATCGTATCGGCTCATAGTTACCACCATAGGATCCATCAAGGAGCCCCTTTCCAAGTATATGGATTCTATACTCCGTCCATATGTCCACAAGATTATGTCATATGTACAGGATACTATGGACATTATAAATAAGGTAGAGGGCCTCTGATTTAATGCAGCAAGAGAAATGATGGTCACTATGGACATTGAATCCTTATATAGCAACATCCCACAGAGAGGTGCTATGGAGGCAGTTGAATGGTCCATTGAGGAATTCCAAGCAGAATGATCCAAAGAATTTATTCTAGAATGTTTGCACATTATCCTAGACGAGAACACCTTTGAATGTAATGGCCAATTGTACCAGCAAATTAAAGGCATCAGTATGGGGGCCTCTTGTGGCCCCACTGAAGCCAATATCTACATGGCCAATTTTGAATCCAAATTCATTTTCAATGAAATTGCTCCGTTTTCTGGATCAGTTATTCACTGGTCCAGATATATAGATGATATTCTTTTCATCTGGTCTGGAATTCCAGATGACTTACCTGAGTTTGCTGCATTGTTAAACTTATGTGACTCCAATCTGCGATTTACATCTAGCACTAGTAGTGATCAGGGACCGGTTTTGCAGCCCGTACCGGACCAAGACGCGGCACATTAGTGAATTGTGAGACGCCATGCAATACGGTCCACTATCGAAGAGACACTTATGTAGTAGTCAGAAAACATTGGCAGCAATTCCATAACTTGGTTGGGGTAAGAATATGACTTTGAAATAAATGATTTTCCCTTTTGAATATCGGACACTCGATTTTACCCAGTTGTTTATATTTATCTACAAGTAACAGCTGACGGTTGATATGAAGTAAAAATCCTCTCTCCAGCCTAGGGTAACACTAGATTTCTACCAATCATTTTTCACTGTCGATATTGGACATTGGATTTTCACTGAGTTATTTTTACGTAAAATAAGTGTCGTCATTGAACAACCGATTTACATTGAGTTTTCTTTGAGTATAGCAAATGGCTGCTCGCTGACTTCAAGTATTTGAAACAAACACCTCTCCCTTTGTACATCCGATTCCAATTAAGCTGTCTTTATTCATAGCAGATAGCATGTGAATGAGCTGCTGCCTGCATTGTCAATCAACACAACCCCCATGAACGATGGTTTAGGGTGAGTGTTATCTTTATATATGACAACAACCTTTTTATAAAAATGTGACCGAAACGTATTAGCAGCATATGTATATATAACAGGCTAATATAGACCTGATGTTTTCCATCTCGGTCTCTCTTTTTCTTGACAGATCTAATAAAATTGGCAACAATAGAAATACAAAACCTAAACTAGAATGCACCTTGAGATATCTGCGTAACTGAACATAACCACCTATTATCATCAGGTTTGCGAGTACTCCACTCTTATCACATGGGGAGTGTTGCACGACAGCTATGTTCTCGCATGCCCGTTATATCTCTGTCTATATTTCGAGGTGATTTGTTCACTTTGCTTTTGGATAATGTCTGTGGTCTTTTCTGTAGTTTCTTTGGCCTGGGCTGACAATGTTTTATCATTTGATTAATTATCTCTCTGCCTGGAGCTTGGCGTTGGCTTGGTCTGGAATCCTGTGTATTTCTTTGTTATCTGAATATTGATTCTGTTTTCACTTTTTATCATTGTTCACTATTTTATATTTTTTGAGCACTATGTGATATCAGTCTTGTTTGATTTATCTCATACTTATGGACCAGTAGCGGTCAGTGGTGGGAGTGCCGCCGGGCGCTGATGTGGGGCGGGGGAGGGGCAGGTTGGGGGGTAGTAAACTACGGATTACGGCCGATTACAGGTAAGTACACATATAAATAAATAAAACGAATTTAGGGGCATATTAGCAAGGGCACTATCGCCGCTTTAGCGGCACTTTTTGCCGCTAAAGCGGCGATATTTATATCGCCCTATCAGCAAACTGTCTCTAACAGCAGTTAGCGACAGTTTGCGGGCATTAGCGCCCGTTTTTTTACCGCTTTGCATGTCAGCGATATTTATCGCTAATGACATGCAAAGTGGGCGTTCCCGATGAACAAACCTGGGAAACACTCGCTAACAGGCCTATCGCCTATTAGCAAGGTGGCCATGGCCCCAGTTAGCGACGTGAAAAGTCGCGCTAACCGGGTAATCGCTATTTATTTAACACCTGCAATTAGCAGGTGTTAGCCATATCTAACATGGGGGGTGGATTATGCTGATACGACCACAGGGTCGTATCAGCAAGGTGTTCTCCCTTCTCCAAGCAACATCGCTGGTTTTTCAGCGATGTTGGCCCATTTCCCCGCTATCGCTGGAATATTCATCGCCATAGCGCTAATCGTTGCTAATACAGCGTTAGCGTGGCGATATATTCCAGCGATAGCCGGCGATAAAAAAAATCACGCTAAGCAGGGTTAGCGATGATTATCGCCTCTTCTTGCTAATATGCCCCTCAGTTTCTCACGCTGCATCGCCAAATGCGCTGCAGCGCGCGCAACGAAATTCGTTTTATTTATTTATATGTGTACTTACCTGTTATCGGCCGTAATCCGTAGTTTACTACCCCCCACCCTGCCCCTCCCCCGCCCCACATCAGCGCCCGGCGGCACTCTCACCACCGACCGCTACTGTTATGGACCTATATCTTTATGAGAAACCATGGGACAAAAGGTGGCATGGCATGAACTTGGTGTACAAACATATTAAATATTTTAGAGGGCTACCATGACCTTGATTCAGATGTATGTTGTTCACAGATACAAAACTTGTTTGGCAAATATGTGGCTTCCTGTCGAAATCTTCCAGCTGAAACCTGCGTAGAGGAATAAATTACAAAGCCATTTGATCGACAATTTTGCCTAACTAAGAAGAAATAATGTACTCCTTATTGATTGTTTTTAGAATAAAAGGTCATGATTAACTAGCATTATTAAGATCATCTGATCAAGTGCTTGACAGTTCTTGACAGTTCATGAAGAAAGGCATGTTATATTTATGCATGGACTCCATTAGGAACAGATGTTTTTGATATACTGTACTGTGTGGAAGGATGAAAGGGTATGAATGACAGCTTGTTTGTAAGTATTATGAAATGTATTATCTGGACGATAATTTTTAGATGATATTTAATTTATTGTTATAATATGCATGGGGATATTTATAGGAACTATTTTTGATAAATAAATGTATTACATTTGCATAATTCAGTTTCTTTGGTCATTTGAATTGATGCCCTAAAAGTATGCAGATGGTATTAACCTTTGTTGAAAATCACAGTTGCCTGAGAATTGTTTGTACAATTAAATGATTTGTCCCAGCCTTAGGAATTATTATAGTTAGCAGGGAACCCCTAAATATTCACAATACTTGGGCTCCAGTGTCTACAGGTGGCTTGTGGCTTGAAATGGGGATTTCAGAGTCTACCACGCATGCATTATATATACTTTATGTAGTAAATAGATTTCACACGTGCTAAATATGAACCCTGGCATTGATTACACTCAATAAATACAGATTCCTTGGAGCACAGTAAAACATTTTCATTGGTTGGATTTCACCCTGCACAATCGCCATTGATTTATATGTGTGAGTAATTATGGGGAGGTGCACCTCTGAGTTGTTTTTTCCAAAAGATATAGACGGACAAATGTTCCTTTATGTTTATTTTCCTTCATTTCAATGGTATCACAATACAGGCTCCAGCCAACGCGTTTCGTTCAATTGACATTGAACTTCATCGGGGCTGAAAATGACAATGTAAAAGACATAAATATACAAAGACACAAAAATAAACATGACATGACACTAATCAAAACAACTTAAAAAACATGTTGCATGGTAAGACACACAACACGATATGACATCAATCAAATACACAACAGAAAGGGAAACTGGCAAGAAAAACAAAACAGAACTAACCCTGAAACAGACACTGTACATTCTTAAAAAACAATCATGTAGTGCTGAACATGAATATTTATATCACCAATTCAAAACACCTAAAATGTGAAAGGTGATTAAAAAGGCCTAGTATGTACCACGTAATGGCTGATTACGGATGGGTATAGAGCGTCAAACCAAACGCCCAATGGGGCCATTGACTGTAGTCATGCCTAAGGTATGGTCATAATGCAGTCGAATTAACAACTTTAAGCTAAAAGGCCAATGCTGGCTCGTTTGTAGATTGCAAGGAAAGAGAACGTAAAGTACATTATAATTTCAACCATTTTTTATGCACTATTCATGTTCGAAGTATTTGAATAATTATTAATTAATAGTAATGTGTTTAGTGCTGAATTACAGAACAAGCAAGTGTGGGATCAACCCACTACCCTAGTGCAAAGACCTTTACTGAAAATAGAAAGCATACCTTAAAATACAGATGATAAATGGTCCAATTGTAAACTTGGGGACCACCACCCGCCAGGGCCGTTTTCTGCTAAGTCCCGGGGTGCTCAACCCCATGACATAGCTGTTTTTTGTGACTTGGCAGGAGCTTTGAAAGCTCTCGCAAAGTCAAAGCAAACACTCTGCTTCCAGTAAGCGAGAGCTGACAAAATGCTCTCGCTTGATGGAAGCGGAGGTTTCATCTGTTTCCCTGCCCATCAACAGTAATTAAATATACATTAAAATTACTAACACCTGCCAACCAAAGCTATAAGAATAGCTTGGGGGTCATGTCTTGGGCATTTTATTGTATATTTAATGTCTAAATTATCACACTTGTATGAGTGTGATGGCTAGCAGTCATAGTACTGTCAGTAGAAGGGCGGGATACCTTCTGCATCATGCAAAAAGTGACAGGTTCCCCATCCCAAAAGTATCGTCACTTCCGTTACCGGGACTTCCAGGCCCGTGGCCCTGTGACATCACTTCTGGGGAGGTCACGTGACCGTGTTGGGTCATGTGTGTAGTGACATCACCCTGGTCATGTGCTAGTCACGTGCTCATGGTTCTACCACGTGGTTAGGATGCTGTCATAACAGATATGAGCCCCATTGCACAGTGTCTAGGGTTTTTCACAGGTAAAATTGTAACACTCTTGGGGGTGCACAGTATGTGAGTCTCAAACAAAGCAAGCCCAGGCATGTTCAGACAGCCACAGTTGTGAAACTTGATGACAAATGAAGGGCTACTCAATGAGAGGCTCTCCCAGGAAATGCACAGACGGAACACCCAGCCTCCTATGCCATATGTCTTATTTTGCATGGTTCATATTTGACTTAAAAAGGTCTTTTGTTAGGAATGTCTAGACAAATTCATAATTGAATCAAGACTACTATGAAATTGAACCTATACGCATATGGCTGGTACTCCTCAACTCTCTAAAGTGCTCCCATCACATAATTAGCAAGCTCTACTAAGTATAAAATGCTGTCCCAAAGGACACACACACAAATACACTCAAAAGCAGACATCTACCATGAAATGGAACCCAAACGCAGATGTTTGCTCTACCTCAGCAAAGTGGTCCCATCGCATAAGTAGCAAACTCTACTAAGTATAAAATGTCGTCCCAAAGGACAAACACACACACACTCAGAAGCAGGCATTTGCTATGAAATGGAACCCAAACGCAGATGTTTGCTCCACCTCACCAAAGTACTCCCATCGCATAATTAGCATGCTTTACTTGGTATAAAATACAGTTCCAAAGGCCCCACAAACACATACAATCAGCAGCAGCAGTGAAAGGCTTAATTTAAGTCTGTGGCCTGAGAGGAACAAGCATCATTGAGCAAAGTTTTGAGATGAAGAGCGGGGAGCAGTTGGGTGATACAGGACAACTTCTGTTGCAGGTAAAACAATGCTAAATTATAGCATTTACATGTTTATTTATTTTTAAAATGTATTGAATTTTACCATTTCTGTTTTTTAAAATGTGTTAGCTGTAGTATCTCATTTGTTTCATTGTGTTGCATTGGTGACATGAAAATTAGCTTTTTTAGAAAAATGTGCAAATACATCTAGCGTTTAAAACCAAAAGTTTTGCCAGGGGTTAAAGGTCGGCCGCATGCTTTGATTGTGCTTTCAGAAAATCCCCGAGCAATATGACGGGGGTGGGGAAAGAGGTGTTGCAATGGAGAAAATAAACAATTTATGTTTTTCAGTCTAAACATGCATTAAAAGTTTATGTAAGGGTGGCTGAACCATCTCATGTGTTTCACTGTTTTGAATTGGTTATGTGAAAATCTAAAAAAAATTTATATTCATTTTTATTAGTTTTCACAGTAAACAATACAGGTCGTTAATGTAACTCAGAATAAAAACCACATTTATGCAAGTAGTTCAAAGGACATTTTTCTGATGGGACCTCTTGGGGTACGTATACTCAGTTCTTTCCACACCCACGATTTTCTTTTCCCGCCATTTCAATAGTTGGGGAGATACAGATCTCTCCTCTATAAAGGTTCCATTTACCCCACTTTTTATCCCATTTTTTGGGACACCCTCTATTTTTAAACACTTCCTTTTCAGCAATCATACATCTATCCATTTCTTTAGCCCATCCCTTCGAGGTCGGCACATCATCAGCCCCCCAGCGCATCGCGATATTGCATTTGACCATTGTGGACCCCAAGGTGACCCCAAGGGATCTGTGGCGTCCCATATGTTGAGGAGTCCCAACATAGGTGTTAGTTGGATGTCTTTACCAATTTCCGTACGTAAGTATCGTGTGACTTTTCCCCAGAGTGGCACCATGTTAGGGCACCCCCATAGCACGTGGTAGAATGTGGCCTCTTCCATGCCGTGCCGGAGGCAAAGTGGGTCCTCTCTGTGCCCAATTTTAGTCAGGGTTGCCCCGGTTAGGTATGTTCTGTGAAGTATCTTAAGCTGAATAAGGCAGAGTTTTATTGGGATAGCAGCCTCGTGGGGGGACATTAGCGAAGCTTGCCACTCCTCATCCTGAAGCGGCCCCAGCCCTGTTTGCCACTTTTCTCGGAGTCGTTGGAGTGGGTCAGGTAGATTGTTGCTGAGTTTTTGGTATGTCATAGATAAGGCTTTTTTATTCAAGGGTTCAGATAATAGTCTATCTTCTAATGGGGATGCCTCCGGTATCTCACCCTATGTCGGGATAGTTGTGATCAAAGCATGACGGATTTGCATATATCAAAATACTTCCCTCTGGTCTAAGTCGTATTCTTTTTGTAATTCTGAGAACTTTATAATTTTTCCCTTTTTCCATAAGTCACCGACCGTAGAGATACCGATAATGTCCCATTTGTCAAATCAAGGCTGTCTACTCAATGCCCCAAGTCGCTGATTGACCACAGTGACGTGGCTAGGGTCAGTGTATCCTGCCAGCCAAGTTTTTTACTGGCTTGATGCCAGATATCGATAGTTAGGGCGTTTGGGCCGAAATATCGGCCCTATTTTGGGGTTTGAATATAGAGCCCCATTGTACCCTTACCTCCCCATCTGGTATCTGTCCAATTGATATGTGGGTTCTGTCTGGGGGTGGTACACCCAGTGATTAATAACCACTACTTGTGAGTCCCAATAATAAAGACGCACATTGGAGAGTGCAATCCCACCCTCATACCAGCTTCTGGGTAATTTGTGTAAGGCTATACGTGGTGTTTTATCATCCCATAACAATGTCCTAATTTCACTGTCTATGCTTTTGAAATATGACTCAGGGACCTTATAGGGGCTGTTCTGGAGGATGTACAAGAAATGTGGGAGTGCCAAGACTTTGAAAAGGGCTCTCCCAGTAGGGCGAGGGGCAGTGTCCTCCAGTGCCGCACGTCATTTTGTAGCCTGTTCAGGGGAGTCTCAAGGTTTTTGGTGTAGAAGAGATCTAGATCTGGGGTCATGAAGACGCCGAGATAGTGGAAGCCCTCAACCGCAATTGTTGCCGCACAGTTCGGTAGTAGTTTTGGGTTTGGCCCATGGAGTGTGTAGATTACTGATTTGGACCAATTGATAGTGTAGCCCGAGTATTTGCTGAAATTTGTGAAAATGTTTAGCATTCTATGTATTGATTTTGCTGGTGACGCAAGATATAACTAGATGTCGTCACCTTATAGGGATATTCTGTCCTCGTGCCCCTTTTCCCACTTCAGCCCTCTCAACAATCTGTCCCCTCTAATCCAGGCCGCAAGTGGTTCAAGCATCAGGGAGAAAATCAGTGGTGATAGGGGGCACCCCTGTCTAGTGCCCCTCTTCAGCGGGAACGTCCGTGATGTGTGATTGTTCACCTTCACTTGACCTTTCAGGTCTGTGTATAGGAGCCTAACCCACCCGAGGAACTTCGGGCCGAAGCCAATTCAGAGCAGCACCTCAAAACGATACGGCCATTCAATTGTATCAAATGCCATTTTGGCATCCAGTGAGAGTATTACAGCGTCTTCTGCTATTATGTGTTTCCGACCTAGGACATTATGGAGTCGACGAATGTTGAAGGCCGTATTTCGGCCTGGCATAAAACCGGATTGATCTGCGTGTACTATTTTTGAGATGATAGAGGCGAGCCAGGAGGCTAGTATTTTTGCAAGGATTTTGGCCTCAGCGATTATCAAAGAAATCGGTCGGTAGGAGCCACAGGTATCAGCAGGTTTTTCCTTCTTGTGAATTACTACAATTGAGGCCATCCTCTGGTCCTCCGGCAGGGACCCATTCTCTTTGCTCGCAAGGTACATATCCCATATATATGGTGCGACCTGTGATGCTGTTAGTTTGAAGAATTCAATAGGGAGACCATTGGGAACCATTGCTTTCCCGGATTGTATGCTGCTAATTGCTGAGCAGATTTCCTCATCAGTGAGGTCCCCTTCCAGCAAGTCTTTGTCCTAGGGGGACAGGGTTAGCACAGGTATGTCTGCCAGTAGTTGTTGTGAGTCTTCTGGTGTGGTAGTGACTGCGGGGGTGTATATCTGCCCACCTCCCCAACAATGCAGAGTGCCTGTCGCCCCCCTCCCAACTACGATAGGTACCCGTGGCTCTGCAATGCCCACCCCCGCCCATCCATGAACAGTTCGAAACAATATTTGCGATATTTTCTGGACCTTAGCCCCTAGGTGCAAATCTCATTCTTTGGTTGCTGACATATATTTACCCATCCCAAACTGATATAAGAAAGGAGATGGTGTAGAACAGAGTCAGGTCTGCTGTCATATCCGGTGTAGCAGATGTAGGCCTACAGGAATGCCAACCCAAGCAGACTGTTGTATTCCACTTTAGGTGTCCGTATATAGGTTTTCCTGAAACATGTCCTTATAAAGGCACAATTCGCATTGCCCTTATATAGGCATAAGATCCCAGTCCTTATTTAGGCATTAGCCATGCTATCCAAATACAGGCATGGTCACTTACATCCGTCCACCCTAACGTCACGAGTTCTTAGAAACCAGACCCATAAGCTCTTGGGAGTTCCCCTAGCACAGGATTATTGATTTCTCCAAGAACTCATTTATTATGCATGAACCGCTATACCTTAAGGGTTCATTCCTGACGTCTTCATCTGCCCGACTTTACGTCAATGCTAACATTCCAAGGCACCTACCGGGTATAAATATAGCTTCCCTTGCCCAAGCAAGTAGGAGGAGACCTCGACTTTAGAGGAGCCCGTGTCCCGGCCTGACGCACTGACAAGAGACGCTGTCATCCCTGCTCGCAGAGAATCCAGCTTCCAGTGTTCTGACTCCCTTCGCGGGGTGTTAGAGTTCGAGACCCGGAAGGAGATTCCCACCTCTCTCATTCTCAAGGTATGGAGCTGACTAGAACCTAGAGGGACTCTTGGCATACTAGACTCTTGGCATACTAGACTCTTGGCATACTAGACTATAGCATACCATACTATAGAATATTTCACCTACTTCTCACCTTGCACTACACTTAGGTTAGGTACACTGGGGTAGAACTAGTTGAAGAAGCATCTTATGAGTACTCGCATTTTTAGCTTATGTTATTTATGTATATGAATATATGTGTCATAGCTAAAAGATAATGCTAGCGCAGTATTATTTCTTTCTACTGCTTACGCTATACATTATATATCTCGCATACTGTCTTGTGATCATAACAGATCATATCTCTTACACGAGAAACAAGACTGTTCAATAAATCCTTTTATTGAAACGCCCGTCTATTCTTTCTGTGTAACTCTGAAGAAACTAAGCATGCACGATTAGCTGAGTGAAACTGTTATCTATTGTTTCCACGTCTCTGAGGGTGTTCCGATTCTAAAGGGAAACAAAGTTGTCATGTTTATGCGGTTGCCAGAAACTACTCCCTTCTTGTTTACAAGGAGTTTCTAGTGGCCTCTGAGTTAGCTGGCACAAAGTAATTAAGTTTAATATACTCGATGGGGACATACTGACCTCAGTCCTATGTCAAACCTATAGGGTATATTATTCCAATGCGCAGAGCCTATTAGGGAAATAGGAACTACACTACAAGACATTCCCATGGATTGCTACAGTCGACTCTGGGTGGACCCCACAGTCCCCTTAACTCCCCGAGCCTGGTTCAGCAGAACCACGACCTGTGTCGTTACAAATGTTCTGGGATGGTTCAGTCCGATTCTACCTCTGCCCTTAGCATCTCTCTTTACTGGAGTTTCCCACTTGTCGCCAGCCATCTAGCCAGTCCCACGTTTCTTCTGGAGTGAGGAAGAACCAATTCTTGCCGTCGAGGGTGATGCCCTGAAACCAGTCCCAGGATGCTTGTTTCCGGTCCAGGGAGGACCTGGCTTGGCAGTTCGGGCTGGACTGTTCCCACAAGGAACAGGGTCAAGACTGATTTGCATATGGCTGGGTCCAAACTGGGGTGGTGTGGTGAGCAAAAGAATGATGGATTAAACCCAGATCCTTGTGACTGGGGGTGAATGTTTGCATTGTCCAGCATTCCGTCCATCAACTGTTTCTTTTGCATTTAGCAGGGAATAGCATGGCATATTTTATGTCTCTGTCTCTGAGTACCGTTTTTACTTCCAGGAAGCTTCATCTTTGTTTTGGAACTTTGATCGTAAAGTCCGGGAAAAAGGAGATTGTGCTATTCTCTAGTTTAGTGGGTGGAGTGCTTCGAGCCGTCTGCAGGATAGCATCCCGATCACAGAAGTTAAAGATTCTTGCAACTATTGGTCATGGAGGGGCCCCTGGTTTCGGCCTACCTCCGGGAACTCGATGAGCTCGTTCGATTGAAAAATAGTTTGAGAGGCCCTTTGGTTGCAGGTGTTTGGTAACTAGCTCCTCTATGAAGAGGTTAGTTGCTGGGCCCTCCATCCACTCCGGCGCCCCCAGGATACGCATGTTGTTTCGGCACGCCCTACCCTCATAGTCATCTAGTTGCTCCTCCATTTTGTCTTGTCTCTCAAGTAGCTGTTGCGCTTGTTGCTTAAGTTGGGAGGTATCAGTGGATATCGTTATGGTGGCGTCTTCAACCTCCTTGACTCTAGTGTCCATTTTTCTGTGGTCTGCTCTGACGTGAGAGATTTCGATGTTTACTGTGTCGAGCCTTGACTCGAGGGAGGTTCGGACATTGTTGATTGCCGCCATAATGTCTTGAAGTGTGAGGTCAGACTGGCCCGTTGGGGATTGTGACTTCTCTTGCGCTTTTGCCTTAGCAATGTCTTGTTCCTCTCTGTTTCTGGTCCAGGCATACTTGTGAAGTTTTGTTTTCATTGCTGTCTTGCCTCCCCTGCCGCCTGCCATCTTGATTGGTTCCGTACTGTTCCTGTGGCTTTGTTGATTGTTGATGTACGGTGGTACTCCCCGCTGCCTGCCTTGGGCCTACGTGCCCCTTGCGGCCAGTCGGTTTTCCTTAGTTATAATTTGCGAGACTAATACCACCGGTTAGTGGGCTGCAGTTCAGGTGAGTCCCGACCCAAGGTGGCGAAGCGACTGGGAGTCTTGTGTTTGTTCGCCTAGGATTTCTTCCCCTTTGGCGATTGTAGAGTGAGTAGTGCAGTGGTGGGGTCACCGAGACGACGGAGGACAGTCCCCCCGCGGGAGAGAGTCTTGCGGATGTTTCCGGCCCCCGTATCTGTTTCTTGGATTGTGCGTCGTGGGCCTGATGTCGGTTACTGGTTTCGTATTGCACAGTTATTGCTTGTCCGCATATCTGTGACAGTGAAGTGCCGCACTCAGACCCGGCCAGTGGGACCCATCTGGGCAGACAGACCTCTGGGCGATCGCTGTTTGTTCCACTTGGTCGGAACCGCCCCCGCCGTCCTGATGGGGGTTTAGGCGTGTCTCTGAATCTTTATGCCAATGGGGCCAGGCCTCGGGGCAGGGCTTACTCTCTTATCCCACTCACGACAACTATCTGGTACCCCAGGCCTGAGCTGTAGGCGACTGCAATGCACGGAGCAGCCCTCGGCTCCTGCCAGCACTGTCACCACACCGATGCCACAATCACACTGCTGCTACCAGGATGACGCTGCAAGTGAAGGTATCGACTCACCCCACCATGCCTGCGATCTGCTGTCTGCCACTCTTATGAGCGACAGGCGCATCACTTTGTCCATGGTACCCCAGGCACTGGATGTCCTCCCGGGGGGTTGCCAGAGTAACTTAGTGAGCGGGGCGTCCCACAATTCTCACATCGGCAGCTTCAGCTCCAATGGGCCGTGTCCGGGGCCCCCGATGATGCCGGGGGGGCTCCTCTCCTGCTCCCCTCCTCCACCGCTGGTCCCATCTGCCGCACCCGTCAACAGGTCTCAGGCAGGGAAGCCGCACTCCCTCCGCTCCACTCGATGCCGGAGCACCTCCTCCGCTCCCGGCTTCTCGTTTCAGCTACACCGCGTCTCTGGGCTGCTCCAAGGCGCCGACATCGTCGCCGCTGCAATGGTGCACTGCTGCCTTGCGGGTCTCGGCGGCTGATGGGTTACTAGGTCCGGTGTCTTCCGATCGGTCTGCCGGTCTCAGGCTCTGCGTGGTTCGCTGTATTTTATTGTTACTGGGCTAACAGAGATGCACAGTAATTTTGCAAGTCTCGCCCTCCTCAGTGTTTCAAGCTTTGGCATGCTTTTGCAGCGCTGTCGGGCTAATTTGTTGGCGGACCACCTCTCCAGCTGCCCCAGGGGCTGTGGTCGACCAATACGTGAGTTTTTGGCTGTGGATGATGTCGGATTATTGTTGGATATTAGGCGAGGGCTCCGGAGCCGCGTTAGTGTGCGGCCAGTCCGGTTGGCTGCTGGCCAAGCCCCCCGAAATCTGAATTTTTGACACCTGAACTGTTTAGCGCAGGTTCAAAGCCCCTGCCTTAATTAGCGCATTGTGTTACAAAGTTCGATAAAAATGCCAGTTCCATCAACTTTACAAGATTGATGAATATTGTAAAACACATGTTTAGAATATTTTTTTAATGACTCAGTCAACTGTGACGTGTACTGTTTGATAGAGTTGTCTTTAAAGCAAACCTGTCTGCTCTGTGCACAGGATCTCACAGAATTAACCTGGAGACACAAGGAAATTGTTCAATTTCAGCAAGGTACAGATATGTAGAGTGCTATAGTTCTGAGGGTTGCTAACCTTATTGTCTCAACACCACCGATTTTTTTTAAAATGTATTTTTGCATATGTGATTTTACAGGTTAAGAAGCGGAGGTGCAGCTAGCTTTTGAAGAGTTGAAAAAAATCTTAGAGTCTAAAGACGCATCGGATAGCTTACAGCATAGCCCTTCTATTACAGGTGAATAGGGCTTGGGCCTGTATAAATAATGCATCAAGATTACCCCTGTGAGCCCTAGAAGTGGGGGGAAATTTTGTACATTCTAAAATCCCCAAGACTCCAGCACGCCCTCAGAGAGTGTGCTAAATCAGTGTATTATATTGGAAATGTGACAGTCATTTTATTATTTTACAGTTCCCTGGTAGCTCATAAATACACCAAAGCTCAGCAAAAGGTAGACCCTCAAGCCAAAGTGTTGTCCGGAGTCTCAAGGAGTCCTGGAAAGTTCGCGACATCACTCAAAAATGGAAGTCTACGGGCCTATATACGGACCAGCTATCCACAAAGGGAAAAGCAGGTGTTTTACAAAATGTAGAGCCAAAAGAGCCCTAATGTATTTTTTTGTCTCAAGCATCGTGATCCTCCAGTATATAGTAAGGGTTATAAAAAACGTAAAGCAAGAGTTAGACGGGCGGTTACAATAATAAGGTTGTAAAGAGCCATTCATCCTTTTTTTTGTAACTATTGTGTATTTTTTTGTTTGTTTCCATTGTAGAGCCAACACAAAAGACTGGCGCCAGTGTACCACGAAAGGTTACGCATATGTCGACGCTGCTGAAGGGAATCACAAAGATCCATCAAAATGACCCAATGCCAAAAACCGGGGAGATATGTGCGGACTATGCAAATACAGGCCTTAGATACACTTGTTACTCTAACCCCTACACTACTTTACCAGCAAACCCCACACCCACTACGGTAAATAAATGCACATATAAGAAGGCCATTTTTGGATAGGGGATTAGACCTGAAAGGGTGAACACTTCCAGCTGCAAACACATAACAGCCAGGGTCTTGTAAAACCAGGAAGTAGACCTCACGCTAAACAAACCAATATCGAGTTGTCTGTCCTTAAAGAAGATGAGGAAACAAACGGTCCCAAACCTACAAACCATCCCCTTAGATCTATCCTTAAAAAACATAGTTACCACACAGCGACTACCCATAGACTTCATGCAGGTAAATGTTCACCGTCTGAGAGGGTGAATATTGATGTACGCCCCAGAGGATTCCTAAAACAGACTATAAATATCTCACATAGCTTTTGGGACGAAGGGCTTGAAAACGATCATCCAAAAGAGGACACCCCTTTAAAAACCATGCATACTCTATTTGATGAAGGGCTTGAAAAAGATTATCCAGACCATGACCCATATTCTAAATGTGTAGGGCTTCTCAGGGGGATAGCAGGTAAGCCTCAACCTCCAATAAAAATCTCACGAACCCTAGTTGATGAAAGGCTTGAAAACGATCATTCCCAAATGGCCACAACCTATGGAGGTACAGGGTTTCTCAAGGGCCTGCCAGGGGTGCCAGCGAGTTCTGAAACACCAATCGGTGCCGCAAATGCTCACAGTTTTCCTTCAAATATAGACCCCAAGGGCAACAGGAATGTGTTCCCAGCCCAAGCGCTTCCTACACCTCTACTGCTCAGAGCTTTTATGGCGAACATTTAAATTTGCCATATTCTATGTAACCGGTTACACCTCCAGGTGTGTACGATCCATCAGCCCTGCATCAAGTGTAAAACCTCCGTCACTCACCTCAACTCACCATGCCATCAATACAGGATGGAGTGATGGGCATAATCAGAGCTTTGAAACAGAGTATAGCAGTGAGGAGTCCCGAGGAGCAGCCGGTGGATGCTCCGAGGTGTGATCAGATTGGGAACCACTTTTTTACCCCCCAATTCCATACCTTTAGAACATTATTACTGTTGGTAGCCCAAAAAGCTGTACTAGGGTGATATATGAAAGACATGCAATAGGTTGTCAGAAGCCTAAAATACAAGCTGAACTCTAAGGCCATAAAACTGTGGAAGACAGAAACAGAGAACCTATCTTTAGGGGTTGTATAGCAGCAGATAATCCTGAGGGTACAAAGATGCAGAAGAGAGGTATTACAATCTTGCAAATCAACCGCTGCAGACATAGAGGTGATTTGATCCTGATGAGGTCTGCGGCGCTCCCTAAAGAGCAGGGGTTCCAGATTTATTAATAACTCAGTACAAAGTTCCAAATATAAAAAGTTGCAAGACATCCTTATTAAAGCGCGATGATTCTTACTAGTCTGCACGGCCAAAAAGATGTTAGAACCCTGCAGAAGGGCCTAAAAGTTCCAAATACCATGACCTTGCATCCTAAAATGTCACGGATTGGACCCTCAAACACAAATTTAGGAGAGGGCCACAGGTGCTCCAGATGTTTCAACCATTCACGGGTCAAAGCTGAGAGACCCGGATACATCGAACACAAAGACGGTCTTGAGGTAAAGGCTGTAGCTGGGAGATCGGGGAGGGCATCTTCAGCAAATAGTCCCAAGGCTATTTAAACCGGTTCCGGTGTGCTGCCTAAAAACAGGTGGGCCTGTAAGAAACAAAAGTGGGCTAAGAGTGCTAAGCAGCATAGACGTTTAATCAGTAAATTAAAGAAAGCCAGAATTTGTGCTACAAGGAGGCTTAACAATACACTGCTTCAGAAGCAGAGTCAAGCCCTGCCAAAATGATTCCCTGGAGAGTTCAACATTCAATACAAACCCCAATTGGAGATAGTGATTTTAGAGAGCATCAGAAGGTACCGGAGAAATGTAGAGGGATTTAACACTGCAGATTAGTACGAAGTATTCCTGTTTGTTAACTTAGAACACATAAAGAACTTTTTTTAGCCACTCACCAGGCTGTACAAATGCTTGTAGAGTGGATGTTACACAATGTGGGGCCGAATGATTTCTTTCAGGTCGCTTCCAACGGGCAGGGTATTGACAGCCCCTTGTTCACCAGGCAAACACCAACGATGTGTTTGACGCTATGGAATTTTTAGAAAACCTCTCTAAACTTTTACAGAGTAAAGCAGAAATAACAGCATTTGGGACCATCACCCTCATTGTTCGGGGTCGTGCAGACCTCTAAAGAGTATCATCTACAGTAAAGTCATTGAAAAAAACAGCAGTTGTGCCTCAACTTTTCCACCGGCTCGACCAACACATGTCTGGCGGCTAGCATAGCTGTGTTACTAATGGATCGCAGCACTACCGAACTATTTTGCTGTCATTGTGAAAGTCTTTACTACAGCGATCATGGAAGTACTTCATATATGGAGAGCCTGTGAAAAGTAAGACGGTTTACATTCACTATCATGAAAGACACTTTAATGGTATCTTGAACCTGAAGGGTTTTCTAGGAGTCATGTACATGTGCACCCATTGCAACCACATCTACAACACATAGACAACTCATTAGTGTGAAATGCATTGTAAAATGTGTCAAAGAGACAGCTGCCTCGTAGTCACTGATCAGAAGGTGAGATGTCCTAGATGTAATCTATTCTGTCGCTCGCAAAACTGCTTGAGCATACACACTGGGGTTACACAATACATCCCTAAAACTGAATGTGCGGGCATTACACTGCAGCTGATCATAAATGCAAAGGCATGAAATACCCCCGATGTAAGGAATCTTTTTCACTGGGAACAGAATACATGTGTTACCTGACTAAAGGCGGGCCTCCGACTAAAACAAAAGACTACATAGTGTTTGATATAGAGTGTACCCAAGAGACCGGAGTGCACCAGCCTAACTATATTTTCACACACCATCTAACTTCCGATAAAAACTGGGAGTTTGAATGTCCTTCTTGCATGAACAACTTCTCTAGCGCACTCGTTCAGGCCAAATTCAAAGGGTATACCCTGATGGCGCAAAGCTCAAAAGCATATGACTCATTCTTTATTTTGCAAAATATGATTCGTGAAAAGTTTCCTGTACAACTCATCACTCAGGGCTCCAAACTGATGCTGCTAACAGCTGTACTTTCACATATAAGGTTCATAGATACTTTGAATTTTCTGCTCACCAAATTGAGCAGGTTGCAAAAGCCTTTGGGTTTCCAGGTTGTAAAGTTTAATTCTCCCACTTTGTAAACACCTGGGTGAATCAGAATTATGAGGGTCCCATGCCCCGGCCTGACAGCTACGGTGTTGAGTATATGATGCCGGAGAATAAAGAGAGTTTTCTACAGTGGTATGGTGAAAACCGTGAAGAGAATTTTCATATTCAAACCGAGTTGAAAGCCTACTGTTAGGCAGATGATAAAACAAGAAAAGGTTCTGAAACTCAATAACGCCAAGATGACAAAATCCATAGAGTACATCAGCCCTTTTTAACACATCACACTGGCTTCCATGTGTATGTCTCAACCTCTATAACGGTAAACAGAAACGTTCTTCTACCGCATCTATTCAGTTGCACATGTACGTCTCTGACAAGGAAAACATCTTCATTTAACACACCTTACAGGGTGCTGAATACTGTGTGGGCCCTTATTTCCTAGATGAGTATGCTGTAATTAATGGTGCACCAAAAGCCTTTGAGTACAACGGTTGCTTTTACCACGGTGGTCCCCAATGTTACAAACTCCACAAGTATAATAAGCTGTTGGGTACCAAATTTGAACACTAGCACAGGCGTACTCTGTTAAAGGCGCAATATGTTGAAAACTCTGGAAGCATGAGTGGCTAGATATGTTAACATCTGATGCAGAACTCTGCTACTCCATTAAGAGCAATGAGTTACCTGAACCTTTTGAGCCCTGCAACGCCTTATTTGGGGGTCATACAAATGCCATACAGTTGTACAGGGCCATTGGAGATGGTAAGAAAATACATTACTACAATTCCACAAGTCTGTATCCATTTGTGAACAAGATGAAGTTATACCCCTTAGGCCACCCCAACATCATATATAGGGACTTTAAAGCCACAGACAAATACTTTGGGTTAGTTAAATGTCAAGTCTACCCACCCCGGAGGCTTTACTTCCCTGTACTACAGTACAGAGTCAAAGGTAAACTAATATTCCCCCTGTGTCGAACATTCACTGAAAGGAAAGAAAATAATGAGTGCAGACACTGATGAGCAAAGGGCACTCCCTGGGACCTGGTGTAGCATTAAGATACAATTCATGAAATTTGGCATTTTGAGAGGACTACAACCCAACTCTTTTCTGAGCATTATAACTTATTTCACAGAGACAAGCAGGAGGCATCAGTGGTTCCAGAATGGTGCATTAAGGAGGCCTCAAAGCAAAAATACATTGATGATTACTACGCTCACAAGGGTATATGCTTGAGACCCACCAGACGGCAGTTAGCCAAGCTGTGCCTCAATTCCTTATAGGGAAAATTCACACAGCGTACAAACTTGTCAAAAATGACCATCATCACACATTCTGACGAACTGTTTAATTATCTTTTTGCGCCGAGTTACAATGAGTTTATCGATGACGAAACTGCAGAGCTGTGTTGGAAATACACAAAAGAGTACCCCACAAGTAGTGATAATATAGACATCTTCATAGCCAGTTTCACAACTCCTCACACTCTTTTAGAGCTTTACAATGTGATGGATAAACTTCAGGAACGGTGTCTGTATCACATTACTGACTCTGTTATTTTTATGAGCAAGTTAGGGGATGAAGATCCCCAACTAGGTGATTATCCAGGCGATTTGACCAGCGAGCTAGACAAGGATGAAGACTTAGTCCAGTTAACGTCATCCTGGCCCAAAACGTATTCTTACAGAACTTCTAACAATGCCCTATATATGAAAGTCAAAAGCATCACCTTTAATGTAAACAACAGTGTCAAAATCAATTTTGACAGTCTAAAGGATCTGGTGAACAAATACCTCCAACGACCGTGAAAATGATAAAACAATTGTTGTAAAACAACCTAGCATAGTTCGATCCAAAAAGCGGTGAGGAATTACAACCCGGCCATTGCATAAAGCCTTGCATGTAGTGTTTGATAAAATGGTCCTGACTGAAGACTACAAAACCCTACCGTACGGTTCTTGAAGGCGCATTAGAGTCTCACAACCCCGACTATGGACACCAGGATGCAGCACCCGTTCTCCTTCATTTTAGCAGGCCCCTCAAATTGCGGTAAAAGCTATTTCATAAAGAAACGATTAGAAAATTCTCACATTGTTTTATCCCGAACTCTGAACAATATTGTTTGGCTTTATTCGTGATTATAGACGACCTTATGAGCGAAGGTGGGGATCACCCTGAAATGGAGAAAGCTTTTACTCTATAGTCACACTATTGCAATCTAAGCATATGTTGCATCATTTAGAACTTGTTTTATAAGGGTAAGAGCAGTTGTTCTATAGTTCTCAATGCATCATACTTGGTTTTATTTAAAACCCCAGAGACAAACAACTGTTACTTGCTGGTAGACTTAAAACCCATTACTCAGGAAGACTACAGACTGCATGCTGGTATTTTCCCACCTGATCTCCCTGTCACTTACACACTTAAAACCAAGCCCAAAGCCTATAAAAAGAATTGTTAAAGAGACTCCCCTAACATTTACACTCTAGACCTAGGCCATGTTGGCGCGTCTACGCCATAATATACCCCTCCTAAAAACGCTAGTCACAGCTAGCCCTAAGCAAAGAAAGGCCATCCTGTGTGTGGCTTTGGACGATTTAGTGACTGCCATTTCAGAAATTGCCCTAAACACCCTAAAAGGTAATGTCCCTATATCAGAGAGCTGGCTCCATGTTTTGAAGAAGCGCCATCTTATCAAGAAGCTCAGTAATAAAAGGGCTTCTCTCATTATTGAGAAGAATCTGGTAAAGCAGTCAGGAGTTTTTATAGGTTCTTTGTTGGGCATAGCTATATCACTCATTACCAGCCTCCTAACTGGGAACAAATGGATCATGCCTAGAAAATGTACTTGGTACCACGACAGCAACTGGAAAGGTTGGGGACGTCTATGGGTGACGCCTGGATATCCAGAAAAATGAGACGCAGCGCCTGTATGCCGAGATTAAAGACATTTTGAACCATTATGATTTAAAACCTTATGACAAAGCAGGTCTTTACTTTATTTCTCTTCAAAACTTTCTAAGCTATTACAACCAGTTGAATGTTGAAATAAGAAGGCTGACTCTATTTGTCCCTGACTCTGAATAGCCTCCACCACCCCTTCAATGTCTCAAGAACCACCACCATCCTCAGACAGCGTTGCTGAAGGAGTAAAAAATAATATAAGTCAAAGGTGCAGGGCGGGCGCACAAATGTTGCTAAGTAAAATGTCAGCTTCTAAAGACCTGTCCTTGTAGAATGCGAGAGGTGAAATTCTCTACAAAGGTCAGTCAGTTGTTGGATCCCACATATACGGCTTAGTAAAAGATCTTAGGTGCCCCAAAACACTATCACTCAAGAAAGCACCTAGAGGTTGGGAACAGTTTCTGCAAGCTTCTGTGGAACTTAGCATTCCTTCGACGATCGTCGGTAATGCTGAACACAGGCGGTTGCTTGAAAGTTTGAAAGATCTGACACACAGCCCAGCAAGTCCTCCAACACCTGATGTTTTTAACCCCCTCCCTAAGATGTCAGCATCCCCTTTCTTTCTCTGGCTATCCCCATCTTAGAGCACCAAGGCTCTTCCTCTGGAACCTAAAAATACATTGTCCTAAATGAACACGTGGTGAAATGTCTGTTTCTTCTGACTTTTGAACCAATGTATATGTGTGCTTGTGTTTGCCTGTCTAGTTTTGCCATTGTTAACATTTTGATGATTTTCTTTTTTTATTTCTTTAGTAAGTTTATCAATGTGATGTCTGTACTACAAAAAAAACTGTTTTGTAAATAAGCCTTTTAACTTCTCAAAGTGTTTCTGTCATTTTAAATGTCCTTGTGTCAGAATAAAGATACTGAGCCTTCATTCAAGGTTTTATTCTTTCATTTTAGACAGTCACCATTACACATAGGAGGTGTTACAGGACCTTACCCTTTTGAAAAACTGCGTATTCTGTTTTAACAGCATTTGATGTAGACCTTGAGTTTTCTTTCACATATTTCACAAACCATACTGTCATTGTTAACTAGGTTATTCGAATATAGGTTTCAAAAATGTCTAAACGTCATACCCTCAGACATTTTACTAATAAAATATATACAATACTCCCCGCATGAGGCTGCTAAAGAATCCTGTACCTGTATTTTGGTATACTCCACCCTCGGAGCAGCTTTTTTTACATACTTGAATATAGGTTTTGTATAGATGCGATGCTCGGGGAATACCGCTATGTTGTCAAACACTGTAACCTTGTCTTTATCTATAAACAGGGCCACCCAGTGAGTTCCTTCCATGTAGTGCGATCTGTGTTAAAGATGAGCATGCAGGGTTTTTCGGACCCTATTTCACCAGGTAGAGTGTTGTTTGGAAAGACATTTTTTAAGTATTTCATAGCGTGTTTATGACGGCTTAAGAAATCCCGAATCTGAACAGTGTCCATTTTATAATATTTTAAAGTTAGTCAAACAAACTCTACTGGGTGTGGTTCATCTGAATAATGTTGTTAAATACAGAGAATATAACCATGTTCACATGCGTAGCCAAGGGCTGACTAAAACGTATTTCTGCTTTTAGATTTCCATTTTTGATCAAGCTGTAGTGGTCACCGTCTTCCATGTCAGGGGCCAGATCGAAAGCGAACAGCGTGTAGTCTGTCCCATATCCTCCTCTTGACACGACGACTCCAGGGCATGCAGGTGCTTCCCGGGTATTGAAACCAAGCCCAGACATTCCCTGATAAAATCAGTGTCTCCAAAGCTGGGTGTGTGTATGGTTCAGCAGGAATCACAGCCCCCTCGTGAAACAATGCTGCGTAATTGATGTCGTAGTGTTTGAAATTGTAAGGCTTTGAGGTAAGACACCACTAAAAGCCATGTTTTCGACAAAACCTATGATAACACGTTTTGTTAGTTGCCCCAAAAATACATTTTGCTGCTGGGTTAATCTAGTACTGGCTGGGATACGGAATATATTCAGAGCTACTCTTTCAACGGCGTACTTGGCGTTCGATAGCTGTAAGGTTTCGGCTTGAGCCAGTCTGATGTTTGGGGACACTTTCACTCTCTTTACAAACAAAGCAACGGACAGTATGACTAATTTATTCTGTTCTGCCTCCCAACTGATGAGACAGAATGAGTCCTTGTTGTTGTTAAGTTTGATCTTAAGATCAATACCATTGATGAGCAGTTTATCTTGGAAGAATAGGTCTGAATGTATATGCCAGAGGAGGTCAAACTCTCTACTTCCGCTGGCGAAGCTTGCTCTGTTTACGAAACCTTGTTTGTCACTGTCCAACTCCTTGTCTTCAAAAAGGGCATAAGTATCCATGTAGATGAGCCCTGCTGAAAACTGGGTGTCCAGGGCGTTGTGGCTGTAATTTAGAATACTCTTGATGTAGGCTCTGTAGGCATATATGTTATCAATTTGCTTAATGAGTCGATCACCGAAGGTAATGGCCACCTAATTAAACATGGTCACGATGGGGTAAGCGATCATCACCACTTTAACGGCAGGCATTGTGTTGCCACTGTCTCCTTTTACAATTCTACAAACAAGATGAAGCAGAGTATTGTTGAGGTCCAGATAAAGATCCGTGGACCTCGACACAAAAAACTCTATCGATGCCAACGGCGTCAAAGTTGTCAGAGGCGATACTTCCATGAAAAAACTGTTTATATAATGGTCTGAGAGGGTTTTAGAGAAAACAAGTCTATCTCTGATTTGTCACATTCTCCCAATGTGCCATGTATGAAGGCCATGTTTCAGGTTGTTCAGTGGCAGCTGAAGTCACAGATCCCACCACATCCAGAGCAATATTTGAGGCCGCTTTAAAGTGGGGTTTTGCAATTTCATAGCCTCTTCTCAAGAAAGGCATATCTCTTCTAATCAAAGTAAGGAAAAAGCCTCCAAGTCCCGTCCCGTACGTAACAGGGGCCCCTTGAAAGAATGGGGGCCGTCCATATCCGGCCTGGTGCCTGTAATAATCCCTGTACAGTGTGGGGTCACTGTATGTTTTCATGATCACCATGATGACTTCTTAATATTCGCTGTCGTGTTGTGGCCATAAATGAAGGTTAACAAAAACTTTCCCATATTTAAAAGACACTGGCTCAGACTGACCATCAAAGATCATGACCATCATAGTGACAAAATGTTTTTTTAGAAATTGCTACATAGTCACATTTGATATATTGAATATTATTCACTGTGTTATTTTTCCCCTTCACCTGGACCCATCTTAATAATGGTGAATAACTATCCCTGATTCTCAGCAGCTCTACAATGTCACTATACACAAAGGGGGATATTCACAAGAACGTGCGCTAAACATCTCCAAAAAATGTTAACGCAACTTTACAAATCGCAGTCTATTGCGGGAAAATAACCCTGTGTTAACGTGGAATTCACAACACAGCGGTACCATGTGATAGTTTGCCAAAAACGCGGCCAACGTCCGCGATACAACCACCGCGACGGAGATAAAAACACAAACCCCAACACCAAAAAATGTGCGATGAGCTCATTCGCGATGAGGAAAGCAGCGATAAGAAGCGCCAGGCCCGCAACACACATACGGCAGGCGGGAATAAGCACAACAAAAGCAGGAAAAAGAAAGACAAACCAAACAGAAAACAACAGCAAAGCACAATGCAGGCAACCGGAGCCAGTACACAACCCCACAAGCCCCATTGGCAACAAAACATTGTACATGGCAGGCCATCATGGACAAGGTGAATGCAGCCGGAGAGCGGTGGAGGACAATGGAAGAAAACCAGAACAGCTGGAATGATGCGAAATGCACAAACAAGCAGAAACACGCCAAAAACCAGAAGGCAGCAATGCACACCGGAGGTGGGAGTACAGCGCCACACCAGGAGCTGGATGACATGGAGGAAATGGTGTCCACCACATCAGTCTGGAGATGGTGGCAGGAGTCGGGGACCGGAAACTGCTCAAAATCAACAGACACAACAGCAACAGGGAGAGGAACGACCAGGAACTGGGGGGACGGGGGGAGATGGGCACAATGGCACACATGCACAATTAAGCACAGTACAACTGCAGACAAACCATGCCCAAGAGTAACAACACCAACCAAGAGCACAAGTCGGCAATACCACACCGCTGAACAAGCACAGAAGTGAAAACCACACTGCCTGAATGGGAGAAGGGTGAACCAAATCAGAGCTGAAGGGCCATCTCACACACAATGCAGCACACACACATAGGAAGCAGAGCACCCCAACATCGAACACAATGTGGTACAATCACCAACATTTGCACAACCGAAGACAGGACACAAGTGCACCCGCTTGTGGCCAGTAAATGGCCATACGCATCTGGCAAAGCACGAAACAGGGACATGATAATGCACAAGTACCAACCCACAGCCCTGATGGGGTAGCAATGCATGTAAGGCAGGGACCCAGATAGGCCGTGACACACACATTGGCATACAAATAAACACTCAACACAGTTGGAGACAAGTGAACGTGCGGAAACTTTATCAACAATTGCGTGTCAGTATGGCCAAGGGAAGTGCCACGACATGCAGACCAATGCAGCAGCATATCTGAATGAGGAACGTCGGAAAGCGCCCATGTCCACCCCGGGGGAGTCCATCACCAACACAAGTCAGTGCCAACCCACGTTGGTTGTCCGCGCATGGATCAGGAGTCCAGGCCAATGCAACCATGTCCACTGTCGTCTTGGGACATGTGACCAGATCCCCAACATGCAACCAGGCGTCAGGACACGTGCAATGGGTCGCATACAGTTCTGGCAGCAGGTACCTTGTCACTCGTCCATGAACGCGAGTGCAGCAGTGTAGGCCAACATTTCCAATGAGAGATCGTTGTCCACCACATCTAACATGTCGGCGACGTAACCCATCAGCTTTCCCGGACAGATGTGCTGACTCCAACCCCTGGCCCCAATTTGCACGAAAGCCCAATCGGGGAGCGGCTCAATGTGGTCACTGCACACGACGACTCGTGCAATCTCCCAGGTCCAGTTGCCAGCATGCATGCCAAGCATCCAGGCATGGCATAAACGGGCATCACGATGACACTCCTGGTCGTGGGCCAACAGGGGGCGCACACACACGTTGAAATCCAGGTCAGCTACCGTAACGTTGGAGAGGCAGACATCCATGGACCACTCGAATATGCACGAGCGACAATGCAACACAGGCTGAAAGCAGGTGACGTTGGCAAGGCGGAAGCACAGCCGGTAACTGATCCGAAGCACTGCCAATGGCAGTGCCCCCAGTACATGCAGCAGACGTGCATGGTACAGGTCCACGTGACTGGAGTTGAGCATGTGTCCGGGATGGTCTGCCATTGCGTCAGTGGCTCTGCTTGAAGCGGCACTGTGCTGATCCGCGCCAGTCCTGTGGATGAAATGCCACAGCTCGGAGTAATGAGCAGTGTCTGTGTGCAACGGGTGCAGGCCTGGGGTGTGGTGGGAGTACATGTGAAGGCCATTTCACGCACGCTAACTACGACCAAGGACTTCTGTGTGTGGGATGTGTACACGTTGGTCTCACGTCGGGCAGTGCGTAGTGTGGGAGTCGCCAGCAAACGCTATCGTATCTGTCAGGGGGTGCTGGGCTCATGAAAGTCCCATCTCGGAGCTGCAGATGTGCTACCGCCTGATAGTTCAGACAAAGGACCTTTCATCCCTACAGTAACTTCACCATCTGCATGCATACAGGAGATGTACAGAGGCCTGTCGTGGGTGGGCTGGGATGTCTGCGACCCAGGGAATCATGGATGATATGCCTAGCACGTGGCACATGAGCGGCCTCACTGTGTGTTACATTGCCTCACAGCTGCTCCTCCCTCCCACGAGCCCCCACACATATGTGCGCTGCACGGTTGTATCACGTGCACTCCTACGGCACACCATTGTCATGCCTGTCCGCGCATGTCCAGCGGCATGCCAACAACACCTTGAAGCTGGCCGTTGAGGGTGTTCGGCCACGTGAGTGTAGACCAATGGTCCGGACAGGGCAGACACAGGTGTACAGTCCATGGCTGGCTGTGATCGCGCTGCGATTGAGGCTAGGCACCTGACTCATGCAGCCGCAGGACTGATACACATAACACTTGGCATGCATGTGCCAAGACCCCGAGCGGTCTTGCGCTCCTACATTTCCCCGTACGTGCGGGCCCGCCCTCCGGGTGCATGCTACATTGCAACATCGACTACTGTGGCCCTGGTGGCGACAACACCCCAGCACAAAGACACACTTACCGCACTTCCTGCTCAAGGCCAGACCAGAGCCACGCCCTGATCCCCCTGCCGAATCAGCACACCCCTGCGCTGACCTGACGTACGCTGGACCAGCACACACCGCTTGTGCATGCAGGGGGGGGCGGGCGAAGCTACATGTCCAAGGTCTCAGCCACTGCTGAGGTGACATGGTATCCTCCGCTGAAGACAGCACACTGTGATGTTGCAGGGCTCTGGCCCATCATGCTGACATAATGACCACACGGACACACTTGCTTAGATGGTGGAAATGGCTACGGGCACGTGCGACTGGCCACTTTTATTAGCAGGCTCACATGTCGAGTGACACCTGTGTTGGATGTGTGTGGGGTGTGTGCACACCAGCCGTCATGGAGTGCCTGGTGCAGTCAAAAAACGACAACAGTGTACATCGTTAAGGACACACCCATTCAACCATAAAGGCCCCATGACTTGAGCTGCACAGAGTTAGTGTCCCCGGATGCACAGCGTCCTGCACGGGCCTACCGCCATGGGCCGCTGACTTGCGGTGCACTGGGGCAGGGTCACGAGAGCAGAGCAGGTTCTCGTAGATGACAAAGGGGGTTGTCGCGGAGTGTCTCGGTGGACAGTGGAAGGTGTACCCCCAGGGCATGATGCAGAGGGCAGAACCATGCAGAAACAGTCACTATGGTGGAGATGAATGGAACAGACACATGTCGTACACCAAGTCCGGCCCAGCCAGATGATGATGCAGACAACCCCCAGGCCATGGACTCAGACGCCACCAAAGTCCAACCAGAAAGTGCCCATGACTCATTGCGCACAGAGTCAGTGGCACCAGTGCTGATAGGGGATGCTGCCTGTGATGAGGTGTGTCCAACGGTGTGGACTCCTCCATATCTTACCCAAGACACAGTTCCACATGTGTGACCTACTGGACCGCAGTGTAGGCCTGAGGCAGCGGTCAGCAGGGGCCATTCACCGAGTGTCGCCGGCTTACGTTGGATGGTCCCACCGGCCTGCGTAGTTCAGGTTCAGTGGCACCACGGGACGCGGACTTGCGGTGAACAGGGTTAGTGGTACCAGATCAGTTGTTGCTAGTGTCCGGTCACCTCCGTAACGAGGATCTGGCTTTCATCTGGACTGAACTGCATCTTCCTCTTACTCCTCTCCGTGTGTTCACTGGTATGGACTCTGCCATTCATGAATCACGACTAAGTGCTGGATGTGGGACCTATTGGACCGCAGTGTAGGCCGGGGGCAGCGGTCAGCAAGGGCCCACAGACACGTGTTGTGTGCTTGCGATGCAGACTTTGGCCTCACTGGTCAGAGGGAGTTCAGTGATGTGGACGCTGCCACGGACTTGGGGTCACTGCCATTCAAGACTCAGGACACAGTTCCACATGTGGGACCTACTGGAGCGCAGTGTAGGCCTGGGCCCTCATCCAAGTGTCGCCGGCTTGCTTTGAACAGGGTTGGGGGCACCACGTGTCGCCGGCTTGCGTTGAACAGGGTTAGTGGCACCACGTGTTGCCGGCTTGCGTTGAACAGGGTTAGTGGCACCATGTGTCGCCGGCTTGCGTTGAACAGGGTTAGTGGCACCACGTGTCGCCGGCTTGCGTTGAACAGGGTTAGTGGCACCATGTGTCGCAGGCCTGCGATGCAGACTTTTGCTTCACTGATCGGAGGGAGTATAGTGATGTGGACGCTGCCACAGACCTTTGGTCACTGCCATTCAGAACTCACGACTCAGTTCAACTTGTGCCAACAGCTGGGCCGAAGAGTACGCCGGTGAAGTATGTCAATGAAAAAGGAGTACTGTGGGCCAGCGCCGTGGAGGCCAGCGATGGTCTGCGGAGGCTGCAGAGGTTGCGGGAATGGGGCCTGGAGCTTGCACCGGCACGTGGCGGGCCCTCTTGGACACACGCCGGTGTTGGCAGGTGAGCGGAGCCTCCTTGGTGCGCTGGGCCAGGCATGACGGGTCTGGGGACCAGCGGCCCGGGGTGCAGCATGCGCACAGGGACGCAGGCCCTGCCGCGCATGGCGCCAGCCTCGTGGCGGGCTGGGAGGTGGCGCCCTGGCAGACGCGTTGGCCATTCCGAAAGAGGACCACACCCAGTGCGATGGGCTTTTTATTCACACCCCTATGCAGGCCTGGCGTACGCAGGGCGAACCCACTCCGCCCGTGCATACAGGGGGGGACGTAACGTGCGACATTTCTGCGTTCTGCCCCACAGCCTGTGGGGACATGGTAGCGTCCACTGGCCACTACACTCCATGCACCAGCAGTTAATGTCCACATGACCATTTCCGTGGTTTGCACACTGAAGTCTGTCCGCCACCTCCACGCCACACCTGGCATTGGGTAGGTTCTCATTCATTAGTCACTTGGTGCTCTCGCACATGCCTGCTCCAAGGCTCTCCTCACATCCTGCTAATGTGTGGCTGTGGTGCCATGCCGTGGCTGGGTTGTGGGCATGGCAAGCCCAGGTTCCCAATGGAGTCGTGTTGTCGTGTCTGGTCGGTTGGCATGTTGTGTGGCATGTTGAATGTAGTTGTGCTGCGTGCCCATTGCCAGTGTCGTGAGTTGCATGACTGTGGGGTGGAGGTGTGTGGTGTGTTCATTTGGGACTTACCAACGAGCACTGCATTTCCATAGGTGCCATCCTGGGAGCACTGGTTGATGATGGACTGTCGGGAGATGTAGGAATCATGCACTCTGCCTGGGGAGTTGGCCACGACATTGTTGAGGAGTCCCGGGTGGTCCACTATTGCCTGCACATTCATGGGATGCGTGTGCTTTCTATTGAGGTAGTTGTGTGCAGTGTCGGCAGGGGGCACGAGGGGTACATGTGTGCAGTTGATTGCCCCCGACAAGTGAGGGAATCCAGTTATGGCATGGGAGCCTTGCTTGGTCTCCAGCTGTTCCTGCGCAGTGTGGGTGGAGTGGGGGTGCTGGGGTACCAGGCTGATGATGGCATCCAGGACAGGTGTGATGAACTTGGATGGGGCTGGCTGTGAGACTCCTCCGACTCTGGCAGTTGTGGGTTGGAAGGTACCAGAGGCCAACATGTACAGCACAGCCGGCAGCTTTGTCTGCGGAGGGATGTTCGTTGTGCGCTGTATTGGTACCGTCAGCAGGTGGGCGATGGCAGCAGGATGCGGGGGATGGTTGTCCTTTTGGGCCTGTAGTGGGAAATGTCCTCCTCTGGTGTTCGGTCTGTGCGGCTGGTGCGTTTACGGTGGGTCCGCTGTCTTTGTGTACGCTGCCTCTGTGGTGGACCGGGGGGGCGGGACGGGTCCTGGGGGTGGTGGCGGGCCTGGGGGTGGTGGCTGTGGGTATTGTGGCCCTCATGGGTCTCCGAGCTGCATGATCATTGTCTCCATGGCATCTGTGGGTCTTCAGATGTGGCTCTTGGCTGGGCTCCCTTTCATGCAGCAGGTAGTCGTCCTGCTTAACACCAACAGAAGGCAGGTGTTAAATCCCTGCTGCTACCGCGGCTTATCGCCTGTTTTTGGTTCGCATCGCAGATCTGGCCGTTCGTTGTGAAAGTGGTGTAGTGGTGTTTTCGTGTGTTTTTGCACGGGAACGCCTACTCTGCATCTCATTAGGGTTAGTTGGTGGTGTCACCCGTGGAGGTAAATTTTGAGGGAGTTATCGCGGGAATACTTGCGTTGTCTGCAGTTTGCAACCGCTTGTGAATGGGGCGTTAAATCTGTCTCCACTTTTGTTACGTTAAGGTGGCGATAACTCAGCGATAAGTCCTTGTGAATATCCCCCATAGAGTGTATAGAACCCTCCATTAATATCGGGGCACATAGGGTCCAGCTTTATCTGACTTTTTCTATGCTGTACTGTTCCTAAAACTCTTCTTAGTTTACCTGTACAGCTAAACTCTGTGTCGTGATTTGGAGATTTAAGAAACACTTTCCTTCTAACATTATCTAATGCTGGCTGAACATTCAAATACTCTTCAATGCTGGCTATGGATTTGTTGATGACCTCTACAACCAACGTGAAACTAGAAAGCCAGCATGGATGCTCAAGGGGTCCTGATCATGCTTTATAGTAAATTTGGCCTCGAGCATTGTAAATGTATTCCATATTATTGGGTATTGGATTTTGGTTAGGGCTACCTCCCAGTCCCCTTTTATGCCCACCGGTTTAGCCAGTTTCACAGTATAATTAGAAATGTGATTATGGGGGAAGTCGAGGCGTTGGATGGCGAGGTAATGTGAAATGATTTTGTCTCCATATTATCTCCTTCAGAGAGCCCTTTGTACTCACACACCGTGCAGGGAGCTAGCCAGTACCCAACTGTTAGATTTCTCAGGCCACCCCCTCCATTTAACAAAGGCATGTCTGTTAGCCCCACTACCTTTCCGTTTCAGAATCTTTTCAACCCTGAAAACCTTGTGTGGATCATCCAGTACCATTTGTATCCCTTCCTTGTAAAATGCACTCAACACCGTTTCGCCATCGTAGTCTTTTAACCTGTGAATATATATACCTTCTTTAAGCTCCACCCTCTTAGCTATAAATATTTATTTGCTAAAAGTCTGCTGGTTGCCCTTCGTAAAGACCCCTTTCAACTTTGAATCCTTTTCATGATCTCCTTTTTTTAAAAGAGGTTTTCTTACCTTTGCAGCGAAACGGCCCCAATACACTGTTCTCCACATCGCCAAGGAATTATCAGTTGTTACGTCTACGGGAGACATTTTGATGGTTCTGTAATAACTAGCATTATAAGCATCTATAAATGCCTGAGGAACATCCACATATCGTTAGGTGTTGTAGGCCATGAAATATCTAACAGCAGCATTTACCTCTGTGTGCGATACAAAATGATTGTTTAAAAATTATTTTCCAGCGTCTGTTTGCGGGGTTCGCCCTTTTCTGAAGATGGCTTTAAAGGCTGTGGTAATACTACCACCACTTTCATCGCTTAGCATTTCTGCAAAGGCGTACTTGGACAATACATCCATTATCGTTAATATATATCGAGCGCCGTTATTATGCTTGGCTAGATCTTGAAGACTGATTATGTTTGCCTGCCATTGATAATCTAGCTGTGCAATAATGATGGTCGTTCTCCTTTAAAACGCCTTCTGGCTGGCTTGTGGAGTGAATACGCCTCTTCCCCAGATAACCAGGTCTTCATCTGTACTCTGTTTACTGGCTCAGTTTCAACTAGAGCCCTTCTAAACAGAGCTTTGGCACTTCCGAAGCTTATGACCCCCTTGCATTGTAATAAAGCGTCCTTAACCCTTCCCCAGACATGTTATTAGCCACTGCATCCCATGAAATGAAAAACAATGGTTTTGTGTAAGGGCATTTTATTAAAAATAAAGAATGTTGGCAACACATAAACAGGGCATACTTTACAGTTTCACTGTACACATCTTGTCATTGTTGTTGGACAGTTGATTTTTCACTACGTATACATAATATGACACATGCTGAATACATTACTAGGGGGCCTGCAGATAATTTGCCTCAGCATCACAACTTTTGATATTTTTACAGCTATAAAATCAACGGCTCTAGACAGGCCTTCCCGCTCAACCCTCCTATGCCTCTGTACACTCACGATACTGACGGCATTCAAAAGATCATACAATTCTCAGTCATACAATACAAATCCTTTATTTCTGAAATAATCTTCGCTCATAAACTCTAAGGCAATATGTAACTGGTTGTGATAGTATTAACTCCTTCATACGTCTTTTGTACGCGCTCCAGTATTCATCCGTTGTAGGTAGTCATGGATTGATACATCTGTTGGCTATGCATGTAGGACTGTCGCACTGCATCACATTGGGCGGCTCACCAAGCTGCAGATAGCACAGAGTTGCAGCTTGTACTTCAGCTATTCTTTTTTAGCAAAATATATGCCAATCAGTCAAAACATATGTATCCTGGGTGTAACTCAGAAGCATCTTGAGCACCGATATTCTGATGTTTGGCCTAAAAAGTGAATACATATGTAACATTAAATAATACTATAATGACACGATACCGGGGTACTTGTCATTTTGTAAAACAGTTTTCGTGGGGCTAAAGAGCTGACTTGTCTGTTTTTAAAATAAAAGCACAGATACGTCTTTCTATAGCCCTTTCTGCCATTCTTCTAACAAATTACGTACATAAAACTTGGATATGAGAGAGTTTTGAGATTGACTCATTCAAGCATCGGATTGTCAAGAACCTGGGACTGACATTGAGTTGATTGACCTCCCTGGAGCCGACTTCACCCTTTTTCTGTTGCAGGGCCACCTTGAGAACGTAAGTCAGGCAGCCCATGAGACGCTAGAACTTCCGGGGAACTGAAGCATGTCGAGAAGAAGAGATGAGCAAGACCCAGAAGGAGAAGGGGGCGGAAACTCATAGACCATGTCGTCAGGGGAAGGAGAGTTACTGACTCAAATCGGGGACCGGACGAGCCAAGGCGGGAGGAACCGGAGTGCAGGAGGTACTCGGCAACTTTGGAAGGAGAGAGAGCATATTCTGTCTGCCGGTTGGACTCCATTCCTAGCCACGTCCCAGGAGGAACGTGGCTCATCCAGGTGAGCGTCAGGCTCCTGAACAGAGCCTTTAAGTGGGAGGGAAGGTCACCAGAGGGAGGTTGTCGGGAGAGGGAGAAAAGGGGAGAAAGCTGGGTTGACAGAAAACCCCGCTAAAGGCAATACTATTTGAGTGAGAGACAACTCTACTTGAGGTCAGAGGCAAGGAGACCTGACCTGAGTTGATTTTTTGTTTTGTTTATGTATCTTTATTCTTTTGACTTCTATCCCTCAACTTGGAGCATGTGTGAAGTTATTTGTTTTGTAACTATTTCTTTATATTTTCAGGAACTGGCTATAAGGTAAGTTGTCTTTCAAACTGCATTAATGAGAACTTGCGTATTGCAGAAAATAACTTTTGTCTGATTCTTTGTTGTTGATTTTCTCATCCTAATGCTTTATTTTTAAATCCAGAAAATTACCTTCATGTTTAATATAAATAATGGAAAATTTGATATCAGAAGTACGTGAATTTCCCAGCTCCTGGGTACTACCTTTCCAAATTAGTAATACATCATCTATGTAATGTTTCCATAGATCCATCTTCTTCTATGGATTGTTGTCACACATCCATCCTTCTTCATACTGTGCTATGTACAGTACTGCCAGCTCGAGGGCAAAGGGACAGTCCATTGCAGTTATTTTTTGCAAAATATTTTTTCTAATTGTAATATCAATTTTGTAGGGATGTGGTGTTGTTGTGGTCTGTTTTACCAGAACCATTCTATGGTTTCATGTGCAGTGTCTTCTGTATTTTAGTGTAAAGACTCTCGACATGCATAGTTGCCAAGGTGTAACATGCTCGTGAAATTCCAGATCCTCAATTTTATTGATAATGTTAGTTGTATTTTTAATATATGCTGCTACCCCTTCCATATTTGCTTTCAAGAAAATGTCTATATACTTTGCTAAGTGTTCTGGAAATCAAATATTTTACCTGGATATTATGAGTCTACTGTTTTTGCAATCTTATGAATTTTGGATACTGTATACATTACTGATTCTCTAGAGCTTTTGTCTATCAAATATACCATTTTGCGTTGTCCTCTCCCATGACATCTATATCAGCACTCAAAATTCTCTCCCACTTCTTCTCCAGTTACGACATGAACTGTCTTAGGGGTGATGCAGTGCTCATGACGACATCCACAACTACCCACTTACTTCACAACCTGCACTTCAGGTGAAAATGAGCGAAATTTAAATATTTTACCACCCTGATCAGCAACAATTTCCAGGTGATGTTCAAAGATGACATGGAGGTTCTGACTGAACAAATGAGGAAGGACTCTGTGATCTGGAGAAATCTTCAGGTTTTCATGTGGGGACAAATACAAACTGACAATAGGTCACTCCATGCTTCAACTACATTTTCAGTACGCTACTGATTCCAATACCCATAGCCCAACTATGGAGCATTGATAGCCAAATCAAGGACAATATCTGGCAAGAAATTAAACCCCGGATAAAATTTATTGGAGCAACAACAGTAGGCAGTCTACATCACCCTTTCATATGGCACGACATCTCTGACAACTCGCCTAACATTACCACCCAGAACTGGAAACCCCAGACTGGGTTACACTGGAAATCCATGCTCAAAGCGGCCTCAAAAATGAAGAAATCCTCCACAGTAAACCCATTTCAAAAGGAGTTAATAGCCCAATTCAGATGGGCCCCATCAGATGAGGAAAAATAGCCACAAACTGTTACAGCAAAGTCCCTTTCTACATTTGCATGTTCTTCTGTGGCACCGTTTGAAATTACGCATCGCAGGAGGCAAGATCTACTGGGCACAATGGGAACAGCTTGGCATCTTCTAAATAGGTCACATACTCTCAGAGGGACCTTTATATCCTTTGTGGACAATGAGAACAGAATTTTGCCTAACCGTAGGTCAATTTGTACCATTCCTGCAACTTAGAGCATGACTCAAAAACATACCTTCAAAGTTACCCACCAAACGTGGTTGAATCCACCCTCCATGTTTATCTGGTAAATGGGAACCTACAAAACTTTAGCATTGGGCCTTTACAAAACACTATTAGATTTACTATATTCACAACAGACACTGGTGCACCTTCGCAACAGATGATAACGGCATCTTGAAAAGTAATTCAATATAATGGGCTTGAAGAACCTAAACCGAGACCATGATAGAAGCCTTCTATAAGCACGGATGAAAATAAGCTTTTTCAAAACCCTGCACTACTGCCACTGGTCCCCTTAAATGCTCCACGGGGTGAGGTTCTCTCACTCTGCAGCATGTTGGTTCTGTGCACAACACGAGGTGGATGGACATGTAGCACATTCTCTGGCTCTGTCCTAGGCTGGAAATATATTGGGAGGCTGTCTGGAAAAATGTTTGCAAAACGAGAAACCTGCGTATACCATCAACAGCTGAAATAATTCTACTGCATGACTGTCAATGCATCAGTGGAGTCAACAACCACATAAAACAATGGCTAGACTTGGCACCAGCTGCCACCAAGTTATGCATCTCAAGACACTGGAAATCAACCTCTCCACCAAGCATCGAAGTATAGTCAAATGGAAGGAGCTAAAAAAATGGCCATGCATGAACAAATGATATACAAGCTGAATGACCAGTTACAGATATTTGAAGACATCTGAGGAGCTTACCTGAAATAACTGCTTCCCGGCCCAGTCTAGACCTTTTCTGATTCTACATGTTGATCATACCGGATATCTATATAACTGACTAGTGGAGAGCAATGGGCAGAGAGACTCGCTCTAGAAGTGCAAACCTCAAGATTGCCTTTCTCATAACCTCCTTTTCTCTATGAATCACTGACAGAATATCGACGTCAAAAATAACGACATCAAAAATATCGGAGCCGAAATATCGATGTCAAGAATATCGAAGTCCTATCTACATGGGGAAGTCAACAGACGACGTGATAGGTAAAATTAAATTAAAAAAATAATAGAATCACTTACCTTGCGCTCGCCGCATTGTGGTCTGTCATGGTCTGTCGACTCCCCCCCAGCGTCCCGCCAGTCCAACCGCCCCACCGATCTTAGCGGTGCCAGCCGTGCCTGTTGACATAGCTAATAGGTCTCACATTGGGGACCTTCGAAGTGTTTAGCCATGCAGAATATTACCCATTACATTACATTAGCCATTGAAGACATCAATGTTTTTGGTAAATCAATGGCGGAAGGGTATAGTTTCTAACAGGCTTACGTTTTGAGCAACATCCCCACTATATTGAACATGCATAAAGAGCTATATCACGCAGAAAACTTGTTCAGATCAAATAATCGGCAAATACAGAAGGAGGCAGCAGACTGCAACCCAAAAGCACAGGGAAAGAGGGGTGAGCGAAAGGGGTACAAGGAGAGAAGTGTGTGGCAAAAGGGGTACAGGGAGAGTGGTGCAGGGCAAAAGGGGCACAGGCCTCATGCAATGTCTGAAATAATGAGGGAGCCTCGCCCATCCCAACTTTATACATACACTAGACAGACTCCCTTTTCAGGGGCCGATTCCGATGTCGGACGGACTCAGGTCCGTCCGACATCGGTCAGGAGCCGTAACCGACCGACTTGCTGTCGTCGGTTACGGCCCTGCAAGTACGATGCGACCGAACCCTGTTCGGTCGCATTCGTATACTTCACAATGGGAGCATGCATTCCGAGCGGAATGCATGGTTGCATTGTGAAAAGCAGGGGTGCAGTTCATCCGTGCACCCTGTGGCCGGCACCCCAAGGTGCCTGCCACCGGGTGCAGGGATCAACAGAGGGGCACCATAGGTGCCAACAGGCCGCCATTCGGCGGCCTCGCACACATGGGGGCCCTACTGGGGGGCCCCAAAGACAGTTTCCAACTGCCTTTTCGTGCCGGAAAGACTGGCACGAAAAGGCAGTGAAAAACTGCCATCGTACTCCCTCGGTCGTGAAGAGGCGGCCGGGGGAGTACTGAAGGATTTCCGGATGGCGGACGGGCTCTCCGAGCCCGTCGGAAGCCATCCGGAAATCCGAGTCGGATTCCTTTCCGACCGAGCCCATCGGAATGGCTCGGTCGGAAAGGAATCCGGCCGGCACGTTCCGATTCGGTCGGAAGGGCTCCGGCCATCGTTCAGTGCCCTTCTGGCCGAAATCGGAATCGGCCCCTTTAGTGTCCATGTCCATCTGTCCCTATCTTAAGGTCAAGCTTCTACTGAGCCACCTCGGCAAAGCATCGAATTAACGGTTTAGCTCAGTCGAGGTACGCTGCGGGGAAATATGGGTTGGAATTGTGCCTTAATATAATGAAGGCATTACTGCCAACTAGACCAGTCTCATTGGTGATCCACACCGGCCAGTCAACTTTTGTTTTTGTTTTATGTATGTTAGAACTGGGATTTCTGGTTGGCTAAGGCTTGCGCCAAAGCCAGGCAAAAACCACCACTCTAGTCAGGGCAAGGGAGTTACACACCAAAGATAACCCCTGCTCACCCCCTTGGTAGCTTGGCACGAGCAGTCAGGCTTATCCCAGAGGCAATGTGTAAAGCGTTTGCGCAACACACACACACAGCAGCAACGCACTAGGCACACCACAAAAGAAACTCCACACAAGGTTATATAAAAAATAGCCTTTGTATTGTCATAAACACATTAGAAACAGAATCACACATTTACACTGTGCCAACTGGCACGGGCAATATTCACAGGGGATTATATACAGGACCAGGCCAATCGGGCCACGGTCAGAACCATCAGAACAGGTAAGTAAATGCAAAACACAACCAGTAACTACTGGTACCATAATGACCTAGGCATTATCATATTAGCATTAAACACCATCCTAAAATATCATAGCATGGCATTAGGCATAACCACATTAACGTTAGACACCCTCCTAAGCATAAAAACATTACGCATTAGGCCTCACCAGCATAAACACATTATGCAATAACCTCATGAGCATAAACATCATTAGAGGCATAAATCAGGGTGCATAAATCACATCACATAAATCACATTATGCAATCACCATCACAAGGGACATAAAACACATTGTGTAGTTTTGTAGAGCCTGGCGCTCTACCCATCTCACCCACAATGACCCCAGGCCATCTGGCCTTCTCTAGGGGCTCAACTGCCCTGTGTCCCGCAAAGTCAGGGCTCTAAGGGGGGGCCTCGCCAAGGGCCCCCTGGCTGCCTCCGCAGCAAACACAAAGTGCGCACTGCGCTGGGGCCTGGGGTGCTCCTCACCCCTTTTCTCATCGACAAAAATGCCCCCAAATGTTGCAGCTGCCACTGTCAGGCGGGGCAGCTGTGGAAATGAGGCCTGGCACAACTGTGCCCCTTAGGCCCCTCTGGGACTCCAAAACAAATGTGGCCCCACGTTGCAGCTGCCCACTGCCAGGCGGGGCAGCTGGGAAATCAGCACGGCACTCACGGTGCCCTAAGCACTACCACAGGGGGGCGGGCACCGGCAATGTGCCCCGACACACCCCCCAACCAGTGTACAACTGAGCCCCACTCACCGGGCTCTCTGCGGGGGACTTTGTCTCCTCTCTTCGCTCCTCCGGTACACGCAAAGGAAAAGCTGCATTGGAACCTCTCGGGGCTCCGGTCGCTCCTCCTCTCGGGTCTTCCCTTCTCCATGACAGCAACATGCGGGGCTCTCTTTGCTCATGAGAGCCCCGCCTGTATTCCGGCCACAATGTTGCTGCACGTGGGGCTCCCTCATGCTCACGGGAGCCCCGTTGACCCACCGCACTCTATCTGACCCGGGACTTCTATGTGGGATTTGTGAGGCTCCGGACTTCTTCTGTGCACGTCCCAGCGCGGGTGGGCTCCCGCCTGGGTCTCCCGGCCGGCGCTTTGCTTCCAGCCTTAGGCCCCGCCCCAGGCCAGGCAGACGTGCCTGACTTCCTCTTTTGGTGCTCCCCGGGCCGCGGCGGTGATTCCTTACAACGAAACGCGGGGTAGGCTCCCGCGCAGAACAGGCAAAATGCCGGGTGGGCACCCACTCTTCCCACGCACTGTGGGGGAATCCCCACGTCGGGATTCCCTCAGAAATGATCGCAGTTAGCGCTGCAAAGCCCACGCGCTTCTCTTCTTGGGCCATTAAATTAAAATAAAAGCGCTCACAGGGCGCTAAAAGTCTTCATGGGGCCAGGGGCATAGCTGGGCCCAGGGAGGCCAGCACACAGGGCCCTCCAGCAGGGAGGCAAGCCCCCATGGCGTTTCCTCCTGGGCCCCAGCAGCAGCAAGCCCCCAGCACAGAACAGCACCAAAGTACAGAACCTCTTCATGGGGTCACAGCCCCTACCTTTATACACCAAATCTCTTTCTGCAGAACAGGGCATGGGGGAACCAGATGCAACTGGTTCAGGGGGGATTTGGAGCACTTTGTTTTCCAAGCTCCTCTTCCCCTTTGTCAGGTGGGGGCTCAGTGATCAGACACACCACAGGGGGCGGAGCCAGCATTGTACAGTCTGGGCACAGTCCTATTCAGAGTCAGTGGATTACTCCTCCCACTACTCCCAGCACAGATGTCCCATTCAGCCTAGTGCTGACTCACCCTGCCCCTCCTGGAGCCACACACACCTCCCATCCCCTGTCACTCACAAGCCAGACATGCAATTCTCATCAGACAGGCAGACACATAGCACACAGAAATGCCAACTTCTAAAAGTGGCATTTCTAAAATAGTTATAATAAATCTGCGCACACCATTGCACAGCATTTATTATCACTATTCCAAATATACCAAACTTGACCACGCTGCGTCTCTCAAATCAGGAATTACCACTGAAACACTTATCAGGGAATCTCCACTGCATTCCTATGGGAGGGCAGCCCCACAGTAGTGAGAAACCAAAATGGCTGTTTGTCACTACCAGGACATGTCACACACTTAAGGTACATGTCCTATCTTTTACCTACAATGCACCCTGCCCATAGGGCTAGCTAGGGCCTACCTTAGGGGTGACCGATATGTAGTAAAAGGGGGGTCACGGACATGGCACACACTTTAGTTGCCACGTCACAGCGGCAGTAACACTGCGCGCACAGGCCCTGCAATGGCAGAGGCCTGAGATAGGTTTGAAAGGCTACTTTGGTGGGTGGCGCAATCAGCGCTGCAAGCCCGCCAGTAGCATTTAATTTACCAGCCCTGGGTATATGGGATACTACTTTACAAGGGACTGACAGGTAAATTAAATAGGCCAAACAGGTGTAGACCAATCTTACCATATTTATCACAGAGAGCACACGCACTTTACACTGAACAGCAGTGCTAAAGTGCCCAGAGTCCTAAAACCACCAACAATATGTCAGAAAAAAGGCTAGGAGAAAGGCAAAAAGTTTAGGGATGACCCTGCAAAAAGGGCCAAGTCCAACCATGTAATATTACTTTGAACATCTGGGAGTCATAGCTTTGAGTTTATTATATGAATTAGTTTAAAAGGCACAGCATGCCAAGCGTGGATACATAAAATCCCAAACCTGGCTTACGGTGTCTTACACGGGGAAGGCGGGGTTACGGCACCTTCTTGCACAGACTTACTGCGCAGTTTTCATATTGAATCCACCTTCTGGAACATTACAACAAATGATCAAAAAGATACAATTATTTAAGTTAACGCATTCAAATTTTGAATTAAGAAGCGAGGCAGGGGTGGTTTATGGCAGGCTTCACAGCCAGCAGTTCAGGGACACCTGAGCAGGCCTCAGTGATGCCAGAACAGGCCAAGGGGGTAACCTTTAAGTCAGCAGGGACTCCCTAACAGGTTCATTACAGTCAATGTCACCAGTCCTTGCTTTCTTCCTGCAGCCCTTTGTAATGTGACAGCTCAGCCCACTTGGTCTGATAGAACTCAAACACTAAAAGTAGAAGAATGCACTGCCATGTTAAATATAAAGCCAGGACTGCAGTATTGCACCCTTCAGGACATGAAGTCATCCAGTAACAGTAAAGAAGATGCTCGAACTGGCAGATGGTATCTTAGTACAGGCAGACAGTACCAGAAAAGTTAGGAGGGTTACTAGTAGGATGGGCTGGCATATTAGAGCAGGCAGCAAGGATTTCCCCTGAGGCATACCAGAGCAGGCAGCAGGGATAATCGAGCAAGCAACAGAGGGGTATATTCACAAGAACGTGTGATAACTACCGCAAGAGTAGCGTAACGCAACTTTCAATATCGCAGCCCATCACGGGAAAATAACCCTGTGTCAACGTGGAATTCACAACAAGGCGGTACCATGCGATAGTCACCAGATAATGCGTCAAATGTCAGCGTGAAAATCAACGCCACGCCGAAATAATGCGAAACGCGAACGCGAGAAATCATGCGATGAGGCCAATCGTGGTACAAAAAGTAGCGAAAACGAGCCTCAGGCATGCAAATCCCACGCGTCTGGTGGGAAATTGCACCATAAAAACCACAAACACAACACACCAGAAACAAGCCAAAGCACGAAGCAACATGGATGCACCCTGACCCAGCGCAGAGGGCAACGCGAACCCCACAACCCCCACAGAGCACCAGCAAGGAACAACTGGCTCGGGGAAGGGCAAGGAGAAAAGGGAGAGGAAGACGGGGTGCAGACCCCAGGAAAACAAGACCAAAGCCACGGAGGCGACAGAACACTACCAGCAACTGACCCACAAGCAGACCGCCTGGAACGCAGTCGGAGTGCCCAGGAGGCCAATCCAGGAGGCCAAGAGGCGCCGGTAGGACGTGACAACCTAAACCAGGTACAAACCCGCTGCCAACAAGAAGGCAGCAACGGCGACAGGAGGTGGCAGTCCAGCGCCACAGGAGGAGCTGGAGGAAACCCAGGCCACAGTCATCAGTGTGGAGATGGTGCCAGGAGTAGGGAGTACGGACACAGCTCGAGAGGACCCGACAAAAAAACAACAGGGTGAGGATCCAACAGGGACTGGGGGGACGGGGGGTGATGGGCACAATGGCACACATGCACAACAAGGTGTAGCACACTGCACACCCACAATTACCCAGGGACATGCCCCCCATCCCCGTGGCACACTGCAGCACACACACACAGCAATCACAGCACATACCATGACAATGTGGCAAAAAGTGCAACACCCACACTGCAGAACATGGGACACAACTGGGTCCACCCAGGCGCAGAAACAGAACAATCACATTGGACAGGGCAGGGAACTGTGATTTGCACATCTACCCCTACAACCCCACATCAGCCATGTAGGCCAAATGTACACTGTCCCAACTCAATTAGCCACCACCGCCCAAACAGTCACAACGTACATTGTCACACAGTCTGCATGTCGACAAGAACAAGGCGCCAACACAATGCCAACATGCACCTCCCCTTCACAATGCAGAGGGACAAACAACACCTCCAGAAGGTCAGAACAGACAACCCATCAGTGATGCCCGAGACGAACACCACACCCCCGCCACCGATGCCCTACAACAGCCCATGGACATCCCACACGACCCACCACCAGGACCAGGGCAGGCAAGCTACTCAGAGGAGAACCCAGCCCCTGAAACAGACCACACAGCATGTAGCACCCGCAATCACGGCTGCCTCACAACACTTCACCCACCCACACATGGCACCCCAATGCCAGGTGTCAGAACGCCAAAAGGAGGTGGCCCAACAGGTGCGGGTGTTGCCTAAACCATGGAATGCGAACTAGAACACATACGTGGGTGTCCAATACCCTTCAGGGACCACCTACACCCCACAAAGGAGACCCACACCCCCACAGAAACACATGCACACATCATGTTGAACTGGCTACGGGCACGTGCGCCCGGCCCCTTTATTGGCAGGGCCACATGTACAGTGACGCCTGTGCTGGATGTGTGGGGTGAGTATAAGCCAGCCCGCACGGAGTGCTTGGTGCTGGCAACAACCTGAACAGTGGACACCAGTGTAATGGAAACAGAAAACACCAGCATAACAGAGTCAAATGCAGAGCAACATGGAGGGATCCGGAGTAAGGACAGAGGTCACCCAATATTCAGTCAGGAGGTTCCGTGAGTTGCAGTGCACTGAGGTAGGGGCACTAGAGAAGAGCGCGCTCATGTGAAGAAATTGCTAGGATCGTGTCCCTTCGGGTTAGTCCTGATGCAGATGCAGTGGGGTGTGTTACACCTGCATCAACTTCCTCATCAACGTCCCAGGTCTCCCACACTGCCTGAGGTGACAGTTGCGTCTGCAGTCCACAGCGCAATACCCAGTATTAGATCCGGGTGTGTAGCTTGACTACCACCACCAGTCTGCATTCCTGCCTTGGGGCTGTTGCCACCTGCCCTCCCATTGTCTGTGCCTTCTCCCGTCCGCACACTTGACACATCCTCCTCATCATGGTCCCAGGCCTTCCCCACTGCATGAGGTGACATTGCTGCGCAACCTCACAACAGCACAAAACTCAATCAGTAACGGACAATGGCTTGCAGTGCACTGAGTCACTGGCACCTGGAGTGCTGAGCAGGGTATCAGGCCGATGATGGCATCCACGACAGGTCTGAGCAACTCCGTAGGTCTGTCAGGACCACCCTGGCAGATGGCGGTTGGAGGTGGTCCTTCCGGTGGTGGCGTGTGCCCCCTGCGGTGATGCGACATCCGGGCCGGTCAAGACTCGATGCTTTGTGTGGGCCCTGGTGGCCCGCAGTTGAGGCCAGAGGATGCGGACAGCGCAGGGCCACAGACACATGGCGTTGATGACCCCAAGACCATCGCTACAGAGGCCATTCAATGTCCCTGAAGGAGGGGTCCCAGGCCTGAGCAGCACAGAGTTAGTGGCCCAGGATGCACTGAAGCCGGCACAGGCACCCAGCCACGGGACGGTGACATGCAGTGCAGTCAGATGGGCCATGCGACCTGAGCGGGTCCCCATCAATGTCCGAGGTGTATGTTGCGGAGGGTTTCGGGGGACAGTGGAAGGTGTCCTCCAGGGCATGATGCGCAAGGTCTGATGTCATCTGGAAGCAGCAAATGGAGGAGTGGAAAGCGCAACCCTCGTTTGCACCAACAATTCGGGATCAGCTACATGAGGATGAAAACTAGCCCCTAGTCCATAGACTCAAAAGCCACCAATGTACGACCAGTGAGTGTCCATGAATGTCGGGGACAAACGTAGTGGCACAGGTGCTGTGAGGGGATGCAGTCTGCGATGATGCCGGCACACAGATGTGAACTCCAAGAATGCCAAATCAAGGCTCTGTGACCTACTGGACCACAGTGTAGGCCGGAGGCAGCGGTCAGCAGTGGCCCACAGCCATGGGTCGTTGGCTCGCGAGGCACAGAGTTAGTGATACAGTGGCAGTTGTCGGTAGTGTTCAATCACCTCCGTGACGCTGATCCTGTTCCCTCTGGACTGCAACGTGTCATCCTCTTACGCCCCTCCGTTCGTGCGCAGAAATGCATTCTGCCTTTTGAAGTACCGATGTTCAGTTCCAAATCTGTGATCCCACTTGTGCGCAGCGTAGGCCGAGGGCAGTGGTCTGCGTAGGCACACAGACACGTGTGGTTGTGATGCCATGCACAGACTTGTTGCCACCATATCGGAGGGTGTATAGTGAATTGTTCTCTGCCATTACTGATGTTCACTGCTATGGTGTAATCAAGACTCAGTTCCAAATGTGTGACCTACCTGACCGTGGTGTAGGCCTGAGGCAGCGGTCAGCACAGCCCATTCACTGAGTGTCTCAGGCATAGGTTGGATGGCCCCACCGGCCTGCGTAGTTCAGGTTCAGTGGCACCACGTGTAGCCGGCTGGCAATGAACAGGGTTAGTGGCACCACGTGTAGCCGGCTGGCGTTGAACAGGGTTAGTGGCACCACTTGTAGCCTGCTGGCGTTGAGCAGGGTTAGTAGCACCACGTGTCGCAAGATGCCCATATGGAACTATGCCTCACTGATCGGGGGGTTCTGGTGCTGTGGCCGCTGTCCCGGATTTGGGGTCACTGCCATTCATGACTCAGGACACAGTTTCACATATGGGACCTACTGGTTTGAAGAGTAGGCCGGGGGCGGCAGTGGAGTATGTCAACGAAAAAGGAATAAAGCGGGCCTGTGTCGTGGCAGCCGTGATGATCTGAGGAGGCTGCCAAGGTCTCGGGCCTCGGGCTTGGGGCTTGCGCCGGCACGTGGTGGGCCCTACTTGAAACATGCCGGTGTCGGAAGGTGATCAGTGTGGCGCCTGACGGGTTCGTGGTCCAGCGTGCCGGGGTCCGGCAGGTGCACAGCATCGCAGGCAACTCCGCTCACGAAAATGGCGTCGGCCTCGTGGCGGGGTGGGAGGCGGCACCCTGGCATGGACGTGGGTTTTTCTTGAAGAGGATCATGCCCAGGCATACATGCTTTTTATTCACACCCCTACGCTGGCGTGGCGTATGCCGGGCCATCCCACTCCGCTGACGCTTAGGGGGGGGCGTAACAGGAAACATTTCCGCGAGGTCCCCCACTGGCTGCGGTGACATGGTGGCGTCCACTGTCCACTACACTCCATACGCAAGCGGTGTATGTCGCCATGGATATGGGTGTGTCCTGCATACTGCGAGGTGTCCAGCACATCTCCGGCACTCTTGGCATTGTGTACTTTCCCAATCATGGTTCTACTGCATCCTTCACACATGCCTGGTTGCCACCTCTCCCCACATTTGGCTATTATGTGGCTGAGGTGCCATGCCATTGCTGGCTCATGTTCAGGGCTTGCCCATGTGGACATTGTAAGTTGTTCTGACGTGTCTGGTGGATGGGCATATTGTTGTGCCTGTTGCATGTGATTTTGTGATGTGTGCATTGCCAGCGTTGTGAGTTGCATGGTTGTGGAGTTGAGGTGTGTGGGGTGTTTATTTGTATATTGCCAAGGGGGTGTGCATTTCCCTTGTTGCCATCCTGGGAACACTGGTTGATGATGGACTGTCAGAGGATGTAGGTATCATGCACACTGGCTGTGTATTTGAAGTCGACATTGTTGGGTGTTCCACTGTGTTCTGTTGTTGCCTGCACATTGGTGTGAGACGTGTGCTTCCTGTTGCGGTGATTGTGTGCTGTGTCACCAGGGGGCACAGGTAGTACATGTGTGCTGTGTATTGCCCCCAACACGTGCGTGCATCCTGCTTGGGCGTATGGTCCTTGCTTGGTCTCCAGCGGATCCTGCGCATTGTGTTGTACGTATGGGGACTGGGGTACCAGGCTGGTAGTGATGTCCAGGACAGGTGTGGGGGACTTAGATGTGGCTGGCTGTGAGACACCTCCGACTCTGGCGGGTATTGGATGGGGGGTCCCAGGGGCCAACAGGTGCAGCCACGCCATCAGCTTTGTGTGGGGTGGGATGTTGGTTGTCCGCTGTGTTGTTGCCGTAGGCCTGTTAGGCGATGATGGTCAGGATGCGTAGGTTGGTTGTCCCTTTCAGCCTGTAGTGGACGGTGACATTGTCAGATGTTGGGTCTATGCGGCTGGTACGTTTCCTGGGGTTCCGCTGTCTTTGTCTGAGCTGCGTCTGTGGTGGTCCAGGGGGGGGTGTTCCGGGTGTGGGTTGGGGTCCTGGGGTGGTGTCGGTGGGTGTTGTGGCCCTCATGGGTGTCCGGGCCCCATGATGAGTGGCTCCATGGCATCTGTTGCCCTTCGGATGTGGCCCTAGGCTGTGCTCCCTTTTGTTGTGCTGGCTGCTGTCCGACTTTACACCAGGTCAGAGCAGGTGTAGATTTCCTGGTGCTAACGCGCCTTATCGCCTGTTTTGTGTTTTTATCGCGGATGTGGTTGGTTGTTGTGAATGTTGAGGTGTGCTGTTGTCTCGACTTTTGTCACAGGAACGCCTACTTTGCATCTCATTAGCGATATTTGCGGGGGTCCTCTGTGGCAATATTTTTTGCGGCTGCTATCGCGTGTAAACTGGTGCTGTGGGCTGTTAACACCGGCTTGTGAATGGGGGGGTAAATTTATCACGACTTTGGCTGCGATAAAGTGCCGTTAATTCGGCGATGGCTCCTTGTGAATATGCCCCAGAGATGACATACCTGAGCATGTAAGGAGAGTAACAAAGGTAGCCACAATAATAGCAGGGCACAGAGAGGGGGTAGCACAGCAGAGAGCTGTGACAGTAGGACAGAGCACCAGGGAAGGCAGTAGAGATGCCGAACCTTTCAGGAGAAACACCCCAGCAGGCAGAAGGGTAGCAGAGCACGATGAATGAAAATTCTAAAGTGGCTATCAATTGAAACACGCTGCTGCTTGAAGGCTGCCTGTCTCACCCACAAAGTTCTACACACTGATAAACCAGTATACCTATTCCCGAAGTCCAAACAAGAATACCCTTTCAGGCAGATCTACTCGAACTTGCTCATCGTGTGACCTTTGTACAATAAGTATGTTCTTAAAAATTACATGTAAGATACCGGCTGAAAGCATTTCAGTTAACATGCGTACTTTTGTGCAATTTTCACAATAAAAGTGGTATATCTCGGATACGAATTTGAAATTTTGCCCTCTTCTATTCTATAGACATGTTTTCAAAGTTACTTCACTATAAAAAGGAGCATCATACAGCAGTGGCAGCTGGTTAATTTATAAAGTGAAGAGGCTATCATAAGAAAGTTCAGGTTGCTGGCATGCACTTGCAGCATCTCATCAATAGTTTTTTTATAAAAATGCTGTCAGGATACATTCAAACACTCACACACACTTTCACATTCACACAATCTGGTATCCGTTTGCAGATAGGCACATAAACACAAGCATGCTCTCACTCACATACACAACATGTTAACTTATCCGGGGTAGGGATCAGCGCAGTTTCCTCTGCACATCACCTCCTGACTTCCAGAACAAACAAACACGGCACCAGGGTGAGGCTCACACCCTTATGCCCAATCAAAAGCATAGATAGGATGGAAGGCTGTCCTTTTTCCTTTATCATGGCTTCTGATGGAGTGTAAGGGCGTATGACTGACAGGCCCCAATTCACCATTATCTGACATTCTGCACTGCCTGACGCTAGTGCAGCATGTCAGATATGTATTGCTTCTGTGAAAGGACGGGCTGTAACAGCACACGCCTGACACATGCACAATACGGCCCCGGGGAGCCCTCCTCTGTTGCAAGGTGATATTGCAGCTTTTACACATAAAGAAATGATTGGTGAGTTCCTTTAGTTACATATAAAACCTGTCATAGTTTAAGAAATTGGCTGCAGGTGCAAGTGATTGTGGGGGGGGGTCACCACCCTTTTGGCCCCTATGGAGAAACCGCCCCTGTCATACAGAGTGCATGAGCTATGTTTGTGGAACAATGAAATCAGTCATTCATCCGCTTGCATTAAGTGATAATGTTCGTGCACCCATCATGCTTTTTGAAAGGAATGCAGATACTGGAATACATTGTGCTCCTTATGTGGCAGATTGGTGAGTTGTTTTTAAGCCTGTCAGGTACTGGATGTATGTTGGGTGAGGTTTGGGGCAGTGGCGTGACAATAGCCTTGTAGCCCCAGTGGTGCGGGCAGTCCGAGCTCCAGAGGGCCCCTTCCAACAGTGTGCATGGGCGGCGGGCAACTGGCCTGAGAGCCCTTGACTGGGTGCGGAGAATGGGATGCCTCCTTCATGTACTTTGCAAGGGGGCCCACTCAAGTTTCGTTTCGTCACTGACCTGCGGTTATAAAAGCTGTGGGTGACTAGGCCACTCACACCATACATGAACAATAAGAAAGTAGCCATTCACTCCATAAATTAAAAAACAACAGTGCTATAGAGAAGCAGGGATTAATCGTGGACCATAGTAGGACTAATCCATATACTTTACAGTGTTTAAAAAAGGATCCATATAACACATGGCACCTCTAAAGTTCTATTTCCAAAGACTTATTCCTTCATTGAGTTTTTTGCTAAATAAAACTAACTAAATGTACAGATTCTTAGAAACAATAGAACTCCTGTAATAGCGAAAAGACCCCTTGCCGTGATTTTAAGTTCTCAGTTGTGGCAAGCAAGTGATTAGACAAGTGTGCTTGGAAAAAATATAAGATATAATACAGTATGAGTGTATATATACAAATCACAATGTGAACGTTGATTAAGGACCTTATGGAAGGTGCTAGCCCTTTCAGCATTTTATTTGGGAGTTAAGGGCTGCAATGTATTTAAATGTATCATCAGTTCAGTCCGGAAAGGGGGCCCTTTTGAGAAAATGCTTTTAAAATGAGTTTTTAATGAATTTCCTTCACTGTACTCCATTATTTTATGTATGCATTAAAGGTCCTCATTATATTGGTAGTCAATGCATGTGTTTTAACCCAGGTGTTCATCGAGACTGGGCCCCATGGATAATTTTTTAGGAAGGGTGTGAAATTGTTTCTAGGGACTATATTAGGTTCCTTCCAGTGCTGAAGTTTTGACTCATAAAGTAGCATATAGGGTTAATATGCCTGCTGCAAAGCACATCGTGTAACATGCAGCTCAAGGATTTGTATCTTTTGAAGATAGGTAGGTGGGTTACTGCTTTTGGCACAGAGAGCCGTTTGTTATTTTCGGAAGCCACGGACAGCACCTTTCTTCCCTCACCTACATCCTGTATGAGTCCGTTGTATTTTTTGAGGCAAAATCCAGAAACTCTATTCCTCATTCCCTCGGGATGTAGGGCCATTGGCTAACCAGGAACTATTGACCGCTGACTCCCACATCTCGTGCTCGGAATTTCTCCCTTTTTCTCTGGAGGACTCGATGGCAGAACTTCTGAAATGTAAATCGGGCTTACCTATGTACCCATGTTCTGTCATAAGGTTTCTGCACATACACAGAGCTATGCACAGGAAAATGGGACCCCGGAATACAGTGGTTTGCCACCATATACCGTAGCACCCAAAAACCCCAACCCAACTAGCTTAGCATCCCATTAGCACCCAAGTACTAATGTTTGGACAACCCAGAACACGGTATCTTTATCTCAGGACTCGCAGAAGCAAGAACACTCTTTCGTCACTCACTCGTACTTGTCCACAAGGTGCGTAGGAAGAGACACTGGATAGGTTAAAATGTTTATTCCAACTTACGTGCTCTAATGTACAGTACACGTGTCAGTACTAATAGCATAATGCATATGACTAATATAAGCAGCATGGTTACAATTCCATAGAATACAAACGGGGAAAGCATCTCAGAGCTCAGTGGATAAACGTATAAATAACATTACCACCCTCCCCTTGCAGTAAGATAGTTTATTATAATAATAGAAGACCTCTGGGCTTTGACTAGCGAACCCCCATACCTCAGTCTCTAGATGCAGAATTACATCAGCAGGACATCATAGCTCTTCTCACTGAAAGGGATTTCTCCAAGTGTGTTAAGCGCTAGTAAACCACAGTATTAAAAGCATACCAAATTCTTCATGGCAATTGCACCTAATGTTATGTCTGGGTGCGCGAGACTGGCCATATCAGGAAGAACCAAAATACATTGTTATGCGACCTTGTACATGTTTGTGCAGACTGAGCCCAAAAAGGTGAACAACAGAAAATGCAGACAGTGCAAAAGAACTTGGCACGAGCAAAGGGCGAGGGAGGCCCGGCTCAGTGTAACGTGCGCAAAGAAAAGCAGCATGGCAGCCAGGCCTAGGCCAACATAACAAGGCAGGTAACAATCCACAAGACACCCTCCCCTGGTCAGTCCAGCGGCCAGGACAGAGGCCCATCAGAGGAAAAACACAGCCGTTGGAGCACAGGGAGCGCCCAAACGGCGAAGGGCAGGTCAATCCATGAAAGTGTAAGTGCAGAGAAAAGCCATACCCTCCAAGAGTTCATCATTGGAATTGTCAAAAAACATAGATGCCATCCAATCCATGAGATCAAAAGAGCAGGAATGCTCCTCAACAAAGGGAGCATCCAGAAGCAATGCGGGACAGCTTGCGTGATAATTGAAACAGCTTCGTTGTAGGAGATCCTGGGCAGCCGCCCAGATATCCCATTGCGCCAAAATCCCCAGTGCAGCCGCACGCGCCATACAGCCAGCAACGGAACAGTCCTGCTCATGGGCCTCTAAGGGACCCATCAACTGAACAAAATCCGGAACAGACAATGACGAATTGGAGAGGCAATAATCCAGAGTCCAGGTGAAAGGACAGCGGACACAAGTCATCACAGGTTGCACGCAAGTGAAATACGCAAAGCGAAATGAAAGAGTATATGACACACTCAGTGTCGCCAATGGCAAGACACCAAAACCGGCCAAAAGTCGCTCACGGAGCAGCTGGAGGCGTTCTGGATCGAGCAGGTCCCATCGGGGAGCAGCCATTGCGCAGAAAGCAAATTAAGAGCAAGACACCAGCCGCTAAAGCGAGGATCAATGGGAAACCGCCAAAGACACTGGAAAAAATAGAATGTATGAAAGCCGGGATGGCACCAAAAATAGTTTGGAAGGAGGACACCAAGCCCGACCCCACGACCTTAAAAAAGTGTACTAGGCCTTCAGTGTTAGATGCGTTAAAAATACGATGTATTAACTCCCCAAAATGTTGGGGGAGATTAGTGTTTAAAAGGGCCTGTATTTCACTGTGGGTACTCGCCACCTGGAGAATGAATGTCTCCCGGGCGGACGTGAGCATAACTTCCTCGTTTAATAATAGTGCCTTTATTCTGCTCAGTCTATTGAAATCTGCTTCCATGGTAGGGATGGAAGGCCAAATAGAGATATCAACCTTGCCATGAGGGGGAGGAAAAAGCACATTTTTGCAGCAGACAACCCTGTGCGAAACTGTTACAATGTAAGGAATGCCAGCCTGCAGGCCACAACAGTTTTCGTTATTTAAAAGTAAATAACTACCATTGGAAAGGAGAGTGAAAGTAGGTGAAATAACAGGAGCAGGAATACCTTTCAGCACACAAGCAAGATTAGGAGCGGAAACGCTACATGAGCCATGCAATTTAATGTGTTTACAAATAAGCGAATGACCCATAGTCGAGTCGCAGTACTCCCCCGTGAGAAAGACTTCCTTGCCGTCCCGAAGGCATTTATACATGAAAGGCAAGGACCAGAGTTCATGCAGGAAAGCACTGCCCAAGGGCCGGTAACGGCCCACAGGATAATGTTTCATGCAGGAGTCAAATTCAAACAAGGAAAAAGGTAAAGCGATAACCCCATGGACTAGCCATACAGCAGAATCGAGTTCTGCAACAGAGAACGGCAAAGGATCCATCTTTTCGATATGTAATAGAGTGTAAGTTGCATCTTTCATGGACATAAATTGCTGTTTGTCAGTTAAGTTAAAAGGTAGAAACAAGGCAGAGGTGTTCAAAAAATGCCAAGGAACTTTACCTAACTTGAGCGTTTGTAAAGTCCATGCAAACTGCATAACCGAACGCAATTGATTCTGACCATGATATAACACAGAAACATCATCTTGTACAATATCAACAACAGAGGACACAATATTCTCCAAAGTATAAATGCGAGAAGACAGGGTATTAATACTATTGTCAACAACAGCAAGCACCTTTTCCAAATTTGCTTGATCTATTTCCCGAAGACGGGAAGCAGCTTCCATTTGTGATAGCTTCCAGAGTTCATTATATGTTTCATAAATGAATCTTTTAGGTCGGGGACCACGAGGTCCCAAAACAAAGTCGGACAGATCAATATTGCCTGAAAGGAGGGACAAATGTTGTTTAACAGAATCAAGGGACGAATGTTGCAGCCATTGTTTGCATAATTTACCAACAGAATATGTAGTGACAGTACGGGAATCAGTAAATCTCGGATCAGGCCTATCCTGTGTGTAATTAGCTCCTGAGTCGTGAAAACGCATTTGACATGCATTTGATGATGTAGGCCATACCAACCAGGGTGACTGAACTAGCTCAGAAACATTATACGAATTATTTTGTAACAGAGCCTGCAGGGACACGAGGGACATATTGAATCGTGAGCTTTCATTGGGAAAACTCGACAGGGATGGTATTGATGGAGTATTCAATTGTTTAGTGGTTGCTAAGCCCCAACATGTAGTCTGATAGATGGAGACATTGAGGAACATAATTTGTGTAGGGATGAGGCAAGCACGGTGTAATGCCTCGGTTCCCTGTACCTGCCATGGCTTGGAGCCCCAAATAGATTTTAAATCCACTGTATTATCCCAGTACTCATAACCACCCACAGCTAGGGCACTTAGAAAGGAACCTGAATAAAGCAATTTGGTGTGTGTTAACATAATTTTCTGAGTTGATGTGTTATTTAGTCTAAAATAATAGGATGCAGGGTTCGACCGATTAAAATCAGTAAAATAATTAAACTTATTTCGAAGAGTTTGAGAGCTACCTGGCAAGGGGTTTGGACAATGTTCCCATTGGGTATAGTTAACAGAACTACGCAGGGCACTGGGCTTATGGAGAAAATGATTACCCCAATGTTGGTAACAATACAAATCGGCATAATTAGCAGAATTCATATATAGATCTTCAGCATTAAAAGATGCATAATATTTTAAATCGGCAAACAATGCTTCAACGGCATGCACATCCCAATCATCAGAATGAATATTATTTTGTACTACATCACCCATTGAAACACGAAGGACATTAGGTACATTAATAATTTCCGTCGGACCATGGATTTGATAATTCACTGCATCCCATACGATGCCATCAGCAACTGGGAAAGCTGAAATGTTCACAAATGTGTGGTCACGCTTCATGATGTGAGACGAGGAATGAGGAGCCAAAGTTCCAGAAACATAGTCTACAGCAGAGCGTTCAGGTAAATAGTGACCATTAATTAGTAGAAAAAACACTGTGACAAAGCCAATGGACATGAACAAAAATATCAAGAAAAGTACCAACCAGATGTATGTCCAGGGTGGAATCAAAAAATTGTCTCTAAACCAGGATATAAAAATACTGAACTTGGATGGAACTTTTGAAGATGTGGAATCCGAATCAAAGGAATAACGAGTCTGGCTTAGTGGCGATATTGGTTGATGTGCCACCGATTCAGATGCAGGATAAGTATACTCGTCCTCGTCGATGTTGGTGGAGAGTTGGGGATCAATTATAGTTTCAGGCAAAGTAGAGGATTCAGGCAAATCAACCATCTCAATTACAGCATCAGCGATCGTTCGTGCAGATGGACTATGAACATATGTCCGATAAATGGCAGGACAAGAGACCGCTGGTGTGACACTATTCAGGATCGGCCAGGCGCTGTAGCTTGACATTTTCCACTGAGATGTATCTGTTCTCCTTGCGACCAGGAAGCGGTGGTAAAATGACTGTACGTGTTCCCTTCAGGCCCAGAACTGGAACCGGTGCACGAAAAGAGGGGCCGAATTCTTTTTTGTTTTCAACCTTTTCTCGAACCAGTTCTCCAACCTTTGGAAGCCAGCCGGCTACCGGAATCTGCAACGCAGGATCTGTGGCTGAAGGCAAATGTGTAGTTGCAAGTTTGTCTCGGGCTTCTTGTAAGTCCTGTAACATAGCAGAATGGTTATCTACATCAAACTTGGCGGATTGCGCCGCGATGTCTGGACCCTCAAGGTCAGGCACAAACATTCTTATGCCAAAGAGCATTTCGTATGGGGTCCGCCCACCCAGAGGTCTTCTAGGGAGATTATTAAGTGCACGCTGAACGGTATACAAATGGGCCAGCCAGTTCCTGCCAGTACCTATAACCCTAGCTGTTAAGGATTGCTTTAAGTCACGGTTCATTCGTTCAACGATAGAGTTGCCCTCAGGCCTATACGGAGACGAAAATTTCACCCGCACCCCAAGCGAAGCCATTGCATCCTTGTAAGCCCTAGAGGCAAACGCTGGACCTTGGTCCGAATGGAAGGTGCCGCATGCGAAAATTCCCACAAAGACACGCAAATCCCTGATTACATTTCGGGCGTCAGCACTCCGTTGTGGCCAGACCCAGAGAAACCGTGTGCACGAGTCCACTGCCACTAAGATGTATTTATAGGCAGTGTCTGATGAGAATGGACCGCAGTGATCCAAGTAAACACACCCAAAGGGTCTGTTAGCAATGCAGAGCGGGGTTTGTGGTGGACGTGTTACCGTGGAAGGCTTAATCTGTTGACAAACATCGCAAGAAAGCACAAAAGCACGGGTGTCTTTATACAATCCACGCCACCAATAACGCTGCTGCAAGATGGAAACTGTAGCTGACACACCTGCATGAGCCGAAGCCATGCCTTCGTGTGCAGCTGATATCAAGGCACTCCTGCGGTCCGCGTTGGGGATCAGCCGATCTCCAACGTCAGGTATAGTTACATAAGGAACCTGATCGGGACTTAATGTGTAAGAATACTTGGAAGGGAAACCTGTAGGGTAATTATTACCTTCCTTGGTTGCAGCAATAGCTGCTAATATAACAGGGTCTATTTTCGACATGGACCTGGTAACCGCTGCTACTGAACACGTGACTACTGCTGAACGGGCAGCTTCATCTGCCAGATCGTTACCAATAGCGTGTGCGCCCACCCGCTGATGGCCTAAGGTGTGAACCACCTGTGTGAGGGGCAGACGTTGTTGCAATTCTGCCACTCGAACCCAAAGCATTTTATGCTTAATTGTGCTCCCTTTTGCGTCCTTGTAGTCGTTTTTCGACCAGAAAAACAGATTGTCATTGTAAGATTGTACACAGTAAAAAGAATCACATACAATAAGAGTGGTCTCATCCTGAGAAGCGAACTCAAGTGCAAGTAGCAATGCATGCAGCTCGGCCAATTGTGCGGTACTATCTCCAAGTGTGCGAGTATGCACTGCAGAGGATTTGAACTTTCCATCTACAAAGGAACCCGCAACAATAGCACATGCAGCTGAATAAGCGTGCTTGGACCCAGTGGCCGGCTGCGCCGAACCATCGGTGTAGATCACACATTTGTAATCCTCAAGCGGTAATAAAAACAAAGGAGGAGGATGAACGAATTCATACTGCAAAAACTCCTGAGTCTGCAGAGAAGAATCAAAAACAAAAGTGACGTCCGAAGACGTCAAGGATGTAGCCCATTGTATCCAACGGGGATGCATTGCTTTTGAGTTCGGTACACTTGCCTTTGTTACTGCCTCTAGGGCAGGACAGGGTGTTACCACCAGAATTCGCTTTCCCTGTGCCAGTGCGCGTTCTTTTAGAATCGCCATTTGCACTGCAGTTAGAACTTTTTCAACAGATGTAAAGCGCAATTCAGCGGAAGTGTACAGATGTGACTTGTATGCGATGGGTACTGTATCACCTTCATTAAAGGTTAAGTATGTGAATCCCACCGCCCCGGAATTATTCTAATCACCAGGTTTGTGTGGTTATCACGAGTCAAAAGATATTTAGACTCCAAAAGGTCTGTCTGCAAAGACTGCAGAATTGAGGTATGCTCAGGCAGCCAGCAAGACCTTGAATAAGTAGGTTGTATCAAAGCATACAAAGGCTTGATACGCTGGGCATATTCGGGAATGTAAGTACGCCCGAAATTCAGGAAACCCAGCAAAGACTGAAGTTTCTTCAGAGTATTTGGGGGGCACAAATGTGCACATTTTTCCAAGAAATGGGGGCTAAGCCCTTACCTTCGTTGTTGAGCTCATAGCCCAAGAACAGAACTGTAAATTCAGCAATGTGTGATTTAGCAAAGTTAAATTTGTAACCCTGCTCCGCAAATTCAAGAATAATGCGGTCCACACGGGACAAATGCTGAAATAACTCGTCGTCCGTCAGATAGATGTCATCTACGTACGAACATGCGTCTTGATCAATGTCATTTAACAAAGAAACAACACGGGCGGCGAATATACCCGGACTATTTTTATAGCCCATGGGTAAACGCCGGAACTGGAATAATTTACCACCGGAAGTGAATGCGGTCCATTGACCACTCTCCGGGGCTAGGTTGTGCGTGTAGAAACCGTTTGAAAGGTCAAGTGTCGTTTTGTATTTTTTACGAACAAGACTGTCTACAAGCGCAGAACTGTGTGTATTTTGCACCGCAAAGTTCCGACAATGAGTATTTAAATGCCGGTAATCCAAAACTAAGCGGTACGATCCATCGGGTTTAGAAACCACGAAAAGGGGATTGTTCATAGGTGATACGCATGGTTCAATTACTCCCTGATATTCCAACTGTGTCAGAATTTCGGAGACGGGGCCTTTTGCCTGCCGTTTGATGGGATATTGGGGTTGTGGCTGCGGTAGTGACCGCAAAGGTATTGCATGAGGAGGTGATTCTTCATCCCATCCCACATGGTTGCGGTATAACGCTGGTGCCAGGTACACAGCCCACTCAGCTGCAAGTGCTTCAGCTTTGTCTTTTGGGACATGCCGTGAGAAGCTTGGAAGGATTACCTCCTCTCCTTTATGTGCAGCTAAAACGAATGGGGGTGGCCAATCCACCTCTGCTAACAAAATGTCATATGAAGAGGTTAGATTTTCCCAAAAAATCCCTTTTATTTCACGCGGTATGTCACCTTCAATTTGTATGACTATATTATATAGTCTGTCAGGGGGTGCCACTCTCGTGTCAGCTGTCTCTACAGTAACGAATGTTTCAGTTGCTGTCGCCTCCATATGAGGACGTAGCGCCTCCCGCACTATGGTAACTTCCGCGGCGCTGTCTAGGAGGGTCACTGCCCACGTCCAATTCTGGAGTCTCGTTCTCACGGTCTGAGGCATATTTCGCTGTGACAGCGGCAACTTTTTCTTCTGAAATTGCGGTCGAGGAAGATGAAAGTCTTCTGCTTTCCCTCTGACTTGTTGTCGAGGTTGGTCTCGCTCCTGGGGAGCCTCTCGGCCCCTTCCTCTATCTTGCCGTCCTCCTCCACCAGCCTGTGACGACGTCTGGGCCTGTGAAGAACGAGGAGAACGCGTATCAGAGCTCTGAAACCTTTCTGGTGATTTAATCCTTGACCTATCACGTAAATCATAAGTACGTTCAGAAGAAACCGAAACTGGGGAAGCGCCTCTCGACCCCGGCTTCTTTTGTTGCTTACCCTGTTTTTTCTGTCTCCAACTCTTTTTAGTGAAGACCGGTTTATCATCTTTCTCAGATGCACTTTTTGTTTGTGTAACTTGTGTTTGCGATTGAGTTTGCATTTTTACAAAAGGCTTGTTGCCCAGGCTATTTCTTCCAATTGTTTTATAAGCCCGGGCAATAATTTTCGGTAATTCGCGGGGCCTGTCCAACTCTGGGACCAAAGCCAAAGCATTCGCTACTTGAAAGTTCATAGCATCGCCCTTGACATTTCCAAGGATCAGCTCAGCTACTACATCAAACACTCCCACTAGTCTCATCCCTAATTCCACAGCCGCTTCAGGGCCATGTTCATCCTGTACTTTTTAATTACAGAGGGTAGAACCGTCATGGAAGGAGTTCCAAAACATTTTGAATAAACTGCTGCGAATACCTTACCCCAGTTTTCACATGATGTCAAATCGGGGATTATGTCTTTTGGCAAACTTATCGTGAGGATGCGGTGTTTATCTACTGGGGATGTATGGGGAAACACTGCTTCTATCTGATCGAACTTTTCTGCAAGCCAGTAAGGATAGTCGTCCTTATTTTGTGGACGTTTGCCCATCACAGAATTTACCATGACAGGACTTATGGTCACTCCAGCGGCTATAGCTGGTTGGCCTGCGACTACAGGAGCAGCTCCATGTAGACTACCTGTAACGTATGTCACTAGGGCTCGATGCACTCGTACCAATTCGGTATGCATAGTGCGCAGTTCCGCAAGCGGTAATGCCAGATAATTTGGATGCGGGGTATACCCGGCCAATACAGGCCAAGTGGCCCCCTGAATTGACAAGGGGCCTAAACGAACTGCGGTAGTTGGTTGTGGTAGGGCGCCATTAAACCAAACACGGTGCTGCCAAGCCGTGAGAGGTACTTCAAGAGTGGTATAGGGTCGATATGCAGCAGGAATAACGGTGGGTTTATATTCATGAAACAGATTATCATCTGCCTCCACCGCTTCAAAAGTGATCCAAGTGTAAAACACCTCAAAGTGGTAAGCCGGATCGGCTTGAACCACAAAGACCAAATCGATCCCTGTATCAGGCACTCCATACACCCGTAAGTGGTCTCGGAGTGCTCCTCGACTATGTGCAGCAATCGCCACACCAGCCATGACTAAACAGATATATTCGACAACCTAACAGGGAGCACAAAAATGGGTCTGTTAACTAACCTTTTTAATAACATCAAGCTTGAAAGAACCTATAAAACATTCAATATAGGAGGTATCACCGTCACATACGCCTCCGGAAGCGTACGCGAGGGGTTTGTGGACAAGCACAAGTACTACTCAAGCGTCTCGCAGATAAGCTGCCCCACGGTGGTCGCGCCATGTCATAAGGTTTCTGCACATACACAGAGCTATGCACAGGAAAATGGGACCCCGGAATACAGTGGTTTGCCACCATATACCGTAGCACCCAAAAACCCCAACCCAACTAGCTTAGCATCCCATTAGCACCCAAGTACTAATGTTTGGACAACCCAGAACACGGTATCTTTATCTCAGGACTCGCAGAAGCAAGAACACTCTTTCGTCACTCACTCGTACTTGTCCACAAGGTGCGTAGGAAGAGACACTGGATAGGTTAAAATGTTTATTCCAACTTACGTGCTCTAATGTACAGTACACGTGTCAGTACTAATAGCATAATGCATATGACTAATATAAGCAGCATGGTTACAATTCCATAGAATACAAACGGGGAAAGCATCTCAGAGCTCAGTGGATAAACGTATAAATAACATTACCACCCTCCCCTTGCAGTAAGATAGTTTATTATAATAATAGAAGACCTCTGGGCTTTGACTAGCGAACCCCCATACCTCAGTCTCTAGATGCAGAATTACATCAGCAGGACATCATAGCTCTTCTCACTGAAAGGGATTTCTCCAAGTGTGTTAAGCGCTAGTAAACCACAGTATTAAAAGCATACCAAATTCTTCATGGCAATTGCACCTAATGTTATGTCTGGGTGCGCGAGACTGGCCATATCAGGAAGAACCAAAATACATTGTTATGCGACCTTGTACATGTTTGTGCAGACTGAGCCCAAAAAGGTGAACAACAGAAAATGCAGACAGTGCAAAAGAACTTGGCACGAGCAAAGGGCGAGGGAGGCCCGGCTCAGTGTAACGTGCGCAAAGAAAAGCAGCATGGCAGCCAGGCCTAGGCCAACATAACAAGGCAGGTAACAATCCACAAGACAGTTCTTCCCACCTCTTTAGAATGATGGCCCCATGGCTCAATCCTACATTAATTTATCAACAAAAAAGGAAGGGGGGACCCAGGAGCCATTAATGGTCCAGTGTCCATGCTCCATATATAATGCATTTAAACAAAAGGAGGACACTGTTCCTGAGGCAGGGTGCAAAAAGTCACCCATGCGCCTTAAGAAAAGAGAAGGAAAGAAACAGACTCCTAGGAAAAAGAGGGCCCACCAGTGAAAGGGAAAGAACAAGTCTTATCAACTGTTGCCCTCACACACCCCGAAGGGTGTCATGCTTCATCATCGGGCGTTTGCTCCTCGTAGGGCCGGGCGCTGCAATTCCCTACGGGTCCCCGAAGGGTCACTTTGTCGGAGATCTTTTTATATCGCCGGATGGTGCATGCGGGTGTGTGGGGGCAGGGGAGACGTGGGTCCTATGTCGGAGTATAACTGGAGTAAAAGGAGTGCGTGCATAATAGGTTAAAACTGCCAGGTGAACTCTCAAAAAGAGGTATCAGATGTAGTAGATCCCTAGGCAGAGTAAGAACCAAAAATATGGTATAGTCCCAGTGGGCACATTATGCCCAGGAGTAGTAGGTCTACATGTTTCGCGCCTATGTTGCCGAAAAGGTCATGGGCGCTTCCTCAGGACCAAGATAATAAAAATGTTGTGAAGTGCACGTGAATTAAAAGGAAGTACCCACAATATCAATCAGGGCGGGCCAGTGAGCTGCTCCTGACTGGACCTAGCAAAGAAACAAACAGAAAGTGTGCATTAGACTAGCTTAATGCCACGTGAGTGTGCCACAACCGTGTGCACAACAATACATACAAACAAAGACTAGAACATACGAGACAAGTAAAAATAATCTCCTCAATGTTTAATGGCCAAATGAGAGATTCCACAAATGTCTAACAAGACACCGAAGGCGTTAGGAAAACTTTGCCTCACAAACCCGTATTTCTTACCCACATGTATTATAGAGTGCCAGGTCATACGTATCTCGCCCGTCCAGCTGCCTGCCGTTAGTCGGATGGTGGCGGCAGGGCGGGGGCTAAATATAGTCCAACAACCCAATGGAGCCTGGGCGTGCCCTCTTTCCGGGACAAGCTGTGATGCTGGTGAGGAGCGCGCATGCGCTAATGAAGACCTACAGTGCGCATGCGCACAGATAAGTAACTGCTCCCCTGCACATGAGCGCACCGGAGGGGAAAATGGTCGTCATGACAGCAACTAAAGCAAGCAAAATATGCGCAGAGTATGCGTATGTCAATAAGCACCAACTTAGAGTGCAGGCATACCAACGTTAAGCGTTATGTCATCACGCATAGGGCCCCTCTACTACCTGAACCTTACTAAGAAAGAAGGGAGTACCAAAAGTAGGTAAAAAGGGGCAGGCTCAACAATGGAGTCGACTCATGTATATTAAAACCATAAGCCAAAGAGTATGCAGTAAAGTAAAAACACTCTGACCCATCCTGAGTATGGAAATCTAAACGGGTAGGAGGGGAAACTATGCCATTGAGTGTGTGTCCCTAGTGGTCACCCATTACCAGGGTAAAAACGAGACTCGTATGTAAGAAAAGGAAAAAGAAGAAGAAAACGAAAGAAAAAGGCAGGGATAGAAAAGAAATAGGGTCCTCGGCTGAACCGCCGTGCTACTACTTTATCAACAAAAAGGAAGGGGGACCCAGGAGCCATTAATGGTCCAGTGTCCATGCTCCATATATAATGCATTTAAACAAAAGGAGGACACTGTTCCTGAGGCAGGGTGCAAAAAGTCACCCATGCGCCTTAAGAAAAGAGAAGGAAAGAAACAGACTCCTAGGAAAAAGAGGGCCCACCAGTGAAAGGGAAAGAACAAGTCTTATCAACTGTTGCCCTCACACACCCCGAAGGGTGTCATGCTTCATCATCGGGCGTTTGCTCCTCGTAGGGCCGGGCGCTGCAATTCCCTACGGGTCCTCCGAAGGGTCACTTTGTCGGAGATCTTTTTATATCGCCGGATGGTGCATGCGGGTGTGTGGGGGCAGGGGAGACGTGGGTCCTATGTCGGAGTATAACTGGAGTAAAAGGAGTGCGTGCATAATAGGTTAAAACTGCCAGGTGAACTCTCAAAAAGAGGTATCAGATGTAGTAGATCCCTAGGCAGAGTAAGAACCAAAAATATGGTATAGTCCCAGTGGGCACATTATGCCCAGGAGTAGTAGGTCTACATGTTTCGCGCCTATGTTGCCGAAAAGGTCATGGGCGCTTCCTCAGGACCAAGATAATAAAAATGTTGTGAAGTGCACGTGAATTAAAAAGGAAGTACCCACAATATCAATCAGGGCGGGCCAGTGAGCTGCTCCTGACTGGACCTAGCAAAGAAACAAACAGAAAGTGTGCATTAGACTAGCTTAATGCCACGTAGTGTGCCACAACCGTGTGCACAACAATACATACAAACAAAGACTAGAACATACGAGACAAGTAAAAATAATCTCCTCAATGTTTAATGGCCAAATGAGAGATTCCACAAATGTCTAACAAGACACCGAAGGCGTTAGGAAAACTTTGCCTCACAAACCCGTATTTCTTACCCACATGTATTATAGAGTGCCAGGTCATACGTATCTCGCCCGTCCAGCTGCCTGCCGTTAGTCGGATGGTGGCGGCAGGGCGGGGGCTAAATATAGTCCAAGAACCCAATGGAGCCTGGGCGTGCCCTCTTTCCGGGACAAGCTGTGATGCTGGTGAGGAGCGCGCATGCGCTAATGAAGACCTACAGTGCGCATGCGCACAGATAAGTAACTGCTCCCCTGCACATGAGCGCACCGGAGGGGAAAATGGTCGTCATGACAGCAACTAAAGCAAGCAAAATATGCGCAGAGTATGCGTATGTCAATAAGCACCAACTTAGAGTGCAGGCATACCAACGTTAAGCGTTATGTCATCACGCATAGGGCCCCTCTACTACCTGAACCTTACTAAGAAAGAAGGGAGTACCAAAAAGTAGGTAAAAAGGGGGCAGGCTCAACAATGGAGTCGACTCATGTATATTAAAACCATAAGCTAAAGAGTATGCAGTAAAGTAAAAACACTCTGACCCATCCTGAGTATGGAAATCTAAACGGGTAGGAGGGGAAACTATGCCATTGAGTGTGTGTCCCTAGTGGTCACCCATTACCAGGGTAAAAACGAGACTCGTATGTAAGAAAAGGAAAAAGAAGAAGAAAACGAAAGAAAAAGGCAGGGATAGAAAAGAAATAGGGTCCCTCGGCTGAACCGCCGTGCTACTACTTTATCAACAAAAAAGGAAGGGGGTGACCCAGGAGCCATTAATGGTCCAGTGTCCATGCTCCATATATAATGCATTTAAACAAAAGGAGGACACTGTTCCTGAGGCAGGGTGCAAAAAGTCACCCATGCGCCTTAAGAAAAGAGAAGGAAAGAAACAGACTCCTAGGAAAAGAGGGCCCACCAGTGAAAGGGTAAGAACAAGTCTTATCAACTGTTGCCCTCACACACCCCGAAGGGTGTCATGCTTCATCATCGGGCGTTTGCTCCTCGTAGGGCCGGCGCTGCAATTCCCTACGGGTCCCCGAAGGGTCACTTTGTCGGAGATCTTTTTATATCGCCGGATGGTGCATGCGGGTGTGTGGGGGCAGGGGAGACGTGGGTCCTATGTCGGAGTATAACTGGAGTAAAAGGAGTGCGTGCATAATAGGTTAAAACTGCCAGGTGAACTCTCAAAAAGAGGTATCAGATGTAGTAGATCCCTAGACAGAGTAAGAACCAAAAATATGGTATAGTCCCAGTGGGCACATTATGCCCAGGAGTAGTAGGTCTACATGTTTCGCGCCTATGTTGCCGAAAAGGTCATGGGCGCTTCCTCAGGACCAAGATAATAAAAATGTTGTGAAGTGCACGTGAATTAAAAAGGAAGTACCCACAATATCAATCAGGGCGGGCCAGTGAGCTGCTCCTGACTGGACCTAGCAAAGAAACAAACAGAAAGTGTGCATTAGACTAGCTTAATGCCACGTAGTGTGCCACAACCGTGTGCACAACAATACATACAAACAAAGACTAGAACATACGAGACAAGTAAAAATAATCTCCTCAATGATTAATGGCCAAATGAGAGATTCCACAAATGTCTAACAAGACACCGAAGGCGTTAGGAAAACTTTGCCTCACAAACCCGTATTTCTTACCCACATGTATTATAGAGTGCCAGGTCATACGTATCTCGCCCGTCCAGCTGCCTGCCGTTAGTCGGATGGTGGCGGCAGGGCGGGGGCTAAATATAGTCCAACAACCCAATGGAGCCTGGGCGTGCCCTCTATCCGGGACAAGCTGTGATGCTGGTGAGGAGCGCGCATGCGCTAATGAAGACCTACAGTGCGCATGCGCACAGATAAGTAACTGCTCCCCTGCACATGAGCGCACCGGAGGGGAAAATGGTCGTCATGACAGCAACTAAAGCAAGCAAAATATGCGCAGAGTATGCGTATGTCAATAAGCACCAACTTAGAGTGCAGGCATTCCAACGTTAAGCGTTATGTCATCACGCATAGGGCCCCTCTACTACCTGAACCTTACTAAGAAAGAAGGGAGTACCAAAAGTAGGTAAAAAGGGGGCAGGCTCAACAATGGAGTCGACTCATGTATATTAAAACCATAAGCCAAAGAGTGTGCAGTAAAGTAAAAACACTCTGACCCATCCTGAGTATGGAAATCTAAACGGGTAGGAGGGGAAACTATGCCATTGAGTGTGTGTCCCTAGTGGTCACCCATTACCAGGGTAAAAACGAGACTCGTATGTAAGAAAAGGAAAAAGAAGAAGAAAACAAAAGAAAAAGGCAGGGATAGAAAACAAATAGGGTCCCTCGGCTGAACCGCCGTGCTACTACTTTATCAACAAAAAAGGAAGGGGGGACCCAGGAGCCATTAATGGTCCAGTGTCCATGCTCCATATATAATGCATTTAAACAAAAGGAGGACACTGTTCCTGAGGCAGGGTGCAAAAAGTCACCCATGCGCCTTAAGAAAAGAGAAGGAAAGAAACAGACTCCTAGGAAAAAGAGGGCCCACCAGTGAAAGGGAAAGAACAAGTCTTATCAACTGTTGCCCTCACACACCCCGAAGGGTGTCATGCTTCATCATCGGGCGTTTGCTCCTCGTAGGGCCGGCGCTGCAATTCCCTACGGGTCCCCGAAGGGTCACTTTGTCGGAGATCTTTTTATATCGCCGGATGGTGCATGCGGGTGTGTGGGGGCAGGGGAGACGTGGGTCCTATGTGGGAGTATAACTGGAGTAAAAGGAGTGCGTGCATAATAGGTTAAAACTGCCAGGTGAACTCTCAAAAAAGAGGTATCAGATGTAGTAGATCCCTTGGCAGAGTAAGAACCAAAAATATGGTATAGTCCCAGTGGGCACATTATGCCCAGGAGTAATAGGTCTACATGTTTCGCGCCTATGTTGCCGAAAAGGTCATGGGCGCTTCCTCAGGACCAAGATAATAAAAATGTTGTGAAGTGCACGTGAATTAAAAAGTAAGTACCCACAATATCAATCAGGGCGGGCCAGTGAGCTGCTCCTGACTGGACCTAGGAAAGAAACAAACAGAAAGTGTGCATTAGACTAGCTTAATGCCACGTAGTGTGCCACAACCGTGTGCACAACAATACATACAAACAAAGACTAGAACATACGAGACAAGTAAAAATAATCTCCTCAATGATTAATGGCCAAATGAGAGATTCCACAAATGTCTAACAAGACACCGAAGGCGTTAGGAAAACTTTGCCTCACAAACCCGTATTTCTTACCCACATGTATTATAGAGTGCCAGGTCATACGTATCTTGCCCGTCCAGCTGCCTGCCGTTAGTCGGATGGTGGCGGCAGGGCGGGGGCTAAATATAGTCCAACAACCCAATGGAGCCTGGGCGTGCCCTCTTTCCGGGACACGCTGTGATGCTGGTGAGGAGCGCGCATGCGCTAATGAAGACCTACAGTGCGCATGCGCACAGATAAGTAACTGCTCCCCTGCACATGAGCGCACCGGAGGGGAAAATGGTCGTCATGACAGCAACTAAAGCAAGCAAAATATGCGCAGAGTATGCGTATGTCAATAAGCACCAACTTAGAGTGCAGGCATACCAACGTTAAGCGTTATGTCATCACTCATAGGGCCCCTCTACTACCTGAACCTTACTAAGAAAGAAGGGAGTACCAAAAAGTAGGTAAAAAGGGGGCAGGCTCAACAATGGAGTCGACTCATGTATATTAAAACCATAAGCCAAAGAGTGTGCAGTAAAGTAAAAACACTCTGACCCATCCTGAGTATGGAAATCTAAACGGGTAGGAGGGGAAACTATGCCATTGAGTGTGTGTCCCTAGTGGTCACCCATTACCAGGGTAAAAACGAGACTCGTATGTAAGAAAAGGAAAAAGAAGAAGAAAACGAAAGAAAAAGGCAGGGATAGAAAAGAAATAGGGTCCCTCAGCTGAACCGCCGTGCTACTACTTTATCAACAAAAAAGGAAGGGGGGACCCAGGAGCCATTAATGGTCCAGTGTCCATGCTCCATATATAATGCATTTAAACAAAAGGAGGACACTGTTCCTGAGGCAGGGTGCAAAAAGTCACCCATGCGCCTTAAGAAAAGAGAAGGAAAGAAACAGACTCCTAGGAAAAAGAGGGCCCACCAGTGAAAGGGAAAGAACAAGTCTTATCAACTGTTGCCCTCACACACCCCGAAGGGTGTCATGCTTCATCATCGGGCGTTTGCTCCTCGTAGGGCCGGCGCTGCAATTCCCTACAAGTCCCCCGAAGGGTCACTTTGTCGGAGATCTTTTTTATATCGCTGGATGGTGCATGCGGGTGTGTGGGGGCAGGGGAGACGTGGGGCCTATGTGGGAGTATAACTGGAGTAAAAGGAGTGCGTGCATAATAGGTTAAAACTGCCAGGTGAACTCTAAAAAAAGAGGTATGAGATGTAGTAGATCCCTTGGCAGAGTAAGAACCAAAAATATGGTATAGTCCCAGTGGGCACATTATGCCCAGGAGTAATAGGTCTACATGTTTCGCGCCTATGTTGCCGAAAAGGTCATTGGCGCTTCCTCAGGACCAAGTTAATAAAAATGTTGTGAAGTGCACGTGAATTAAAAAGTAAGTACCCACAATATCAATCAGGGCGGGCCAGTGAGCTGCTCCTGACTGGACCTAGCAAAGAAACAAACAGAAAGTGTGCATTAGACTAGCTTAATGCCACGTAGTGTGCCACAACCGTGTGCACAACAATACATACAAACAAAGACTAGAACATACGAGACAAGTAAAAATAATCTCCTCAATGATTAATGGCCAAATGAGAGATTCCACAAATGTCTAACAAGACACCGAAGGCGTTAGGAAAACTTTGCCTCACAAACCCGTATTTATTACCCACATGTATTATAGAGTGCCAGGTCATACGTATCTCGCCCGTCCAGCTGCCTGCCGTTAGTCGGATGGTGGCGGCAGGGCGGGGGCTAAATATAGTCCAACAACCCAATGGAGCCTGGGCGTGCCCTCTTTCCGGGACACGCTGTGATGCTGGTGAGGAGCGCGCATGCGCTAATGAAGACCTACAGTGCGCATGCGCACAGATAAGTAACTGCTCCCCTGCACATGAGCGCACCGGAGGGGAAAATGGTCGTCATGACAGCAACTAAAGCAAGCAAAATATGCGCAGAGTATTCGTATGTCAATAAGCACCAACTTAGAGTGCAGGCATACCAACGTTAAGCGTTATGTCATCACGCATAGGGCCCCTCTACTACCTGAACCTTACTAAGAAAGAAGGGAGTACCAAAAGTAGGTAAAAAGGGGGCAGGCTCAACAATGGAGTCGACTCATGTATATTAAAACCATAAGCCATAGAGTATGCAGTAAAGTAAAAACACTCTGACCCATCCTGAGTATGGAAATCTAAACGGGTAGGAGGGGAAACTATGCCATTGAGTGTGTGTCCCTAGTGGTCACCCATTACCAGGGTAAAAACGAGACTCGTATGTAAGAAAAGGAAAAAGAAGAAGAAAACGAAAGAAAAAGGCAGGGATAGAAAAGAAATAGGGTCCCTCGGCTGAACCGCCGTGCTACTACTTTATCAACAAAAAGGAAGGGGGGACCCAGGAGCCATTAATGGTCCAGTGTCCATGCTCCATATATAATGCATTTAAACAAAAGGAGGACACTGTTCCTGAGGCAGGGTGCAAAAAGTCACCCATGCGCCTTAAGAAAAGAGAAGGAAAGAAACAGACTCCTAGGAAAAAGAGGGCCCACCAGTGAAAGGGAAAGAACAAGTCTTATCAACTGTTGCCCTCACACACCCCGAAGGGTGTCATGCTTCATCATCGGGCGTTTGCTCCTCGTAGGGCCGGCGCTGCAATTCCCTACGGGTCCCCCGAAGGGTCACTTTGTCGGAGATCTTTTTTATATCGCCGGATGGTGCATGCGGGTGTGTGGGGGCAGGGGAGACGTGGGTCCTATGTCGGAGTATAACTGGAGTAAAAGGAGTGCGTGCATAATAGGTTAAAACTGCCAGGTGAACTCTCAAAAAAGAGGTATCAGATGTAGTAGATCCCTTGGCAGAGTAAGAACCAAAAATATGGTATAGTCCCAGTGGGCACATTATGCCCAGGAGTAATAGGTCTACATGTTTCGCGCCTATGTTGCCGAAAAGGTCATGGGCGCTTCCTCAGGACCAAGATAATAAAAATGTTGTGAAGTGCACGTGAATTAAAAAGTAAGTACCCACAATATCAATCAGGGCGGGCCAGTGAGCTGCTCCTGACTGGACCTAGGAAAGAAACAAACAGAAAGTGTGCATTAGACTAGCTTAATGCCACGTAGTGTGCCACAACCGTGTGCACAACAATACATACAAACAAAGACTAGAACATACGAGACAAGTAAAAATAATCTCCTCAATGATTAATGGCCAAATGAGAGATTCCACAAATGTCTAACAAGACACCGAAGGCGTTAGGAAAACTTTGCCTCACAAACCCGTATTTCTTACCCACATGTATTATAGAGTGCCAGGTCATACGTATCTTGCCCGTCCAGCTGCCTGCCGTTAGTCGGATGGTGGCGGCAGGGCGGGGGCTAAATATAGTCCAACAACCCAATGGAGCCTGGGCGTGCCCTCTTTCCGGGACACGATGTGATGCTGGTGAGGAGCGCGCATGCGCTAATGAAGACCTACAGTGCGCATGCGCACAGATAAGTAACTGCTCCCCTGCACATGAGCGCACCGGAGGGGAAAATGGTCGTCATGACAGCAACTAAAGCAAGCAAAATATGCGCAGAGTATGCGTATGTCAATAAGCACCAACTTAGAGTGCAGGCATACCAACGTTAAGCGTTATGTCATCACTCATAGGGCCCCTCTACTACCTGAACCTTACTAAGAAAGAAGGGAGTACCAAAAAGTAGGTAAAAGGGGGCAGGCTCAACAATGGAGTCGACTCATGTATATTAAAACCATAAGCCAAAGAGTGTGCAGTAAAGTAAAAACACTCTGACCCATCCTGAGTATGGAAATCTAAACGGGTAGGAGGGGAAACTATGCCATTGAGTGTGTGTCCCTAGTGGTCACCCATTACCAGGGTAAAAACGAGACTCGTATGTAAGAAAAGGAAAAAGAAGAAGAAAACGAAAGAAAAAGGCAGGGATAGAAAAGAAATAGGGTCCTCGGCTGAACCGCCGTGCTACTACTTTATCAACAAAAAGGAAGGGGGGACCCAGGAGCCATTAATGGTCCAGTGTCCATGCTCCATATATAATGCATTTAAACAAAAGGAGGACACTGTTCCTGAGGCAGGGTGCAAAAAGTCACCCATGCGCCTTAAGAAAAGAGAAGGAAAGAAACAGACTCCTAGGAAAAAGAGGGCCCACCAGTGAAAGGGAAAGAACAAGTCTTATCAACTGTTGCCCTCACACACCCCGAAGGGTGTCATGCTTCATCATCGGGCGTTTGCTCCTCGTAGGGCCGGCGCTGCAATTCCCTACAAGTCCCCCGAAGGGTCACTTTGTCGGAGATCTTTTTATATCGCTGGATGGTGCATGCGGGTGTGTGGGGGCAGGGGAGACGTGGGGCCTATGTGGGAGTATAACTGGAGTAAAAGGAGTGCATGCATAATAGGTTAAAACTGCCAGGTGAACTCTAAAAAAAGAGGTATGAGATGTAGTAGATCCCTTGGCAGAGTAAGAACCAAAAATATGGTATAGTCCCAGTGGGCACATTATGCCCAGGAGTAATAGGTCTACATGTTTCGCGCCTATGTTGCCGAAAAGGTCATTGGCGCTTCCTCAGGACCAAGTTAATAAAAATGTTGTGAAGTGCACGTGAATTAAAAAGTAAGTACCCACAATATCAATCAGGGCGGGCCAGTGAGCTGCTCCTGACTGGACCTAGCAAAGAAACAAACAGAAAGTGTGCATTAGACTAGCTTAATGCCACGTAGTGTGCCACAACCGTGTGCACAACAATACATACAAACAAAGACTAGAACATACGAGACAAGTAAAAATAATCTCCTCAATGATTAATGGCCAAATGAGAGATTCCACAAATGTCTAACAAGACACCGAAGGCGTTAGGAAAACTTTGCCTCACAAACCCGTATTTCTTACCCACATGTATTATAGAGTGCCAGGTCATACGTATCTCGCCCGTCCAGCTGCCTGCCGTTAGTCGGATGGTGGCGGCAGGGCGGGGGCTAAATATAGTCCAACAACCCAATGGAGCCTGGGCGTGCCCTCTTTCCGGGACACGCTGTGATGCTGGTGAGGAGCGCGCATGCGCTAATGAAGACCTACAGTGCGCATGCGCACAGATAAGTAACTGCTCCCCTGCACATGAGCGCACCGGAGGGGAAAATGGTCGTCATGACAGCAACTAAAGCAAGCAAAATATGCGCAGAGTATTCGTATGTCAATAAGCACCAACTTAGAGTGCAGGCATACCAACGTTAAGCGTTATGTCATCACGCATAGGGCCCTCTACTACCTGAACCTTACTAAGAAAGAAGGGAGTACCAAAAAGTAGGTAAAAAGGGGGCAGGCTCAACAATGGAGTCGACTCATGTATATTAAAACCATAAGCCATAGAGTATGCAGTAAAGTAAAAACACTCTGACCCATCCTGAGTATGGAAATCTAAACGGGTAGGAGGGGAAACTATGCCATTGAGTGTGTGTCCCTAGTGGTCACCCATTACCAGGGTAAAAAACGAGACTCGTATGTAAGAAAAGGAAAAAGAAGAAGAAAACGAAAGAAAAAGGCAGGGATAGAAAAGAAATAGGGTCCTCGGCTGAACCGCCGTGCTACTACTTTATCAACAAAAAGGAATGGGGGACCCAGGAGCCATTAATGGTCCAGTGTCCATGCTCCATATATAATGCATTTAAACAAAAGGAGGACACTGTTCCTGAGGCAGGGTGCAAAAAGTCACCCATGCGCCTTAAGAAAAGAGAAGGAAAGAAACAGACTCCTAGGAAAAAGAGGGCCCACCAGTGAAAGGGAAAGAACAAGTCTTATCAACTGTTGCCCTCACACACCCCGAAGGGTGTCATGCTTCATCATCGGGCGTTTGCTCCTCGTAGGGCCGGCGCTGCAATTCCCTACGGGTCCCCCGAAGGGTCACTTTGTCGGAGATCTTTTTTATATCGCCGGATGGTGCATGCAGGTGTGTGGGAGCAGGGGAGACGTGGGTCCTATGTCGGAGTATAACTGGAGTAAAAGGAGTGCGTGCATAATAGGTTAAAACTGCCAGGTGAACTCTCAAAAAAGAGGTATCAGATGTAGTAGATCCCTTGGCAGAGTAAGAACCAAAAATATGGTATAGTCCCAGTGGGCACATTATGCCCAGGAGTAATAGGTCTACATGTTTCGCGCCTATGTTGCCGAAAAGGTCATGGGCGCTTCCTCAGCACCAAGATAATAAAAATGTTGTGAAGTGCACGTGAATTAAAAAGTAAGTACCCACAATATCAATCAGGGCGGGCCAGTGAGCTGCTCCTGACTGGACCTAGGAAAGAAACAAACAGAAAGTGTGCATTAGACTAGCTTAATGCCACGTAGTGTGCTACAACCGTGTGCACAACAATACATACAAACAAAGACTAGAACATACGAGACAAGTAAAAATAATCTCCTCAATGATTAATGGCCAAATGAGAGATTCCACAAATGTCTAACAAGACACCGAAGGCGTTAGGAAAACTTTGCCTCACAAACCTGTATTTCTTACCCACATGTATTATAGAGTGCCAGGTCATACGTATCTCGCCCGTCCAGCTGCCTGCCGTTAGTCGGATGGTGGCGGCAGGGCGGGGGCTAAATATAGTCCAACAACCCAATGGAGCCTGGGCGTGCCCTCTTTCCGGGACACGATGTGATGCTGGTGAGGAGCGCGCATGCGCTAATGAAGACCTACAGTGCGCATGCGCACAGATAAGTAACTGCTCCCCTGCACATGAGCGCACCGGAGGGGAAAATGGTCATCATGACAGCAACTAAAGCAAGCAAAATATGCGCAGAGTATGCGTATGTCAATAAGCACCAACTTAGAGTGCAGGCATACCAACGTTAAGCGTTATGTCATCACGCATAGGGCCCCTCTACTACCTGAACCTTACTAAGAAAGAAGGGAGTACCAAAAAGTAGGTAAAAAGGGGGCAGGCTCAACAATGGAGTCGACTCATGTATATTAAAACCATAAGCCAAAGAGTATGCAGTAAAGTAAAAACACTCTGACCCATCCTGAGTATGGAAATCTAAACGGGTAGGGGGGGAAACTATGCCATTGAGTGTGTGTCCCTAGTGGTCACCCATTACCAGGGTAAAAAACGAGACTCGTATGTAAGAAAAGGAAAAAGAAGAAGGAAACGAAAGAAAAAGGCAGGGATAGAAAAGAAATAGGGTCCCTCGGCTGAACCGCCGTGCTACTACTTTATCAACAAAAAAGGAAGAGGGGACCCAGGAGCCATTAATGGTCCAGTGTCCATGCTCCATATATAATGCATTTAAACAAAAGGAGGACACTGTTCCTGAGGCAGGTGCAAAAAGTCACCCATGCGCCTTAAGAAAAGAGAAGGAAAGAAACAGACTCCTAGGAAAAAAAGGGCCCACCAGTGAAAGGGAAAGAACAAGTCTTATCAACTGTTGCCCTCACACACCCCGAAGGGTGTCATGCTTCATCATCGGGCGTTTGCTCCTCGTAGGGCCGGCGCTGCAATTCCCTACGGGTCCCCGAAGGGTCACTTTGTCGGAGATCTTTTTATATCGCCGGATGGTGCATGCGGGTGTGTGGGGGCAGGGGAGACGTGGGTCCTATGTCGGAGTATAACTGGAGTAAAAGGAGTGCATGCATAATAGGTTAAAACTGCCAGGTGAACTCTCAAAAAAGAGGTATCAGATGTAGTAGATCCCTTGGCAGAGTAAGAACCAAAAATATGGTATAGTCCCAGTGGGCACATTATGCCCAGGAGTAATAGGTCTACATGTTTCGCGCCTATGTTGCCGAAAAGGTCATGGGCGCTTCCTCAGGACCAAGATAATAAAAATGTTCTGAAGTGCACGTGAATTAAAAAGTAAGTACCCACAATATCAATCAGGGCGGGCCAGTGAGCTGCTCCTGACTGGACCTAGGAAAGAAACAAACAGAAAGTGTGCATTAGACTAGCTTAATGCCACGTAGTGTGCCACAACCGTGTGCACAACAATACATACAAACAAAGACTAGAACATACGAGACAAGTAAAAATAATCTCCTCAATGATTAATGGCCAAATGAGAGATTCCACAAATGTCTAACAAGACACCGAAGGCGTTAGGAAAACTTTGCCTCACAAACCCGTATTTCTTACCCACATGTATTATAGAGTGCCAGGTCATACGTATCTTGCCCGTCCAGCTGCCTGCCGTTAGTCGGATGGTGGCGGCAGGGCGGGGGCTAAATATAGTCCAACAACCCAATGGAGCCTGGGCGTGCCCTCTTTCCGGGACACGATGTGATGCTGGTGAGGAGCGCGCATGCGCTAATGAAGACCTACAGTGCGCATGCGCACAGATAAGTAACTGCTCCCCTGCACATGAGCGCACCGGAGGGGAAAATGGTCGTCATGACAGCAACTAAAGCAA